>CM032335.1:55065921-55523421 GCA_019022515.1 Quercus aquifolioides | reverse complement strand
AGGATTTTATGTTTTACCTTAAGTATAAAAGGAAAAACCCTAGCCACGTTTTACTGTTGTTGCAGTTGTTATTTATGCTGTGTATGTGAATCTCTTGTGAGATCTTGAGGTGTTTGCCTTCACATATACTTAGGGTTATCAAGAATCAAGATTATGTCAAGAGCTTGATGATCGATTCAGTTGCTACATAAAGAGCTTAAAGATACACAAATGGGAGTGCTTGTACTTGCTGTGAATCTAAGAAAGAAGTAGTCCGTGAACTCGGAGCTGTCACATGGTCGTGGTAGTAAGTTTCCTACTCGAGGTAGCAATAGGATGTTAGTGGTCTAAGTCACTATTGTGTAAATTTCAATTCTTTCATAGTAAATCTGTTTTACCTTGAGGATAGCTAGGTTAAATCCTCCCCAGGTTTTTTTCCAGTTTGATTTTCTTGGGTTATCATATCGTTGTGTTATTTATTTTCCGCACTGTTCAATGATATGATTTATTTGTGTTAACCTAGATCTGAATAATTTACCTAAGTTAATCACTTGGCTAAATAACTAGGTTAATCTGTTTGTTTTAAGGGGTTTAAAAACGTACACATGTATCTGGATGCTACAGAAATCTTAACAAACCCTGCTTGAACAATCCTTTTAAAGTAAGTTGTGCATGGGTTATACTACATGTTTACAAACTAACTTGGAACTGGTGTATTGGATAACTCAAGGAGTTGGTAGGTACTACAAGGATGAATTGAGGAGATGATTGGGAAAAAGTAGGGCTAGGCAATATGCCTGTCCTATAAGAGCTACACGGCACCACGGGCTTCTAAAAGGATTGTCTCCCCACATATTTTGTTGATGGCTGCTGTTTTAGGTATTCCACTTGGTTAAATTAAAAGAATTTAGTTTTATGGTCTCCCTTATGACTTTTTTTTTGTTGTTGCTTGCAATCCCTTATGACTTAACAACGGCCTTTGCAGAGATTAAAATGCACATATCCAAATTTATATTTCTCTTGTAAAGATTATCTGTTTTGCATGGGTAAGTGCTTATTAACACGTTCTTTATTTTCTTCTTATTATTTGTTATTGTTCTTCTCTGGTTTCCTTCACAATCTAGCCTTGGTTCTCTTGTCATGAAAACAGGAGGACTGGGCAAAAGGAAGCTTTCAAGCATAGAATTTCATAATTACTTCAGGGTTGGAATGGGAGCTCTAATTGTTCTGTATAGTAATTCCGGCACTCCTCTTTTCTCCACTTATAAGTAATCAAACCAGAGTACCAGCACATATTATGCTAGGAACTAGGGAGTCCTTAATTTTGGGCTAAAAGGTTTTGAGAAAAGTCTTCATGGGAGTTTACAGTTAGACTATAGTTGATCTCTTTTAACCGTACAGTTTTTGTTGATTTCACTTGTGAGTTTTGCTTTGGAACAATGAAACAATGAGCTCGCTCACTCAATCCCTCCAAAAATGAAACCAGTGACAACTTGATGCCTAAAAAGTAAATTTGTAGCATTGGAATATTATGCAAGATCCAAACTGCAATAGTCAATGCCATCAATAGGACACAATGGTGGCTTAGGCTTTTGCGTCATACTTCACAATTCCATGATAATAATAATGATATTTTTATTTCGGCTTCAAAATATTTATTTAAAAAAAAAAAGCTAATCCACTATGCACACAAATTTTTTGTCCCTCAGTATTCCAGTTCCTATAACAACTGCAAATTTCATGTCTATAATTTTTCTTTCTTCATTTTAAACTTTGGTTATTTATAAGTAATCAAAATTTAAAATGAATGTGATAGGTTGTGATTGTTGAAATATAAAATAGAACATAAAGAAATTTTATTCCTTAACAATGTTTTCAGCCATGCGGAGTCAATAACAAAGGCAAAAACCTCAGGTTTGGATCCCATGATATTAGTAGGATCCCCAAGCAGTTTTCACTAAACTCATCTCAGGAAGGGATAGAGTGGCAGCTACACTTGACTCAAACCAACCTAGCTTCTCAATGAGTTTTTTAACCAAGTAACCTGCTAAGAAAGAAATGCCAGAGACCCCGAGCCCAATTGCCAAGTAGTACAATATATTTGTGATATATTTGTACCACTCGGTTGGCTTTTGGATGTAAGTCTCCACAATGGCAAGTAGTGTGATGCATAAGGGAGAAGCTGCTGCAACTGCTGTGAGCTTAAGTTCCCTATTGTCATTCTCATAAAATGAGAAGCCATAGACCACAGGAGGCACTAAGCCAAAAACAAGGAATGATAATATGGCAACTGAGGCATGCACAATGAAATTGCTTTTCTGCCCCAACACTTCTTGGTATCGATCCACTTGTTCTTCTGTTCCATTCGATTTCAAGGTCACTCTAGATTCATCCCTCCTCAATTCCTTAAGCTGTAATTTTATAAAATTAGTTCAAGATCAATAGAGTTAAAAACTATACTTATAGAAACAAGTTTCATACCACATAACATACTTCAAATTATTGGCTAAATCTAAGACATGTTGTACAATATTTATAAAAAATTCTAATTAAGGATTTTTTAATTGTATGACTTGGTTAAAAAACACAGTAATTGTTCTCGCACTTGTTAACGTACACTTCGTATGTACAACATCCACAATTTCACACATGATGTCCATATTTTTTCTTATTGATGTACACATTTAAAACGTGAAATGAGTGATGTGTATATACGATGTACAATAAGGAGTGCCTAAGAATCAATGCCCTAAACTATATAGACAATTTATGTCAAGATTTGGAGAATATCTGAATGTATCATCAGAGGCATTACTTCAACTGTTTTGTTTATTGATCAAGTTGAAGGAGAGGTTTCTGGGGACAAAAATGAAAAGACGTTGTATGAATTGATGAATTGTCAGACTTGAAATGGAAGTTTCAACAAAAAAGTTATACACAAATAAAAAAACTCACATTATGACCAATGACGAAAAGTCCACCAATCAAGTTTGCCAATGCCAAGGCTATAATGTTCACTGCATTGAGGAAATAATTAATAACTAAAACCTACATATGTAAAATAGAAAAAGTTGACCGCCAGTGGTCTTCATGGCTGAAAAGAATGATAGGTTGGGGTAGATGATTCAATCACAAAACAAGAAGTTAAGATTAGTACGAGGCCCAAATATGGGGTATGTAGATGATATATGCACCTGCATGTTTTTTTTTTTGTTTTTTTTTTCTTGTTTATTTAAAATTTTAATAATAATGAATAAAAATATTTTATTAATTAAATAGGTTAATCTTGGTTTTTTTTTTTTTTTTTTGAAGTGAAATAAGTAGGCTAATCCAAGTACATATGAAAATATAGAAGAGAAGAATAAAACTTAAGTAGTTCTTTAGATTCTGTACCTTTAACTTCTCTAATTTAATTTCTCAAAAAAAAAAAAAGTTCTCTTATTAAATCCAAGTATATAATTATATTAAATTTAATTGTTTTTATTACATTGGTCTATGCAGCTATTTAGTTGGAAGTTGGTGTTGGGGAGAGACACATTTGGAAGTCTTTAATTGAGTAGTTAATATAATATATAGAGACATATTTAATCAAAAAGCCTAAACCCATTAGGTATGAGCTCAACTATATTATATTAACCACTATTTATTTTCATTAGTATCTAATGTGAAGGTTCACTACTTAACCAACCACACTACTCATATGTGAATATTCCAACTGTTGGAACTTTGATCTTACTTGTATTTGAGCCAAGAAATAGTTCAATTAAATTATAAATTAAAAAGATGGCCAATTATGTTAAATAAAGACATTAGCTAAAATGATAGTCACATGGAAAAATATGACAGATTTAATCAACTCTATGCCAAATCATTATATTTGAAATGTCCAAAAATCACACAAAAAGTAGTTGCAATTGTTTCATATGGAAAGTTTAGCTACAAAATTGGTTGTAGCTTTAGGCTATAACCTTAATCCGATATAACTAAAGATTGAGTAGCTTTTCATATTTTTATTATAGATTTTCTTATTGTATACTTATTTGTCTTCACCTAGCATGTAGGGTTTCTCATTCTGAAGAATAAGGAATTGAACTTGAAGGCTGAAGCTAGCAGTATCACAAATCAGAAAGATGAAGCAAGAACTAGAAACGAAGAGGAAATGTGCTGAAGAGCTTAAGGACATAGAGGGGCATGCACACATGCATGCTAGAAGTGTATGTACTATGTAGATTTGGAAAAAGAAAAAAAATTTTCTTTTATAAATATCAAAATTTATTAACTTAAAAAGGAAATCATCATGTCTACTAGAAAAAAAAAAGGTCAATGCTAAAAGTTTTTTTTTTTTTTTTTTTTTTGAGAAACCAGACCCGAGGGCCTACTAGATTAATAAGAAAAGAAAGTACAAAGCATCACGAGATACAAGAGGAGCTATATCGTCAGGAATGGATTCAATCCAAACCTGAAGCTCATTACAAGACTTGGACTTTTTGGCAAGAAAATGGGTGACTAAATTACCTAGCCGTTTTACATGAGAGAAATTACAAAAACGTAAGTCACTAGCTAGGACAAGGGAGTCATTTATGACATGACCGAACTCAGGATGGTTATGAACTCAATTTAGGTTGACTGTCTGTAATTAATCCTAAGACTTTTTATCCCAACTAATAAAAGAAGAGCCCTCATCACATAGGTACCATGCAAATGCAAAGATTCCCTGCCACTGTTACTCAGTGAGTTCTAGATGATGTGGTGGAAGAAATCCTGGGTGGGCTAGCAGTGAAATCATTAATCCGACATAGGTGCGTTTCCAAATCTCGGTACTCCATCATCACCCACCTATCTTCATTACCAAACACTTGAATCTCAACCAAGCCTTAGAGCATCTCCAATAGCTCTCTAAAGCCTAATTTGGAGAGCAAACACACAAAAAAACACCTCCAACAGCCTCTCCAACTCCAATTTTTTTTTTTAGATTTGCTACAGTAGCTCTCTAGGCCTGGAGAGCACTGTAGCATATCTAAAGAATATTTCCCCTTAAAATAATACTTGTTAAGGACATATTTTATGTAAATTGGCAAATCCTTTTGACAAAACGCACTCTACTTGTAATTGGGTAGTTCTAGGTGTTTTTAATACTTCAAGAAACAAGGTTTCAAGATCAAGTGTTGAAGTCATTAAGTCTGTCCAAGCAAAAGCAAGTTGAAGTGCAAATTCATTAATTCTCGACAGCTTCCCGACACCTCTCGACAGCTGGCTATCTGTCGAGATCTTCAGCTGATGCTTATCGCAATCTTGATAGCTTCTCGACAGCTGATGGATCGATCGAGAAATCTCCTGACTCCTCGACACCTCCTCGACAGCTTCTCGATAGCTGTATCTATCGAAGTTGTTTAAATCTCGACACCTCCCGATCGATCGAGGTATCTGTCGAGGTTACGGGATTTCAGATTTCCAGATCTGATTTTTGGGCCAGGCTTTTGTATTTGTGTAGGGTTTCTTTTCTCACAACCCTAGACCTATATAAGGCTTATTTTAGAGGCCGTCACATAAGAGAATAAGAGAATACAAGGAGAACATATGCAAAAGGTGACCGACACCTTATTCTCTCTGAAAGAAGCTACTGCGTCTTTGCGCCTTAGGATTTTGTAACCAAGTGCTTCTTGATCTTCATTGTTGATGAAGTGAAGAACTTTGCAGCCAACATTCTTCTTCCTTAAGTTGGTGAGTGAGTCACGTATTGGGATTCATGCAAAGGAGTTAGTCATGTACTGGGATCCGTGCAACAACAAAAAGGGTGGCATTCATATATTGAAGAGTTCAGAGGTTCTGAAGTGGTAGAAGGTTTCTGCTGTGAGTTCATCTACGGGGATTGTAGAGTCTAGGGACAAAGGTTTTGTACTAGATTTGAAACTTCTCTTTACTATAGTGGATTGCTTTTCGGGAAGGTTTCCCCCCAAGTTTTTTACTGTGAAACTAGTTAGTTTCATTGGTTTTCCTAGGTCATCATATATTTTCTTATTTATTTTTTCGCTGCATGATTTTGACATGATATTGATGTTTGTTTGTTTTAACAAGTTTTATTAAGAATAAATCTAATTAACAACTTGGGTTTAAAACTTGTTAATTCTATCAACTGGGGTCTAAATTTCCCAACAATACTGGTTGAATTAAAAAAAAAACACTTTTTTCTCTTTCCTCCATTTCGGTTTCTTCTGCACTCCCTCTCTCTCTTGCTTCTCTTTAGAAAAAACTCTCTCTTTGCTTCTCATCAGAAAACAACGGTGAAGCACAAAATTGGTGGAGCTCTCAATCAAAATACAAACTCAAATCACAATTTAAAAACTAATCTAGAACCAAAAATAAATAAATAAATAAATAAGAGCAAAGCTGATCCATCTGAGCCTTGGTGGGAGGAGGACATGCAGTGGTGCTTCTTGAATGCTCTGGAGTAGACGTAGTGCTAGAGAAGAAAGAAAAGAAAAGTAGTCAGACGAAGTGCTAGAGAAGAAAAGAAAAAAGAAAAGTGAAGATAAGAGGATAGAGCTCCAGACGAAGTGCTATAGATAAAAAGAAAAAAAGAAAAGTGAAGGTAGAGATATGGGAAAGGTGTGGAGGAGAAAAAAAGAGGAAAAAAGAAAAGAAAAGAAAGGAAACGTGTGAATGAAAAAAAAAAAAAAAAAAAAAAAAAGGAAAAAATAAAATAAAGAATAAGAAATTAAAATTGAGAAATGCTACTACAATATTTTCACAATAATTCTTAAGTGGTAGGTTGTTACTAACTAATATGGATGAAAAAAAATATATTTAAGTGATGTGTTCAAATTAAAATCAGTAATAACTTGCCACATATAATTTATTGTGAAAATATTGTAAAATGTTAACAATGTAGCACTTCTCATCAAAATTAGATGAATGAAAGAAGATTGAAAAAGAAATATTAAAGAAAGAATGAATATATAATATTTAAATAGGATAGAGAAAATGATAGAAAGTCTATTGGAAAGTGTATTTGAAAAAGTAGGTAAGCAAAAGGTAAAATGAACTGTTCACTCTCCAAACAATACAAAAATTTGAAGAGCCTACTGGAGATGCTCTTAGCCAAATCATTAATATCCACTAACAATGACAGTGGTCATCTGTTACATGCTCATAAAGTAACGGACAATAATATTTCATCTTTCCAAAGAACTGTGTAGGGTTTGTAGCAATAACGACCACAAATACAAATGGACCCAGATTTCTAAGTGCAGCATAGTTGGCTTTTTCTAACGGCATTTATTGCCTAGCTAGTTATGACAGAGATCGTAGTCATATTATATATTTGTGGAACCCAAGCATTAGAAAGTTGAAGAAGCTTAATCTAGCTACTCCCTGTCCTGACAAGTACAGTTATGTTGGTTTTGGGTTTGTATTTGATTCTCAAAACGATGACTTCAAGATTCTGAGACTTGTGGGTGCTTGTGTGAGCGAGATTTACACATTGAGTACGGATTCGTGGAGAAATGTTTTAAAATCGGGGTATGGATGTATTGATTTTAAGCACCCTTTATATGTTGTATTGGAGCTCTGCACACTATAGCACATACTAACTACTTAATTCAGTGTATTTTGTCCTCTGATCTCAATGATGAGAGCTTCCGTAAGATAATGGTACCTCGTAGATACTCATATGGAATAATTCTATTTTCTTATCAACTAGTGGTTTTCAAGGGATCACTGGCTTTAATTGCTTTCTCTCATGATCCTAACATTTATCCGAATGTAAATTACAACATATGGGTGATGGAAGATTATGGTGTGGCCGAGTCTTGGACTTAGAAATGTGTTGTATCAATAGATTGGGTTCATAAATTCTATGGCTGCATTGACAAGGGTGAACTTCTAATTAAAAATGACATTGGGGTGGTTTCAATTTATCGGGAGAGTCTAAATCAGAACATTCTTGCAATTAAAGATGCTGATTGGTTGGCTTACATAGCTAATTCAGTGGAGAGCTTGGTTTTACTTGATGACAGTAAGTAAATGTGAAAATTTACTTTAGATATTATTTCCCTTTCAGTTTTTCCATCATCATTGTATAAGTTTATTTAATGCTGAAACTAAGGTTGTAATTGTTTCCATCCTTGAGCTCGAGAAAAATTCTCAATATGAATTGGTGACGTTTTCTGAATTACATTTGAGGATTGATAGTTGGAAGCATTGAATTGAAGTGAATCTTCTTGGTTTTGTTTTCTGCTAGGCACAGGGTTTCCTTCTGCTAAGAACATGTATTTTTTTCCCTGTTCTAATAATTCAACCTTGGAGTTCATACTATCACCTATGCTTATTTTTTCTCTACATGGAATGTCGCTTGATTAGGAGGAAGAGGTATGTAAAAAGTGAATTTGTTCAAATATAACTAATGATATGTTCATTTCATTAGCTTAATAAATTGTTAATTTTGATACTAATTTTGGATGATAGTGTTGATATTATACATAAAACTTGAATTAGTGTGTTAATTACAAAAAGAAAAATACAATATATATATATATATATATAGCAAATAATCCTATTCTATATAGTTTTTATTATTATTGCTTTTTATTTATGGTAATGATACAACATCATTAATTAAATTTGTTGGCAAATAACAAAATATAATTATTCCATTTTTATTGACATTATATTAGAAAAATATTCCAATGTACTTTTCTTTATTAAATTTGAACCAAAAAAACCCATAAATAAACAAATAAATAAAATTTATACAGTACTTAATTTTCCAGAAATAAAGTACCGTGTAAAAAAAATTGAATAATATGCTAAAGATACTTTATCTTCTAGAAGTAAAGTACGGGCAAAAAAATTTTACATGGTACTTAGCTATCTATATATCGAGTCCTGTGTGAATAAAATTTAAATTTTAATCCATTTTCAAGAAGTCGAGTACCGTGTAAATAAAATTTACATGGTACTCAGATCGACGTTCAAGTGAGATTCAGTCTAGTTCATCTCCATTAGAAGTTTCAAAGATGCAGCATGGGTATAGCTAGACATGGCAAAACAGGTCAGAATTTTCTAACCCGACCCAACCCGAACCCCATTTTTTGACCCGAAGCAAAAACGGGTTGACCCGTGACTCGACCCGTGTTTTTTGAAGGTCAACCCGACCCGAACCAGAACCATTTTTTTAAATTTTTTTTTTTTTGGGTAAAAAAATAGTAAAATTAAGACAATATTGGTTTAATTGTTTATTGCGAGCTTTAAGTAAACAATTGATACATTCACATAACTGCATGCAAATTAATTGAAAGATAAATGCATGTGGTTGAGCATTCTGTAATGCATAAAGATTTTTAGATATCAAATAGCAAAGTACATGCCAAGATAATCTGTAGAGTTAAAAATATAGATTTAAAATTGTAGACATGTGTGAGAAACATTCACAAGTGTGAAAATAGTGAAGCCAAAATATCAAATTAGCATAAATTATGAATGCTTAGACCAATTTTTTTAACAATTTATGTTCAAAATAAATTATGATATTTCCTAGAATATGTGTTGCTTAACAATGATATGATATTCATAAAAAAGACCATGTATAAATAAGTAAGCAATCAAACTTTAATGTATATCTCAAATTGAAATAGAGTGTCAACCACAATTGATAATAGATTATAAAATTAATTTTCAAGAGTTTAAATTTCTTATATGTTTTTATTCTTTATCAAATGAGTTATCCAATAAGTCATTTGTAATTTTATTTTATGTTTTGGGATGTTAATATTGTGTAGAAATAAAACTTGTGTATTTGTTTTACTTATTTTTGTGTTATTTTGTTTTAAATAGTAATGTTAGGATTTGCATAATATTAAAATTATTGAATAAGTATTAATAAGTTTATAAACTGAGTTCATTCTTGATATAAGTAGTGAATTCAAAATAATGCATTCTACATCAAGTAACTTGTTGCATAACTTTCCAAATGGCAAATACATGTTTTTTTTATTAAAAAAATAAAATAAAAATCATGTGAAAAATACAGGTCAACTTGACCCAACCCGACCAGAATTGCAATCCAATTGACCTGAACTTGTTTTTAACCCGCTTAAAATGACCCATTTTGACCCACAACCCGTTTGATCCGACCTAAACCCGACCCAACCTGCCCATTTTGCCATGTCTAGGTATAGCAGTGAGGCAGAGACTGTATTCTGCAGAAACTGCCGAGAGTCAAAACTTTACGAGTCCTAGAGAGGGAAAGTTTCAGCAAGTGGGACAGAGCCAGAGTTGTGTAATTTACAATTGATCAGGCATTGTCCAAAGGAACTCAGTAGCTCGGGGAACATCACTAGAAAAGCAGAGAAGCTTTATCCATGGAAGGAAGATGTATTCACAAGTGGCAGCTTCTCAAAGGAGCAATGACTATTTCAGCCAAACTGTATCCCCGAGATGGATTTTTTAATTGATTCTTGAAAGGCGTGACACCACAAAGAGTTCAACAACAAAATTATAGTGTTTTTACGGTGTTTTAATTAATGCCCATTTGATTTTGTACTTTGGTACATACTGTAACTAATTTGTGTGACTATGTGCAGAAGCCTATTCAAGGTGAATAAGAAAACTCAGCCATGTTACTAGTTACTCTTACATTTTTGTTGTTGTTGTTGTTTTTCTTTTATAGACATTGTTCCAGGTTGGTGATACATGTATCTGGATGCTTCAGAAATCTTAACAAATCCTGCTTGAACAATCCTCTCAAAGTAAGTTGTGCATGGGGTATACTACATGTTTACAAACTTTTCTTCTTGGAACTGGTGGATTGGATAACTCAGGGAGTTGGTAGGTACTACAAGGATGAATTGAGGAGATGATTGGGATCAAGTAGGGCTAGGCAATATGCCTGTCCTTCAAGAGCTACACGGCACCACGGGCTTCTAAAAGGATTTTCTCCCCACATATATTGTTGATGGCTCGTGTTTTAGGTATTCCACTTGGTAAAATTAAAAGAATTTAGTTTTATGGTCTCCCTTATGACTTTTTTTTTTTGCTTGCAATCCCTTATGACTTAACAATGGCCTTTGCAGAGATTAAAATGCACATATCCAAATTTTTATTTCTCTTGTGAAGATAATTTGTTAATGCATGGTTAAGTGCTTATTAAAATGTTCATTATTTTCTTCTTATTATTTGTTATTGTTCTTATCTGGTTTCCCTCACAATCTAGCCTTGGTTCTCTTGTCATGAAAACAGGAGGAACTGGGCAAAAGAAAGCTTTCAAGCATAGAATTTCATAATCATTTCAGGGTTGGAATGGGAGCTCTAATTGTTCTGTTTAGTAATTCTGGGGTGTTGGGCTTTGTAGAGTCTAGTTGTGTTTGATCCGGATTATGACCTGACTTGAAATAATATTGTTACAGTTTTTAATGGGAGATTTTCTGAGGCTTAGTCCATGGAGCGGAGGCTTGGGCCGATAGGCCCAAGTCATAGCGCTCATTGTGAATCCTGTGCGCAGGACATAAAAACTGTTGTTTTGGAGATTAGGGTTTTGATGTCATTTTTGAGAGAGAAAAAAACTTACTGCCACACTCTGTTTTTTTCCCTGAAAATAATGAAATCCCTGCAACTCTATGGATGTAGGCAAATTGCTGAACCACGTAAATACTGTCTTGTGTGTGATTATTTTTCTTTGGCGCATATTTTTTCTCTATTTTGCATCTCACAGGTCTGGAAATTTCGTACATATTCCCATCAATTGGTATTAGAGCCTAGGGTTAGGTTTGAGTGGGAGCAATGGCAGAGGAAATAGGAAAGGTGTCTGGAATAGAAAAATTCGATGGCATAGACTTTGGTTTCTGGAGAATGCAAATCGAGGACTATCTCTATAGGAAGAAGTTGCACCTGTCGCTTTTAGGGGAGAAACCTACAACTATGAAAGATGATGAATGGAAACTTCTTAACAGAAAGGTACTAGGAGTTATCAGATTAACTCTATCAAGGTTTGTTGCACACAATGTCGTGAAGGAGAAGACCACGACAGATCTGATGAAGGCTTTGTCTGGTATGTATGAAAAGCCATCAGCAAACAACAAGGTGCATTTGATGAAGAAACTATTCAATTTGAAGTTGGTAGAGAATGCATCAGTAGCACAACATCTGAATGAATTTAACATCATCACAAATCGATTATCTTCTGTAGAAATTGATTTTGATGATGAGATTTGTGTACTAATCGTTTTGGCTTCGTTGCCAAATAGTTGGGAGGCTATGAGAATGGTAGTGAGCAATTCTATTGGAAAAGAAAAGCTGAAGTACAATGACATACGAGATTTAGTTCTGGCTAAGGAGATTTGTAGAAGAGATGCTAGTGAAACCTCAAGGTCTGGTTCTGCCCTAAACCTTGAGACAAGAGGTAGTAATGATAGAAATTCAAATCGGGGTAGATCAAAATCCAGAAATTCCAATTGGAATAAAAGTAAATCTAGATTTGGCCAACAGGTACAATGTTGGAACTGTGGCAAAACTGGCCACTTTAAGAGGCACTGCAAAAGCCCTAAGAAGAAGAATGATGATGATTCTGCTAATGTTGTAACAGATGAGATACAAGATGCACTGCTTCTTGCTATAGATAGTCCGCTTGATGATTGGGTTTTAGACTCAGGAGCTTCATTTCATACCACTCCACACCAAGAAATCATACAGAACTATGTTGAAGGTGATTTTGGTAAGGTGTATTTGGCTGATGAAGAAGCCTTGGATGTTGTGAGTATGGGAGACGTCCAGATTATATTGCCTAATGGGTCTGTCTGGTTATTGCAGAAGGTTTGACATATTCCTTACCTGAGGAGGAATCTGATTTCTGTAGGACAACTTAATGATGAAGGGCATGCAATACTATTTGTTGGTGATACTTGGAAGGTTACAAAGGGAGCCATGGTATTGGCTCGTGGAAAGAAAACTAGTACTTTATATATGACCTCAAATCCAAGAGACACAATTGCAGTTGCTGAAGTAGGTACTGATGCAAGTTTATGGCACCGCAGACTTGGTCAAATGAGTGAGAAAGGGACGAAGATGCTATTGTCAAAAGGGAAACTACCTGAACTGAAGTTTATTAATCTTGACATGTGTGAAAGCTGCATCTTAGGAAAGCAGAAAACAGTGAGCTTCTTGAAAATTGGCAGGACACCGTAGGCTGGAAAATTGGAGTTAGTACACACTGATTTGTGGGGGCCTTCTTCGGTTGCATCCCTTGGAGGTTCAAGGTACTACATCACTTTCATTGATGACTCATGCTGAAAAGTATGGTTTTATTTTCTGAAAAATAAATCTGATATATTAGAGACTTTTAAGAAGTGGAAGGCCATGGTTGAGACAGAAACATATCTAAAAGTAAAATGTCTGAGGTTAGACAATGGAGGAGAGTACATAGATGGAGGGTTCAATGAATATTATGCTGCATATGGAATTAGGATGGAGAAGACCATTCCTGGGACACCACAACAGAATGGTGTGGGTAAGCACATGAATAGAACTCTCAATGAGCGTGCATGCTGGATTACCAAAAACTTTTTGGGATGATGTTGTTAGTACTGCAGCTTACCTAATAAACCGAGGACTATTAGTTCCCATGGAGTTCAGAATTCCTGAAGAGGTTTGGAGTGGTAAAGAGGTAAAGTTTTCTCATTTAAAAGTTTTTGGTTATGTTTCTTATGTTCATATTGATTTTGATGCTCGTAGTAAACTTGACGCAAAGTCTAAAATATGTATTTTTTATTGGCTATGGTGATAAGAAATTTGGCTATCGGTTTTGGGATGAACAAAATCGAAAAATCATCAAAAGTAGAAATATGATATTTAATGAACAGGTTATGTACAAGGACTGATCAACTGTAGTGCCAGATGTTATAGAGATAGATCAAAAGAAATCTGAGTTTGTCAACTTAGATGAATTGATTGAAAATACTGTCTTGAAAGGGGGTGAAGAAGAAAAGGAGAATGTAAATTCACATGTAGATCAGAGTACACCTGTAGCTGAAGTCCGTAGATCTTCCAGGATCATTAGACCTCTACAACGTTATTCACCCGCTCTAAATTATCTCTTGTTGATTGATGGTGGAGAGCCAAAGTGTTATGATGAAGCCTTACAAGATGAAAATTCAAGCAAGTGGGAGTTAGCCATGAAGGATGAGATGGATTCTTTGTTGGGGAATCAGACATGAGAATTGACTGAATTTCCAGAAAGAAAGAAGGCTTTGCATAACAAGTGGGTATACATAATAAAGAATGAGCATGATGGTAGCAAACGCTACAAGACCAGATTAGTTGTCAAAGGGTTCCAGCAAAAGAAGGGCATTGACTACTTAGAAATATTTTCTCCAGTTGTGAAGATGTCGACAATTAGACTGGTACTGGGAATGGTGGATACAGAGAATATACATCTTGAGCAGTTAGATGTGAAGACAACATTCCTTCATGGTGACTTGGAGGAAGACATTTACATGAGTCAGCTAGAAGGTTTATTGTTCAAGGACAAGAGAGTCTGGTTTGCAAACTAAGAAACTGATAGTTTTATGAGTAGAACTGCGTTCAAAAGATGCAAAGCTGATCACTATTGCTATGTTAAGTTCTTTGACAATTCTTATATCATATTACTGTTGTATGTGGATGATATGCTTACTGTAAGGTCTAGCATTAAGGAGATTAATAATCTGAAGAAGCAATTGTCAAAACAGTTTGCAATGAAGGATTTAGGAGCTGCAAAACAAATCCTTGGTATGAGAATCATTAGAGACGAGGCTAATGGTACATTGAAGCTTTCATAGGTAGAATATGTGAAGAAGATTCTCAGCAGGTTCAACATGAATGAAGCTAAACTAGTGAGCACACCATTGGGTAGTCATTTCAAACTAAGAACAGTCACCGAAGACAAAAGAAGATAGGGACCATATGAGTAAGGTGCCATATGCCTCAGCTATTGGCAACTTGATGTATGCTATGGTGTGTACAAGGCCAGACATTGCACATGTAGTGGGAGTTGTGAGTAGATACATGAGTAGGCTAGGTAAGCAGCATTGGGAGGCAGTCAAGTGGATTCTGAGGTATCTGACAGGCTCAACAGATACATGTCTTGACAAGTACAGTTATTTTGGTTTTGGGTTTATATTTGATTCTCAAAACGATGACTTCAAGATTCTGAGACTTGTGGGTGCTTGGGTGAGCGAGATTTACTCATTGAGTACGGTTTCGTGGAGAAATGTTTTAAAATGGGGCATGGATGTATTGATTTTAAGTCACCCTTTATATGTTGTATTGGAGCTTTGCACACTATAGCATATACTAACTACTTTTTTCAGTGTATTTTTTTCTTTGATCTCAATGATCAGAGCTTCAGTGAAATAATGGTGCCTCGTAGGTACCCATATGGAATAGTTCTATTTTCTTATCAACTAGTGGTTTTCAAGGGATCACTGGCTTTAATTGCTTTCTCTCATGATCCCAACATTTATCTGAATGTCAATTGCAACATATGGCCGGGTGATGGAAGATTATGGTGTGGCTGAGTCTTGGACTAAGAAATGTGTTGTATCAATAGATTGGGTTCATAAATTCTATGGCTACAACACTAACAAGGGTGAACTTTGTTGGAAATATAGTGTTGAAGATTGCTCAAATTAATTAACAAAATTACAAGGCAATATCAATAATATATCGGTAAAACAAGATATGCTTAGATTACTTATAAACAAAATAGACAAGTGCAAAAACGTATAAAATTAAGGATTAAGTAAAACTTATCGCCGAGGCATGGAACTAAATCTGCTGTCCTTAAGAAGCGATTTCGCACCCACTGAAATGAATCCGTCGGTGCAAATGGCTTAGGCGGCCGCTTTCCAAGATACAACAACAACTCTATTAATGTGCACTCACAAACAGAGTTCGAACTCATCACAAATGCCCAAGAGAAAGTTTTCAGTAAAAACTAGAGGATAAAAGTATCAAAGTAAGTTTTGATCTTTTGCAACTAATCTTCTCTATATAATTTGAAACTCAAAGGCTTTTAAAAGGGAGCAGTCAAGGGAAAGGGTGAAAGGAAAAAGATGAAATTTAGGGAGTTTTTTGTTTCCCATTGATGCCGCAACCATTGTGTATTTTCTGCAAAAAGTGGGGAAGGTGCTGATTGACCTGTTGCTAAGGAAAGAGGAGAAATTTGGGGTTTTGTTTGCTGCCAACAACTCACACGCCTATAGGAAAATTCTAGAGCTTGGGCTTGGGCTTTCCAACCAAAGTTCATGGGCTTAGTTTTAAATTCACCCAATAATTTTAAAACATACCGAACAAACTTCTAATTAAGAATGACATTGGGGTGGTTTCAATTTATCCGGAGAGTCTAAATCAGGAGAAATTATTATTTAGAGGACTGCTGATGTGGTCCTCCCTGACCAATGAGATGATGTCATCTATGCAAATGTATGTGTGAGCTTCCTCATCAGCACAAGGAATAAAAAATAAAAATTACCAGATAATGTCACATTTGTATAAATAATAGCATTTTATTAGTTGGGAGGTCAGGAAGGACCACATTAGCAGTCATCCTAGTGGACTTAATAATTTCTCCTAAATCAGAACATTCTTGCAATTAAATATGCTGATTGGTTGGCTTACATAGCTAATTCAGTGGAGAGCTTGGTTTGACTTGATGACGGTAAGTAAATGTGAAAATTAACTTTAGCTATTATTTCGCTTTCACTTTTTCCATCATCATTGTATAAGTTTATTTAATGTTGAAACTAAGGTTGTAATTGTTTCCATCCTTGAGTTCGAGAAAAATTCTCAATATGAATTGGTGACGTTAGCTTAATTACATTTGAGGATTGATAGTTGGAAGCATTGAATTGAAGTGAATCTTCTTGAATTTGTTTTCTGCTAAGCTCAAGGTTTCCTTCTGCTAAGAACATGTGTCCTTGGCCCTGTTCTAATAATTCAACCTTGGAGTTCATACTATCACCTATGCTTATTTTTTCTCTACATGGGATGAAGGAGGAAGAGGTATGTAAAAAGTGAATTTGTTCAAATCAATCAATCAATCAATATATATATATATATATATATATAATACAAAATATAATAGCAGAAGCCTTGTGCTGCCACGTTAGGAAAAAAGGCCCCTTAAAATGTTGACACGTTCGCACGGTGCGTTTGGAAGACTCACTTTCATCAAACGTGTATCTATAAAAACACCAAGCCGCCTTAAAAAAAAAAAAAAAAAAAAAAAAAAAAGGCAAACCCTAAAACGCTCTAACTTCCGTTTCTCCTCTTTCGGATGCTCTCTCCTTTCGCTTCCTTTTGATTTTCTTAACACTGATGCTTACGATACAAAGATAGAGAAGGAGGAAAAAATAAACCTTGCGATTCAGAGATGAGAAGGAGACAGACGTTGAGAAAACTACCACCGGTAAGTTTTTCTTTTTTTCATTCTTTCTTAGATCTGGGTATGGGTATGAAATATGAATTAGTTTTGAGAAATTTGGTTGGATTGATTTTAATTTAGGTATTTGGGTTACATTAGGTTTTGATTTGATTTTTTGAAATTTGGGGTTATATATGATTTAGGTTTGGAGAGGGAAAAACAGAGAAATAAGAGAGAACAAGAGTTCGTTATTCGGAAAGAGTAGAAACCTTTATCGGTAATTTTTTTTTTAAATATTGTTTTAAACGTTTGAGTTGATTTAGTATTAGGTTTGGGTATTTAATTGAATTGATTTTGATTCAAAATCTGTCTTCCTTTTTTACTTTTCCCCCTTAAACTACACTCTTAGATACCATTTAGAGGACAAAAAAACATACATCTCCTTCCATTAGAGAGCAAGTGGGAGATTGAAGAAGTGTGATTTTTTTATTTTGATTTTGATTGTCAATTTGTCAATTTGATTTTTTTTTTTTTTTCAATTTGTTTGTTTTGGGAATAGAAACAATTAAATAGGAATGTTGATTGAAATCACTAGCAGACAAATAACTTGCGGAATATGACTTAGTTTTGGTTGATTAGTAGTTTGGATTTGTTTTGATTAACGTTTTTGGAATCCATTTATATATATATATATATATATATTAATATGGGCATGTTGTTCCTTTGGGAAAGGTTACCGTGTAAATTTTAAGGATTTCTCTGTTTTCGACATTGATAAAGATTACTGATATAGATGCTCTTATGCTATGAGCACGTCAACTTTTATATGTTTATCCAAGTCAATGATATGGACATGCAGCACCATGATAAAGATAAGATAATCATGGCCTTTTATGAATCAAGTTCTAATTCAATAAAAAAACAATATATCACATGTATTAATCACGGCACACATGAATAAATCTAATACTTATGCAGAAAAAATTACTGCAAAATTTTTAATATGAAGAAAAGAACTTTTCTTTCATTCTAAAACACAATTAACACATTAGTGCTGTTTTGTTCTCAAAGAAAATTGACCTTTAAAATTGTTATGATTTCATTAATTTTTTCCCACCTTTTCCCAGCAGCCAAATAGATTGTTAGAGTTCTCTTTTTTCTTTTTTTTTAGGCTATGCTTTGTAGCAAATTTGGCTTATTTGTGTTTGTATAGTTTTACAATTCAGTCTGCCTCTAAGATTACATATAGTCTTAGTTTTGCGAAATTTGAGTTTCTATTAGTCATGATTCTATAACTACTAATTTTAAGTCCAAACCGAGTTATATATATATGGTTTGTGGTCTCTAGCATTTTTTCCTACAAAACAAATACATATGTATAGTTTTAAGTTTGACTAAACCATGTTTCAATAGATTTTCATACTGTACGTATTTTTTTAGTTTATAAATTGACATTTAATGTAATTTTTCTCTTTAGTTAAATATGGATGATAGAAAGGTTCTAGCGAATGTGAAGATGAGAGACATACTTTGGTTTATGGTGGTTGACTATTTCAACAATTACATGTTGGTGCGTACACATGTATAGAAGGAAATCGATTTATGTGGGTGAGGTTTAACCAACATATATTGAAGACTGAATTATATAATGGATTGAATGGTGTGATTAGAATCCCAACATTGAATAAGAAAAATCTTTGAAGAGGAATGAGACTAACTTATTACTAAAAATTTTATGATATTATGATTTTGTTTAGCTATTTTATAGAGTTATCTTAGAAGTTTTATCATATCATGTTTATATTATTAGATTATGATAGTAGTAGGTTTAAGAAATAAGTGAAAATTGTAGTACCATACTAATAGAAATTCTTTATAATTCTTAGATTCTATACCTATAATTAAAGGATTTTACATATTTTTCCATATTTAACTTTTTACCCAATGTTATATGCTTAATAATCCATGTTGTTTGGTTCTCTAGAATTGGTTTTTTTGCTTTGCTTTCTCTTTCATTGTATTTGATAGATAGTATACCTACAAAAAAACATAAATGAGTGTCTTATCTTAAGTTCATTGTCTTCTCATACATAACCATCTATTGAATGGATAGAGTATGGAGAATATGTCTAAAATTAATGAGAAAATTTGTGGTTTATATGCATTTTTGATTTTTTTTTTTTTTTTTTTTTTTTTAAGTTTCTTATCAAGCTTCTAAGATACATTTACTTTGTGCAGTATATAAATGTTGGGGTTGAATGGACTCTACAAAGGTCTATATTTATTCCTCACAAAAGGGACATGATAGGCGGAAAGTAAAAAGGGGAAACGATATTTGACCGATTGGAAGGGAGTAGGAACAAAAAGAACAACTGAGATATGAAATGAGCATTGAGCACATAACCACACAAAAACCAATGTAGAGGCACATTGGAATTCAAAAGAAAAAAAAGTTAGTTGATGCTAAATAAGCATCTTCAAATGCACTTGGTTGGATTGTTTTAGATTTAGATACTTGAGTTAGATTTGGTTTTAATGGGTTTAAAATAAATTTTTTTTTTTGAGTATTTGTATTAGATTTGGGTTAAATTAGTTTTCAGCATCTGCCTATGGTGTTTGTAATTAGATTTGTAAATGGAGATATGTGTTGGGTGTTTAGTACGTGGTAAAAGTGTATTTAAATATTATTAAAAAAATTTCTTTTCTAATGAATGTAAATAAAAAGGTTCCCACACATAGTGCGGGTTAAAAAGCTATATATATAAAAGTAGAGACCTCATGCGAAAGTGCATGAGGCTTTGCCATGTGGCGCTTTGTATGAGTACTTTTTCATTTAGCCTTTCACCACCCATCTTCTTATCAATGATTAGTTTAAGCCATAAATGCAGAAAATTAAAAGATTTGGTTCTACTCCCTTTTCCAACTTCTTGAACTCTTTCACTTTTAATTTCATTAATTTAAAAAATAAAAGGTTTTCTCCGTTCAATGTTAGTTTTCATGTTCTTTTATATATTCCAGTTTCACAAAATATCAAAAGGCCAAAAGAAAAATAGGACTGGAGAGATAGAGAGACAAAGAGTGAGAAATTAGTGTCAAAAAGAGTATGAAATTGGCTTTGGTTTCAAGTGCATATGATCTAAACTTCTTAACAACACTATCAAAGCTTGATACAATGCTTTAACAACATATGAGGTTTCTAACAGGTATGTGTTTTTTGGCTTTATTTATATTTTTGGAAAGTGTTTAATCTTTGTAAGTGATTAAGGTACCCAGATGAAAGTAAAATTAAACGTAAGATATGATATAGTGTACGTTTTTAGATCCCTGTAAACTAGATTGTTTAACCTAATTAATTAACCAAGTGAAATACTTAGGTTTATTATTTAGATCTAGGTTAAAACAAAACAATCATATCATGCAAAGCAACGGAAAAGTAATTAACACAATGATATGATGACCCAAGAAAACCAAACTGCTAAAAAATCTGGGGAGGATTTAACCTAGCTATCCTTAAGGTAAAAAGCAAATCCACTATAGAGAATCAAAGTTTACAATAAGACTTAGACCACTAACATTCTATTGCTACCACATGTAGAAGTTACTGACATGACCACGTGCAAGCTCTAAATCCATGTACTCTTTCTCTATTAGGCCTTTGCAGCACAAGCACCCACACTTGTGACTTTGAGACTCCACTCAAAGGTTTTGGATCTCCTTAGACGTTGATCTTGTATGCAACAACTTCTACAATACCGAATCTTGAGATTCTTCAAGGAATAACACCAGTAGAAGATATGAGAGAGCTTTTTGGGTACAAAACCCTAGATACAAAAGAGGCACACTCTTCTCTCTCTGAAAAGCCTTATAAAAACATGCTTTAGGGTTTCCTTTATATACTAGAAGTGTTTTACTTGAAACCCAATACGTTTAAGTAGTGTTTAGGCTGAAATAGAATTCTGTAGAACCGTATTTCAATCAGTCGAGCCTATTCTTCGATCAATCGAACCAGGCAGTTTTTGAACTCTCTTTTCTGCAACTTGCTTGTTCTTGGATCCTGACTTATATCACCTTGATCATTGTCTAATAATACCTATAGACTCTAGGATCTATATCTAAACAAGTTTGTGTTCACGATTTGCCAATTGTTCTAAACTTTTAGAACCTAACATATAGTATAAGTTTATATTTCCCTATTCAATTATTGTTTTATTTTTAATCTCTTGGCATGTATATTTAGTTTTGCGAATTAGAAATTATAAACCTTAAATCTTAGATGTTTAGCCTTCAAAAGTTCACGGGTTTTCTTTTTAAAAAAATAAATACTTCTAAAAGAGAAGAAAAGAAAATAATAAAAAAATTTATATTGAAAATGGTCTAATGTAAGAACTAAATATACATATATACCTGATCAAACCAAAAATGGCATATAGTGGCATTTTTAGAGTCTAATTAATTATGGTTACTTATGGATATATTGTGTTACAATTTTTTTTTTCATTCATTATTTTAGTGACATATAATACAAAATCGAAATTAATTTTCCAAACATTATAACACATATGAGTATTATAAAATAACTAATAATGAACATGCGCATCACATGGGACATCCACTAGTTGCTTCAAAAAAGAGAGATATTTCCTCACATATGCGTAGTTATATCGATCAAGAGAATCACACATCCGGTTACAGTCATAACTTATTATCTGTGTGTAGGAGAAAATAATTACTATGATTTTGATTTTTAGTTCCCTCTTTTTGTTCCACCTTCTCTTAAACATTACTTGGTTTTGATTTGATTTATGTCGAATTTGTGGAGTATCTTTATGTTAGAACCACATCTCCTCTAGTGGATCTCTTTCTTCCTCACAAGCATGACAATAGAATTCGTCTGTCTCATCTTCCACTTCCTCCTCAACAGGTAAATTTGTAAGAAAGAGGGGATTTGTAATATGATCTTTGTGTTTAATGGTATATAGCATGGGACCATAGAGAAGATGAAGATTGAGATCACATTCTAGACAAGTGAAGGCATGCATGTGATTCACAAATACTGGAATTGCAAGCACTGCACTTAAGTTCATTAATTATTGTTTATATATAAAGTATGAATAGGTATATATCTTTCATTGATCGTATAGGTTACATGAAAGTGCCAAACTCTACAGTTTGGTGCAATCAGTCGGCTTGAAGGAGACCATCCTTGTTTCAAAGTCAAACCCAATCAAAAAATTTGCTTGAACATAGTTGCCATATATTCCTTGGTAATGGTCGCCCATATATGCCAATTCTGTATTTGCAGTATTTGTAATTCCAAAGCAGTAATATTCATATTCTTTAAGCGGTTGATTGAAAGTTTGTATAGGCTTTAACTCCACATCTGCACCTTCAAAATGGACAGTCAATATTGGTCCATTTTCATTAGTAATTTTAGTTCTATAGCAAAGCCGTGTCCCCAAATTAGGGTCATCCTTAATGGGATCAATTGGAATCTGCTTCTTCACTTCCACCTCTAAGCGATCATAAAAATCTGGTGGCAAAGCAAATGTTGGTGATCCTGAATCGATTAACATGTTGCCCTTAGAAGCCTTACCTGAAGAGTTAAAGGACACGTGTGTGTCACCAACACTAATTCCTTCTAGTGTCACAACATATTGATCTCCAGCTACAAATGGTGTTGAAACCACACCATCACCCACAACTTCACTGCCATTGCCAAAACTTATCTTGCTTGTAATACTAGGATCAGTATATTCAGTACCATATGGCAACAAGCAATAAGAAAACCTCTTGCCACCAATTTGTGAAACAAAGGACAGAGGCCCTGATCCTAACCCAATAGTTGCTTGGGCATCGGAACGGAGGGTATTGTTGTGTCCACATCCATAAACAATGTCAAAGGAAACCGCTTGCCCAGAGGTAGAAGTGATGGTGGCTTTTTCTTTGGCCAGAACACCTTGGGATAAACCACTTGAATATCCATAGCTGTAAATGCAACTATTTTGAGGAGAACAACGGCCTTCGTCCCATACTTGATGACATTTTTCTGAATGACAAGAAATTTCACTATATGTGGAGGACTTTTTAGGATCAAGCAGGGGATGAATCTGTTTGAAGCAGTAGTCATTACAAGGTACACATGGTGTCCACACAAGGTTACTACCTGTATCGGCAGTGCCATAGATGTCTACTGGTGGAGTGCCAATTGAGACCTTCATGAGATGCTGACCGTTGTGTGGTGTTAATCGTGCTTGGGGGACATTATGAGCTGTAACCAAAAGGCCTATAAGATAATATGAGAGAAGGAAGCATGGATGAAATATGACACCGCTTGCCATTGAATTTGAAGGGAGTCACACGATGAAACAATACTGGCTATATGAAAGGTTTTTATATACACGATTAAACCGAACTTTCCATGTCCAGCCTAATGATTACTTGATTGCACCATTAAATGAATGGCATCAAATGTACTACTATAAACTGGAAATTTTAATAACCACCAAAATTTGCTTCTTTTAACAAAATTTAAAACAGATATTGTAATGAATGCAATAATACCAGTATATCATAACATATCTCTTGTTTCGCTGAAGAATAGGTCATCAATCCTTATTTAATTTTTCCAAACAAAAAGCCTTATTTAAGAATAAATTTGGTTAGCTAGGCCCCTCGTATAACTAATGATATGTTCATTTCATTAGCTTACTAATTTGTGAATTTGCACCACACTCCCAATTAGCTTACTAATTTGTTAATTTTGATACTAATTTTGGATGATAGTGTTGATATTATACATAAAACTTGAATTAGTGTGTTAATTACAAAAAAAAAAATGCAATATATATAGCAAATAATCCTATTCTATATAGTTTTTATTATTATTGTTTTTTATTTATGGTAATGATACAACATCATTAATTAAATTTGTTGGCAAATAACAAAATATAATTATTCCATTTTTATTGACATTATATCAGGAAAATATGTCAATGTACTTATCTTTATTAAATTTGAAAAAAAAAAAAACCATAAATAAACAAATAAATAAAATTTATACGGTACTTGACTTTCCAGAAATAAAGTACCGTGTAAAAGAAATTGAATAATATGCTAAAGATACTTTATCTTCCAGAAATCAAGTATCGATCAAGTATCGGTGAAAAAAAAATTTAATTTACATAGTACTCAGCTTTCGAAATATCGAGTATCGTGTAAATATAATTTAAATTGTTATCGAATTTCTAGAAGTCGAGTACCGTGTAAATAAAATTAACATGGTACTCAGATCGACGTTCAAGTGAGGTCCACTCTAGTTTAACTCCATTAGAAGTTTCAGAGATGCAGCATGGGTTTAGCAGTGAGGGGGAGACTGTATTCTACAGACACTGCCGAGAATCGAAACTATACAAGTCCTAGAGAGGGAAAGTTTCAGCAAGTGGGACAGAGCCAGAGTTGTGTAATTTACAATAGATCAGGCATTGTCCAAAGGAACTCAGTAGCTCGGGGAACATCACTAGAAAAGCAGAGAAGCTTTATCCATGGAAGGAAGATGTATTCACAAGTGGCAGCTTCTCAAAGTCAAAGGGGCAATGACTATTTCAGCCCAACTGTATCCCCGAGATGGATGTTTTAATTGATTCTTGAAAGGCGTGGCCCCACAAAGAGTTCAACAACAAAATTATTGTGTTTTTATAGTGTTTTAATTAATGCCCACTTGATTTTGCAATTTGGTATTGTTAGAAATACTGAATTCAATAGTATTGTACTTCACCAATCATAGAATATACATGAGTGTTTTTATATATAGGAGATAGAGTGTGTAGTACAAGTATGTGTGCCATACAAGTAAACAAGGTGGGCCTAAAGCCCACATACCCTAATACACGTTAACAGCTCCCCTCAAACTCAAGTTGGATGTGAGACCAACTTGAGGTTGTCAACCAAAGTACAAAGGCATCTCTTATGATGTGACTTGGTGAAGATATCTGCAAGTTGATCTTTGGAGGAGACTGAGATCAGCTTGAGAGCACCATGGTCAAGATGATAATGGAAAAATGACAATCAATCTCGATGTGTTTAATCCGTTCATGGAAGACATCATTGTAAGAAACAAACTCATATGGCCCGCTCCAGTACTGAAACAGAATATCGTGCTCTTGCTGATACCACATCTGAGCTCCTTTGGCTACGATGGCTTCTCAAAGACTTAAGTGTGTCCACATCCTCTGCTACTTCTCTTTATTATGACAACTAGAGTGTTATTCATTTTGCTCACAATGATGTCTTCCATGAACGGACTAAACACATCGAGATCGATTGTCATTTTATCCGTTATCATCTTGTTTATCGTGCTCTTAAGCTGATCTCAGTCTCCTCCAAAGATCAACTTGCAAATATCTTCACCAAGTCACATCCTAAGAGACGACTTCATACTTTGGTTGACAAACTCAAGGTGGTCCTATGTTAGAAATACTAAATTCAATAGTATTGTATTTCACCAATCATAGAATATACATGAGTACCTTTATATATAGGAGGTAGAGTGTGCAGTACAAGTACGTGTGCTATACAAGTAAACAAGGTGGGCCTAAAGCCCACATACCCTAATACACGTTAACAGGTATGTACTGTAACTAATTTGTTGTGACTGTGCAGAAACCTATTCAAGGTGAATAAGAAAACTCAGCCATGTTACTAGTTACATTTACATTTTTGTTCTTGTTGTTTTTCTTTTATAGACATTAAGTTCCAGGTTGGTGATATATGTATCTGGATGCTTCAGAAATCTTAACTAACCCTGCTTGAGTAATCCTTTCAAAGTAAGTTGCGCATGGGTTATACTACATGTTTACAAACTAACTTGGAACTGGTGTATTGGATAACTTAGGGAGTTGGCAGGTACTACAAGGATGAATTGAGGAGATGATTGGGACAAAGTAGGGCTAGGCAATATGCCTGTCCTACAAGAGCTACACCCAATCTTCTTGATTTTGTTTTCTGCTAGGCTCAGGGTTTCCCTAAGAACATGTGTCCTTGGCCCTGTTCTAATTATTCAACCTTGGAGTTCATATTATTACCAATGCTAATTTTTTCTCTGTTTCTTTTCTTTTCTTCGCAATCAAACAGTGACTGTGATAGTTAGAATTGTGGAGACAAAGTTTAATAATAATTGGCTTTTTTGTATGATTGATTTCATTCTGTATTGGCTTTGTTTCAATTTTTTTTTTTTTCCCTTTTTTTTCTTGCTCTTGCCTCAGTCTAGTTGTTGAAAAAAATGTAAAGGAAATGATTGTTAAGTCAATGTTAATATTAGTTTCTGCACTACCAGTTGATCAAATTAACATCAGTAGGGGCTAGAGAGACTTTGGAGGTTTCAAATATTAATAGCATTGCTGTGTTTTTGTACTGTATATAGGCAGGAGAATTGTTTACTTGTTTGTGCCCGTGTTTGGTGAAAGTAATTGTGGGTGGCAATGTGTATTGTTGAGGCTTGGGAAATTTTTCTTTGAGTACCATCTACTTATTTTTTTATTATAGATTTTGTGCTTATTGCCTGGAATATCCAGCAATTTTGTGTACATTGTAGGTGTTATTAGTGTTACAAGTAGCAGTGAGATGCTTTCAGAGTATTCCATAGTACTTAGCAACTCACGAGATGTGCTCAAATGGGTATTTCATATAGCTAAGCAATTCTGTTCTATTGTGCTTTTTCCATTGACCATTCAAAAACCCTTGGCCTGCTTAACAATGTTTAGTTCCATAGCTATTTGTGATAGAATATAGTTGTCATATGTTCGCAATTGTCACTTGATGGTTGCACATTGCAACATGCTTTACTTAACCCATGGGTCTGTTGCTTTGTTTTGAGACTTTTGTTAATCTATTTTCCCTGTACAGGAAGTTTTGTCGATTTCTCTTGTGAATGTTACTTGGAACAAGATAAATGGGAGGAACTAATGAATCATAAAAACAAAAAGGTTGAATTGCATAGTTGGTGATTCATTGTTTCAAACTTGTTCTTATACTTTAAAATAACTCACTAATCTCTGTACTTTTAAATGAACAAAGTTACTCTCCAAACTAGTATGGAGAGAAACTCTTCAAACTTATCATATATCTCTTTTTTGGATGTAAATTTTGAAAATCTAACCGTTAAATTTCATGTTCCTTATGTTCTTAACATGCGTATTAAATTTCGTTCAAATTGGATATTATTTACTATTCGATCAATAAACTTATATTTTATACACAATTTTAGATCACAAAAATTTGAAATTTTAATATTTGTTTGATGAGATAGCAATTGATCTTTGATCTTTTTGAAATTTTGCAAACATGAAGAATATAATAAGAACGTGCAATTTAACGGTTAGATTTTCAAAATTCATACTCAATATAGAGATATATGAGGAGTTTGTAAAGTTTGTTTGGAGAGAAACTTTGTTCATTCTAAATTTATTTAAAAGAGTTCATATTGTCATTCCATGGATAGAAAATATTGATGTGGCAAATGGAATTTATGCCATGTCATAGGCTTTATGTCATTGAAATGACTTAGATTTATCAATTCCATTTGTTATGTTAGTATTTTTCATCCAATAAATAAATAGTACAGATATATTTGAAACATTATAAAGTGTAAGTACAATTTGAAACAAAAGTCAAAGGCTGATGGCCAAATATACAATTTAACTAAACAATAGGAGCAAGCACAATAATGAACATATAGATTTAAAGAAACAATTAACTTGCTTACTTGATGCCCCTAATTGTGCCCAGTTACAATTTGAACTTCAGAAAGTAAATTTATGGCTTTAAAATATTAGTCAAAACCACTGAAATGCCGATGTTTCATATCTAAAGACATCAATAACCATCAGTTGCTCAGGAGTCGGATCATACTTAACAGCACTGATGATAATAATATAGGACTACAACTTCAAAAAAACATAACAAAGGGGGGAAAAAAAAGTAACTGCTAATGATAATGAATGCAACCCTGCAACATCAATAACAGAGTCAAGCTTCAGGTCTAACACCCATGATATTAGTAGGATTCCCACGCAAGTTTCTCAAAACTCATGGGCTGAGTGGTAGCTACACTTGACTCAAACCAACCTAGTTTCTCAATGAGTTTCCTGACTAGGTAACCTGCCAAGTAAGAAATGTCGGAGGCCCCGACCCCAATAAAAAGGTAGTAAAGTATAGTTGTTATATAGATGCTCCACTTGGATGGCTTTTGGGTGTAAGCTTTCACTATGGCAAGTACTGTAATGCATAAAAGGGCAACTGCTGCAGCTATTGCGATCTTTTAAATAAAGGTTTAATCAGAAAAAGCAAGTCTCCTTGAAGCTGTGCTGCTTTTTATGTTAATAAACAGGCAGAACTGGAACGAGGAGTTCCAAGACTAGTTATAAATTATAAACCTTTAAATAAAGCTTTACAATGGATAAGATATCCTATTCCCAATAAGAAAGATTTACTTGACAGACTTCATGAAGCAACCATGTTTTCTAAATTTGATATGAAAAGTGGATTTTGGCAGATATAGATATATGAGAAAGACAGATATAAAACTGCTTTTACGGTTCCTTTTGGTAATTATGAATGGAATGTTATGCCTTTTGGATTAAAAAATGCACATAATCAATTTCAAAATATAATGAATGATATATTTACACATTTTACAGAATTTTCAATTGTCTATATAGGTGATGTCTTAATATTTTCCAAATCAATTGATGACCATTGGAAACATTTAGAGATATTTGTTAATATAATTAAACATAATGGATTAGTTGTATTAGCCACTAAAATAAATTTATTCAAAGATAAAATCTGATTTTTAGGACATAAGATTTATAAGGGAACCTTAAGTCCTATTGACAGAGCCATTCAATATGCAGATAAATTTCCAAATGAAATAAAAGATAAAAATCAATTACAAAGATTTCTTGGCATGCTAAATTATGTTTCAGACTATTTTCAAGGATTAAGAAAAAGATGTATTCCCTTATATAAAAGGTTAGAAAAGAATCCTCCTACATGGACAGACAAACATACTATGATAGTTCAATAGATTAAAAAATATGTTAAACAACTCCCTTGTATTGTTATTCCTTCACCCCATGCTTTCAAGATTGTTGAGATAGATGCTTCTGATATAGGCTATGGTGGAATCTTAAAACAGGTAGCAAAAGATGATGCTAAAGATCAAATTGTTAGATTCCATTCTGGCTCCTAGACAACTACCCAGCAGAATTACAGCACTATTAAAAAAGAAATTTTATCTATTATATTATGTGTTTAAAAATTCCAAAATGATCTTTTTAATCAGAGTTGATTGTAAAAGTGCTAAAGAAGTTTTACATAAAGATGTTCAAAATCTTGTTTCCAAATAGAGTTTTGCTAGATGGCAAGCTATTTTAAGTGTTTTTTATTTTGATATTGAATATATTAAAGGAAAAACTAATTCAATTCCTGATTTCCTAACTCGTGAATTTCTACAAGGAAGATGAGGTCCCCTGCAGAAAAGAACCAATCCCCAAAACCGAGAACCAGACAGTCTTATGCGGCTCCACCTATCCCTCCTCCCCCTAGCAGATTTCTCCCTTGTCCCTCTTTCAACTCACCTGCTTTCTCTTCAAACAAACCACAAGAAAGACCCTCATTGCCTTGCAGTCGGAACCCTTTCCAACCACTCTCCCCAAACTCCACTCCAACAACTAAACAGTCATATGCCTTGCCCCTAACTCCTCCTCCCTTAAAAACACCATTTAACATGGTTGCATCTTCTTTTCCCCTTTTAACCTCTCCCTCTCCCTCTAACCAATCAAAAGATAGATCCTCTACCTCTCAAACCCAAGCCCAAGCCCCAAAAGAAGATCACAGTGTCGAACTCCCGAAAGATTCCTGGAATTTTATTTTATGGATTGAAAGAGAATACCAGCGCATAACAGATCCCCTCTCATTAGTCAGTCAGCTCTTACCCCTAGGATGGGAACACCCTAAGACATAAACATTAAAGACCCAGACATTTTATGAGTTTATTTTAGTTGACACAGACTCAATCCTGGTTACACATATGCCTTGCTCCCAAGACCCAAACAGAGTTGGCTACTCTAAAGTAGTCATAAAACAGATTCTCACTCCCTCCTTGTGGAGGGTACAGCCTTGGATCACCAGGAACTTTTCCCAAACCTTTGAGCCTCAGTTCTATAATTATTATGACTATATGGAAGCGTGGGACAAATTCCTTTTATTCCAAAACAATATTTACAGACATACTTGCTTTTTCCAATTTGATATGTATAGAAAGAAAGACATGTTGATACCAAGATGGTTCATTGACTGGTGGAATTCTTATGGTCCTGAAGCTATGATTCTCCCTCCTGATCTCCTTAAAGCCTATGAAATTTTCAAGAAAGAACCAACCATACCGCATCTTAAAGGTTTCCCACATCTTTTGTAGTTCTTTTACAAGTTTCTAGATCTCCCATGGATCATCAGATGGGAATACAAGATAGAAAAGCATCCCCAGTATCCTTTTCCCATTCTCACTAGTAAGTTTAAATAAAAATGGTGGAATAAGTTTAATTTTGATTATATTTGCCAAGAATTACAGAAAAAGACCTCTTCCTCCCAGACAGAAAATTCTAATTTCCTTCTAAAAAAGAGTCAAGTCCAATGCCAACTTGCCTCTGTGTCAAACAAAAGACAGCTTAAAAAGCAACTGCTTGAAGCTGCATCACAGATATCAGATGATGAAGATGACACAGTAATGGAATCCTCCTCTCCAAACTACAGGACTCACCCAGAAGCATTCCAAGATTCTCAAGACCCTTATGACATATGACAGAAAAGACAAAATGACAGACCCTTTAATGGTAGATCACAAGCACACAAGACAAAAAGATCCAGAAAGATATTTTGACAGAATATTATGTGCACTTCCAGACAAATCCAAGACAGTCCAGACAGATGAGTCACTGCTGTTCACTTGCATGCGACAGAAAGTATCTTGACAGATTCCGATTTTCAGAATATATGGTTCCTACCGACAGTCTAACTTGAGTTAAATTTACCTACTCAGTTTACTTTATCATGGTTTACTACATCTATAAAAGAGACAGATTCCAAAAACAGAAGACAAGCTTCTCAGATTCCAAGTTTTAGAAAGACTTTGTAATAGCCTTCCCTCTCCCTCAAAAAGACTTTTGTACTTTTATTCCTCTTTTGTAACATTTCTCTTCAGACAGTTTTATTTTGTAATCTTGTAACTCTTCAGACAGTGTTTTATTTTCAAGCTTGTATCAAAGACAGCAGTTTTCAGTTTTAATCAAAGAAAAAAGTTTTTATTCAAGTAAGATTTTACAAGTTTCTGTTTTCATATTCTATACTCCATACTCAGTTTTAATCAAAGATAAAGTGACTTGTTTGTCTTTATCTGTCTGGACTTCTTGGATTTGTCTGGAAGTGCACATAATATTCTGTCAAAATATCTTTCTAGATCTTTCTGTCCTACGTGCTTGTGATCTACCATTAAAGGGTTTGTTATTTTGTCATTTTTTCTTATCTGTCATATGTCATAAGGGTCTTGAGAATCTTGGAATGCTTCTGGGTGAGTCCTGTAGTTTGGAGAGGAGGATTCCATTATTGTGTCATCTTCATCATCTGATATCTGTGATGCAGCTTCAAGCAGTTGCTTTTTAAGCTGTCTTCTGCCTAAGAAGGAAGCAAGCTGGCACTAGACTTGACTCTTTTCTAAAAGGAAATTAGAATTTTCTGTCTGGGAGGAAGAGGTCTTTTTCTGTAATTCTTGGCAAATATGATCAAAATTAAACTTATTCCACCATTTTAATTTAAACTTTCTAGTGAGCATGGGAAAATGATACTGGGGATGCTTATCTATCTTGTATTCCCATCTGATGATCCACGAGAGATTTGGAAACTTGTAAAAGAACTGCAAAAGATGTGGGAAACCTTTAAGATGCGGTATGTTTGGTTCTTTCTTGAAAATTTCATAGGCTTTAAGGAGACCAGGAGGGAGAATCATAGCTTCAGGACCATAAGAATTCCACCAGTCAATGAACCATCTTGGTATCATCATGTCTTTCTTTCTGTACATATCAAATTGGAAAAACCAAGTATGTTTGTAAATATTGTTTTGGAATAAAAGGAATCTGTCCCACACTTCCATATAGTCATAATAATTATAGAACTGAGGCTCGAAGGTTTGGGAGAAGTTCTTGGTGATCCAGGGTTGTGCCCTCCACTGGGAAAGGGTGAGAATCTGTTTTATGACTACTTTAAAGTAGCCAACTCTGTTTGGGTCTTGAGAGCAAGGCACATGTGTAACCAGGATTGAGTCTGTGTCAACTAAAATAAACTCATAAAATGTTTGGGTCTTTAATGTTTCTGTCTTAGGGTGTTCCCATCCTGGGGGTAAAAGCTGACTGACTAGTGAGAGGGGATCTGTTATGTGCTGGTATTCTCTTTCAATCCATAAAATAAAATTCCAGGAATCTTTCGAGAGTTCGACATTGTGATCTTCTTTTAGGGCCTGGGCTTGGGCTTGGGCTTGGGTTTGAGAGGTAGAGGGTTTGTCCTTTGATTGGTTAGAGGGAGAGGTTAAAGGGGGAAAAGAAGATGCAACTATGTTAAATGATGTTTTTAAGGGAGGAGGAGTTGAGGGCATGGCATAAGACTGTTTGGTTCTGGGTTTTGGGGAATTGTTCTTATCTGCAGGGGAGCTCATGTTCCCTGTACAAATTCACGAGTTAAGAAATCAGGAATAGAATTAGATTCTCCTTTAATATATTCAATATCAAAGTCAAAAACACTTAAAATAGCCTGCCATCTTGCAAAACTTTGTTTGGAAACAAAATTTTGAACATCTTTCTATAAAACTTCCTTAGCACTTTTACAATCAACTCTGATTAAAAACTTTTGATCAAAAAGGTCATTTTGGAATTTTGAAACACATAATATAATAGATAAAATTTATTTCTTAATAGTATTGTAATTTTGCTGGGTAGCTGTCCAAGAGCCAGAATGGAATCCACAATCTATTCTCTATTATCATTTTTTGCTACTTGTTTTAGAATTCCACCATAGCCTATGTCAGAAGCATCTGTCTCAACAATTTTAAAAGTATTGGGGGAAGGAATAACAATACAAGGAAGTTGTTTAACATATTTTTTTATCTATATGTTCTCTATTATCATAGTATGTTTTTCTGTCCATGGAGAAGCATATTTTTTTATCTGTCTAAGTATCATAGTATGTTTTTCTGTCTATGGAGGAGGATTTTTTCTCTAGCCTTTTATATAAAGGTCTACATATCTTTCTTAATCCTTGAAAATAGTCTGAAACATAATTTAGATTGCCAAGAAAGCTTTGTAATTGGTTTTTATCTTTTATTTCATCTAGAAACTTATCTGCAAATTGAATGGCTCTGTCAATAGGACTTAAGGTTCCCTTATAAATATTATGTCCTAAAAATCGGATTTTATCTTCGAACAAATTTATTTTAGTGGCTGATACAACTAATCCATTATGTTTAATTACGTTAACAAATATCTCTAAATGTTTCCAATGGTCATCAATTGATTTGGAAAATATTAAGACATCATCTGTATAGACAATTGAAAATTCTGTAAAATGTGTAAATATATCATTCATTATATTTTGAAATTCACTAGGTGCATTTTTTAATCCAAAAGGCATAACATTCCATTCATAATGACCAAAGGGAACTGTAAAAGCAATTTTATATATGTCTTTCTCATCTATCTATATTTGCCAAAATCCACTTTTCATATCAAATTTAGAAAATATGGTTGCTTCATGAAGTCTGTCAAGTAAATCTTTCTTATTAGGAATAGGATATCTTATCCATTGTAGTACTTTATTTAAAAGGTTTATAATTTATGACTAATCTTGGAACTCCTCGTTCCAGTTCTGCCTGTTTATTAACATAAAAAGTAGCACAACTCCAAGGGGACCTGCTTTTCCTAATTAAGCCTTTATTTAGAAGATCTTCAATTTCTTTTTTACAGTGTTCTAATAATTCATTATTCATTTGTATTGGTCTAGCCTTAGTAGGTATCTATCTTTCATTAAAGTCTTTTTCATAAGGTAATTGTACTATATGTCTATGCCTATGCCAAAAAGTAGTAGGGAGATTAGAACAAATTTCTGTCTCAATTTGTGGGATCTGTCAATTGATCAGCAATTCTTTCATATATTATTTCTGACTTTAAGGATAATAGATGTCCATTTTTTCTGTGAATTCTTTCTTTATCAATTTCTTTTATTATGGAAATATTATCTAGTGAATAGATTTCTTTGGGATGGGTGGTAAAATGAATTTAAAAAGTATATCTTTTCCTACACATTAGTTTTAATTCCTTCAGCTATTGTTATGAAGGGATAAAGTAAGGCCATAAAGGGATTTCCTAAGATAATTTTAGAAGAAAGATCTTTAATTAAAATGAAAACAGTTTCAAAACATACTCCATCATTACATATATGAACATTTGGTATTTTGTAATTAATTATGAGATTTTCTCCATTAGCTTGAGTCAATCTTTCAGACGATTTTTCATAATACTTTAAAGGTATTAATCCTTCTTGTATACAATTCATGTCAGCACTTGAGTCTATTCAAGCAATTTTTGTCAAAGAGAGTTCTTTATTAATTACTAAAGTAATTTTTGTATGCCATTTTTGGAAAATTACTCTATCCATTAAACTCAAGAAATCTTGTCTACTGCTGCCATCATCTTTTTCTAATAATTACGCAGATACAGATTGATAAACAGACAGACATAATGCTCTCCCAAAAAATAATGACAGATTACTATTCATTATTAGCAGATCACTATTTATCGATGACAGATCACTATTCATTGGCGATAGATTCATCAGTATAGATCACTATTCACCAGCATGTAAGAATAGTTTCCAGACAGATACAGACAAATGCTTAAAGTTATTACTGTTTACCAGCATGCGTAGAGATTATTTAGACAGACCCATAAAGATCAAACAGATATTCCTGACAGAACACTATTTACTTGCATACGATAGAAAGTATCCTGACAGATTTTGATTCTCAAAATATATGGATTCTATCGACAGTTTAACTTAAGTTAACTTTACTTACTTAGGTTAATTTACCAAGCAATTTTCGTCAAAAAGAATTCTTTATTAATTACTAAAGTAATTTTTGTATGCCATTTTTGAAAAATTACTTTGTCAATTAAATTCAAGAAATTATGTCTGTTATGAGCATCTTTTTTTAATTAAGAGGGGTCTATCATATGATTAGAAAATTCTTTTAGATTTATTATTTCTGCAATATTTTGTTCATCTATATCTGTCAAATCATCTTCTTTAATTTCTTGTTTTACTATTTTTGCTTCTGTCATTAATGCTCCATTTGAGAGTTCATAAGGAAATGGAATGGAATGATCATAAGGGAATGAAAAAGAATTAAATGATCATAAGGGAATGGAAAGGAATGAAATGTATTTAAGTAAGGGAAATGAAGGGATTTGAATGGAAAAGAATGGAATAAAATAGAATTAAGTAACCTTGATTGGATGTTTTAAAATGAAAGAATGGAAATGAATGAAAATGAATGGAATGTAAGTAATCGCTTTTGGGAGCAACGTGGAGGGAATGGAATGAAATTATTTTATGACAATTGTTGAGGCTCATTTTATGAAGCCCAGCAAGCCCAAGGCCCAGAGTTGCGGGCAAACTGAAAGAAACAGCAAAAAAGAAAAAGAAGGCATATGAATGGTTCAAGGGTCTATGAAATGGGTCCAGAAGAAGCAAATGGGCTTGAATAGGCCCGGAAAGAGAAAAGAAACAAAATCCATGAAAAGGATGAGGGAAAAGAAAGAATGGGCCACAGCAGGCCCACTGTAATAAGAAAAAAAAAGAGTAACAGGCAAATGGAGAACCCATAAGCCCAAAATGATAAAGAGAAAATTGGGCCAAGGAAGCCCAAAGTGAGTTAGCAAAAATCCATGTGTAAAACAAAACCAATGGGCCAGGGATGCCCACAAGAAAAACAAGGGACATTGGAGCCCGCAAAAAATGAAAAAAGAAGCCCAGCAAGCATACTGGGCTACTGAGAAGGAAAGAACACGGCAGGTTCGAAAGAGCCCAGCAGGATTGAGTTGAGCAGCGGGAATAGCAAACCTGGCATGGCAGGAGGCGCAAAGCCACAAAGCAAAACGCCCAAACTAAAGGGAAGCCCACTACAGAGCTCAACCCTCCAAAGAAAGGGACAACACATGGGCGTTGGCCTGCCGGAAAAACAATCCACATCAGAAAATGCCAAAAAGCGCACGGCAGGATATGCACACCCATTTTCAGACCTCGGCAAACGAATGAAACATCAATAAGGTAACGCATGCGAACGACCCAGGCATCACCAGCCTATACCCAGCCACTATGGGAAAAGGTGACGTCATGGGTGAGGGCATGGTCTGGCGGTGGGGAGAGGAACGGGAATCCATTTTGCGTTTCTTGCCCAGACTCTTTCGGTGGGCACAGTCCTGCTGGGATGACATGCCACCCAAAAGAGGCAAGGGTGGGTAAGAACCGCTGGGTGCATGCCATGAGAACCGAGAGAGAGAGGACACACTGGACAAAGTAGAGAAGGAAGCTTCGTTGTCTGAAAGCCACGGGTCAATGGTGGATCAGAACCATTTGACTCAGTAAGTAGATGGCAAAAGGCTACGATAGCAGAATAGGGCCATAGAAAGGCTAGAACAGTAAAATCGGCCACGGCAGGCTCTATATAAGGGACCTGCGGCTATGTGCAATAGGGAAAAGGGGGTAACGAACGGTGATCAAAAAACAGGGAGAAAAGAATTGAAAGAGAAAAAAAAACAGAGAGAAAAGAATCGAAAGAAAGAAAACGGAGAGAAGAAAATTCTAAGAAAGAAAAAACAGAGTGCTTATGGCAGGCATGCACCCAAAGGGGTTAACCCCCTCTCTCCCTCAATAGCCTTGTCCTCAAAAGGCAATACAAAATCTATACCTGGGCATATACCATTCGGGGCTGTCCTCTCAAAGCAATTAATTTCACCTGGTGAAGTTACTTGTGTTGAGGGAGTAGTTTTCCCCTCCGTGGTTGGAATCCTGCGACAATACTAAATATGGCAAACTCATTATTTTACTCTACTAATTTCGCTCTAATACTTTGTTTAAGCATTTTTCTTTAGAAGCAAAGCCTTTAAGTCATTTATCTTGTTCGTTGCGGAAGAAACAGCGAATGCTTTTTTCTTTACGTTTTCTATTTTATGTCTGCTTGCCATAACTTGTCAACAATAACTCTGCTTGCTGTGGGCTCTTAAAAGGACTTTGGCAGACGCGGCAAAGATTGTGCACAAGCCGGGCCGAGGTGTGCTCCAATTGGGCCGGTCCCAACTCCTCACCTAGAAACAACCCGGGCCTAGTGCGGCAGGAGCTTGCCCAATACCCCAAGCCAGGCCCACCCCCTTACAATAATATTACTATTAAACCCCTATTTTAAATTAAAAGGTTAAATATATAGAGGTATTTTGGGAGTTTTAGTAAAAAAATCATTAAATTTAATTTCATTCACTCCCATTCCTCCCAATTTCGGGGGGAATGAAAATTTGAGATTTTAAGGGAATAGAGAGGAATGAGTATTCTCTCCTACCCATTCCATTCCCTCCCACTTAAACTCCCAAATAAGGGAATGAGCTTTCCATTCCCTGCATTAAAACTCTCAAACAAGGGAATGAAAGAATATTCTAAAATTATTATTTTCATTCATTTCCATTCCATTCCCTCCTCCCAAACGAGGCCTAAGTCTTGTAGAGTTATTGATTTTATATCTACACCATCATGTTTCTTTTTTGTCTTTTTTTTCTTATCTTTTTCTTTTTTAACTTTCGTACCTTTTTCACATTTCGTAACATGGTGTCCGTATTTCCTACACTTAATACAAGCAATAGGTATTTCTATAGAATCTTTCAATTTAGCAAATAGTCTTTTTTGTCTTTTAGATGATTGGGTAAATTATCTATCAATTTCATTATTATGTCTTTTTGTTTTCTTTTTCTTTTATTGACTTTAAGTGGGTTGGTTGATTTTAGTTCTTCCTTTTTCTTTACTTGGTCTATCTCTTTTTGCTGAACGTTAAATATTTCCATTAATTCATTTATTACATCTTTCTCAAATTCTAACTTACTAATTTATTTAACAATTTTATTATATTTGTCACATTGTTTTTTAGTGTGCCCATATTCTTTACATTTATGACAAATAATATTTCTAGCATATATGTTAATTTTCTCATTATCTGATGACTCAGTATTATTTAAAATTATTATCTCTCTTTTTCTGTCTGTATCTAAAGGTGAATTTAAAATTTCTATCTTTTTAGCTAATTCTGCTAAACCATTATCTTGGGTATATGTCATGGAACTTTCAATAGATTTTAGTCTTTCATCAATTTCTTCTTTAAAACTATTACTCTTTTTGGAATTATCTCTTCTTTCTTTGTTGACTACTTTTACTTTTACTGCACTATCTTTTTCTATTTCTTTATCAAATAAGTCTAGCTTGTCATTTTCTTCCATATTCCTACATATGGGTTGTAATGTCCTAGTTTCCTTACTATTATGTCTTTCCATACTTCTTTCTTTGTTGACTAAGTTTAGAGTTCCATCTTTTGAATTGGTTATAATACTATTACCTTGTTGTCTTTCTATTCTTTCTAACATCTCTTTTATTATGCCTTTATGTATTATTCCTTTTTCTTTGTCTCCATCTAGCTTCTTCTTTTGTATTGCTTCTATCATGTCATCTTTCCTATTATTATTTTCTTGGCTTTCTATAGAATTTCTTACTTCATGACTATAGTCTTTCCTTTCTATCAGAGTAGTCTCTAAAGTTTTAAACTTATTTCTCATGTCATCTTTTCTACATGTAATATACTAATATTTATGAATTTGTCGGTGCTTACTAAGCTACTATTTTTTCTATCATGCCAATTATCTGTTACTAAAGATGATGTTTGATGGGGTTATACCGACTACCCATCAAAGATTATCTCAATTATAAAAAAAAAAAAATTTAAGTATTAGCTTTTAAAAAAAAATAAAAAAACTAGCTTTCTTAAAAATAAGCTAATTTTTAGTTTGCATTTGACATTGATTACAAGATAACTTTTTGCTTATTTTAGAATCCCACGCTACTTTTTGTCTCAACGTTATTTCAAATAATTTAAATTTCATCTTTTTGGAAATAAAACTAATTTTTAGTTTTTTTTTTTCCTTTTAGTCTCATATTATGCAAATAAACTATCATAAATAAAGAATTTCCAAGTAAACAAATATAAAAGTTACCAAAAATTATAACTTTCGTTAAATACTGTACCCAATGGTACATACAACTTTAGAGAGGTTTTATTATTGATACTATAGATACCTAGGTTTTAAATTGCCTTTTACCAAAATCATTAATAAATTTACTTCTTTGTTTTTTTAGGTGGGATTTGATCTGAATCTCTTATTTTACTATAAGGGATTTTAATAACCACAAATTTTTATTGTTATTAAAAGTTAGAATTTAAGAGAGATATTGAGATTTTACATCAAGGAGGAAAGTGTAATTTTGCTTTTTTTTTTAAAAAAAATCTAAAAAATAAGATGTACAATTTTTTATACATTATATTAGATATAAATAAGGCTTTTTTTTTTTTTTTGGAGAAGATATTTAAATAAGTTGATTGATGACAATTTTGACGTTAGTGATTGGACCATTACCCATTGATGATGATCATGAATGCAGCACAAAGTGGGTGATGTTGATATCCCATATATGATGTACGTGCCATGGCCTATCAATTTCCATGGTTACTATAAAGCCACACCTCCCTAGCAAGCAAACCCCACACTGATTTTGCCTAAACGTTTGTTGAGAGTCTTAACTTCTTTTAGAGCTGTGGATATGGCTGGGAAACTCATGAAAGCAGTGCAGTACAATGGCTATGGCCAAGGACCTGATGGCTTACAGGTCATTCTATTTCTACTTCATATTTCAAGTGTTATTCTTTATTGAAATAAAATAATTAGTGGATTCCAGTTAGGTTAATAGTTTGAATTAGTTTACATTAAAAATTAATTGGTATTTTTGGATTATGATAAATAAATAAAAATCGTCATAAAGTAAAACTAATAAGTTGAAATTTTACTATATCTTTAAAAAAAAAGAAAAAAAGAAGAAGAAGAAGAAGAAGAAGGTTTTTAAGTGATACTTTGTTAGTGCGTACATGTGGGAGGGTCAAGACGTAACCAAAAGTTATATAGCTTTGAATTAGATAGTTTCATGGAATCATAATTGAATTTGGGCAGAGACCCAGTTGATAATTTTGTGAGATTCAGGCTGAAGAAAGGGCTTCATGTTCATTGTGTTTGTTTTCCTTTTAATTTTACATAAGGGTTGTTTGTTGGAGAATGAAAATGGTTTTTGTTATTTTTCTTAAATTTTAAGTATATGGGGCTGTCATTCTTTTTAACTTATGGCATCTACTCCGCGATAATTTCTTTTATGTCAAGATATCAATTAATTTTGGGCATAGACAGGATTCAAACCCAAGTCCTTCATTGGGCAAATTAGTTTTGGTTTACTTAATTGAGTATATGGAATATGTATAGAACGCTGTGCCTAGTGCAAAAAACTCAATTCTGTGTACAAAAATCTTATTGAAGTAGAAGGCTAGATGGGTAATGGGTTACAGTTTCAGCATACATGATTCTTTGTGAAGATAGTGAGAAAATCACTTGTAGTACCATGGAACACCAACATGTCTGCATTTGAATATCAGGCCCTTCTATTATGTAATTGTTTGATTTGCTAGAATCTTCAAATCTTCAAATTATTTCGAGTTGATTTGAAGTTTTAGATCAGTGTTTAGGTTGTTTAGCCAATTATGTGAATTGTCTTTTGCACTTTACTACTTGATTTACAAAACAATAAAGCCATTGACAATTTGACATGGCCTTATTAAGATCACATGACTACTTCAACTGAATCTTTTGTGAATTTCATGCTTGTTTGCAGCATGTTGAAGTACCGATTCCCACTCCCAAAAATGATGAGGTTTTGTTGAAATTGGAAGCAGCAAGTCTAAATCCATTTGACTGGAAAGTTCAGAAAGGCATGCTGAGGCCTTTTCTTCCTCGCAAGTTCCCTCACATACCTGGTAAATCAGTGTGCTTTTGCTCCAATCCCTGACACCCACACCCCCACCACCCCCAAAACTCCACAAAGGTCATACCCAATGCACAAAATTCCCATTTTTTCTGGGTTTGGTTGCAATAATGATTTTTTTTAGAAAATCTTTTACTTGGGAGATGTATGTGAGTATTTAGACCACTTTGCATTTCAGAATCTTCTATAATTGGGTCTTGAAGTTGCTTGAATATGCATGCAGAACTAATGAAATAGAAAACAGAAAGAAGGTGGGGAAAGGAGGAATAATAAAATTAATACCAACAAATTATTTTTTGAATTATTGGTATAATTTGGGTTTTGCAAACTTTTGAAAACCATTTATTCTTAGCTAAAGAAATTTCTTGTCGGAACTTGGAACAGCTTCTGATGTGGCAGGAGAGGTTGTGGAGGTTGGACCAGGAGTGACAAATTTCAAAGCTGGTGATAAAGTTGTAGCTGTGGTTAACCCAATGGTAAGTGGTTGTGTATATCTTTTGGATTGTTTTCCTGTTAGCTTAGGCACTTCTACTTTTGGATAAAGGATAAAGTTGCCTTTCAGTTTACGAGAACCATGGTTCCTCTTGAGCTCATGCATTATATTTCTAAAACTTCCTACAGTGTATTGTTTCTACATTGTAGTATAGAGTGTAGACTTGAGCTCATGCATGGTTGAATACTTGTACATAAGTTATTTACACACTTTAATATTTTTTCTGTACTAGAAGCATAACCACACATCTTGTCAAACTAGCATAGTTTCATCATATGTGACACTTTGGCTCTAAACTTTGCCATAAGGGTGTGCACATGTTAACATGCCTTTTATGTTCATGACAAAACCGTAGATTTCCCTGTCTTAATTTATACATTCTTAAATGTTTGTACTCGGTGATTGCAAGCAATGCTATCAAAACCAGACTGCACTGGTTGGTCGAATCAATGACCATCCCAGCCAAATATGGAGTTTGATTTTTCAGCTTTTTTTCTTTAACCAAAGTGGACTAAACTTCACGCCACTTGAACCAGCAAGCTTCAAAGTAGCCTGGTGTAAACAAGGACAAGGTTAACTGAGTCTGAAGGGGAGGGGAACAAGTTATGAAGTCATTAGAGCTTAATGGTTTTCTATGTGTAAGTGCTAAAGTGACATGAAGAATAAACTTTTGCACAATCTGATCTTAAAGAACCCTTTTCTTTTGGAAACATTATTATTATGAAACTTCTCAATATTCTCCACATATTTTCCAAGTATTGGATTTTGGGATATGTGTGGTGTGCATTAGACACAGAGCTGGCTTCTTCCAAGAGTACCTATTATGGGAGTTACTAGATGTGGTCATTTGGCTTGACTGTGCTATTTTATCTAAACCAATTTTAGGTGTCCTCAGTTTATGAACCTGCTGATATAGGATGTGTCATCTATAGTATGTCATGCATTAATTTTCTAAATTTCTACTCTCTTAATGTCTGTATGGTTTGTGTAATGTAAATGAATGACAGAATGGTGGTGGACTAGCAGAGTTTGCTGTGACCAAGGAGAACATTACAGTTGCAAGACCATCTAAACTTTCAGCAGACAAAGTAGTAGGCTTGCCAATTGCAGGTTTGACGGCTCACCAGGCTATAACACAATCAGCTGGTGTCAAGCTTGATGGAAGTGGAAAGAAGAAGACAAATATTCTGATAACTGCTGCTTCTGGTGGTGTGGGTCACTATGCGGTTCAACTGGCCAAGCTTGGCAATACACATGTGACAGCCACTTGTGGTGATCGCAACATTGAACTTGTCAAGAATTTAGGTGCTGACGAGGTTCTTGACTACAAGACCCCAGATGGAGCAGCTCTGCGGAGCCCCTCTGGCATAAAATATGACGCAGTTATTCACTGTGCAACAGGCATTCCTTGGTCTACTTTTGAGCCTAATTTGAGCCTAAATGGGAAGGTAGTTGACATTACTCCTGGCCCTAGTGCCCTGGTAACTTTTGCCCTGAAGAAACTTACATTGTCCAAGAAGCAATTGGTGCCACTAATAGTAATTCCCAAGAGTGAGAACCTCCAATATCTTGTTAACTTGGTGAAGGAAGGGAAGCTCAAGACAATAATTGACTCAAAATATCCCCTGGGCAAGGCCAAAGATGCTTGGGCTAAGAGTATTGATGGCCATGCAACTGGGAAGATCATTGTGGAGCCTTAGGCATACGTAATATGCCCTGAATTTCTGAAGTTGATGTAATACAATAATAAGATTAGTTAAGGGCCATGCATATAGAGATATGTAAAACAATGCATCTGGGAATGTTTGGTTTTGCCTTGTAATTAAATTCCTTCGACCTGATTCTGCAAAATGATGATGTTTAAGTTATATGTTCTTGTTGTGGCTTTAGTCATGTTTGTTATTTAATACAGATTCTCTCACATCTGTCTCTCTGGGACAGTGGGAGTGTGGGACCTTGGCATGTCAATACAAACTCAGAATTGAAACACAATAGTAGTTGTAGGGTCAATTTTTGTAGTCCAAACCCAATAGATTCGGATTATGAGCCCAATGAACCCTAAACAATGAATTTGTAGAGAGTTGGTGAAAGAGCTGGGCTAGTAGTGAATTAAACAGTAATAAGCTATGATGTTTATGGGTGAGCTAACATGCAATCATTCTTGGACAGATGCAAACATGAACGTCCGAGGAGGAATTTTATTGAATAAACGTTGGTTACAATTCTTAGAGCTACAGTAAAAATATTTTATTCTTCTCTCTCTCTCCTTTTTGTTCGCCTCTATTATCAGAGGCTTCTTCTCTTTATATAGTACGCTCTCCCTTCATCTTCATCGTCCACTTGTTCATCATCTAAACATCCACTTGAGTACATGTCCCATCCGGTATCTTTTTTAACTTTGTGTGAGTGGCGGTAGTTGAGGTTGTACTGTTCAGGGGTCTTCTCCACATTAATGCGGCCAGAAAAGTAGCTGCAGTGCATTTAATGTGGTGGTTGAAGTTTGTCTTCTAGATATTTCTTCGTTCCTATCATCTCCATGCACGCCTAAGGTTCACCCTTATCGTTAGAATTGTTTGGAGGATTACTTGGACCTCCCAGACATATGTTTGACCAAGCTTCTTTGAATCCGAGGATAATGGACTCTTCAGACAGTTGAAGATTTCCTCGGAATATGCCCCTCGTTTTCCTCCAGGTATGTTTCTTTTACATGAGCTCATTCTCAAATGCTTTCCTCTCTTCAGACATACAGTAGTCTTTAAATAGGGTCTTAGACCCAATATATTAGGTTGGGCTTTTCACCCCCCACAGTAGTAGTTAGCAACAATTGTAGAGAAGGATCCTGCTAAATCATGTAGCAATTGGAAACCATTTAAAATACTACAATATCACTAAAAAAAGGTTTAAACCTTTTTTAGTGATACTGTAGTTAGTACAAATTTTACTACATATAAGTCTTACAAATTTATATAATATCTAAATACTGAAGCGTAACATTTATTGTTGTCATACTCTTATGAAGCCATATCAATGTATGAGTCTTACAAATTTTTATATTTTTTAACTCTACTATGGGTTAATACGTTTTGGTGTTGTGTTTTTTGAGTTTCCCAAGTCATCTCTCTTCTTCTTATAACTTTAGTTTGATTTTTGTTTGAATTTATATCAAAATGCGATTTACATGGTTATGTATTTGAATGTACCTATCAATTATTTGAGTAATAACAATTGTAATTATGTGATAAGTTTTGATTATCATGATAATTTTTTATGAAAATAAGAAATTTGAATAATAATCTTGAAACTTAAAAAATTTAGTTGTACCAAAATAAATTAGGAAAATATAATGCATAATAACAATAGTTAGGACAATATCAATAAAAAATACCAAAAATAATAAAATTATATATTTGTAAAAATTAAGAGATAAAAATTACTTTTAGAAATTGTTTAATTTTTAGAAAAAACAAAATATCTACAATTAAATTTAGAAAATAAATTATGCATCATATCACGTCTCAAAATAATCATATGTTCGTTTGCATCACATGAAACTTTGCAACTTCTTTTTTTGGGTAAAAGTTTGCAACGAGCATTACTAATTTATATAGAATATATATGTTCAGCAAGTTGGTCAAACGATACCATTAGCAAAACACACAAATGGTGTAGTTGCATTCAAGCCTTCAAGGTATGTTTGGTTGGGTGGATTTTAGGGAGGAGAGAGAGAGAGAGAGAGAGAGAGAGAGAGAACATTTTTGATGGGTGTTTGGTTGGAGGAGGATGAGGGAAAAAAATTGGTAGGGGCCCAAATGTTTTTTCCTTGAGCCCACCAAAATGTTTTCTCTTTAAAATTGGGAGAAACTGAGTGAGGATTCTAAATCTTTTCGTCCAGTTCCTCCACTATATATATATATATATATTTTTTTTTTTTTTGCTTTTGTGGGCACATTGCCTCTTCTTTTTTTTCTTTTTTTTTTCTTTTGTTTAGCTAAACATGATTTTTATTTTTTAATAAATTTAGGTGATTGCTTTTTTTTGGTGGTTGTTTGTCACCTTTTTGTTTTAATTAGGTATCATTTTTTAATAATGATATATGAGTAAATTTATACAAATTCACTTTTTCTATCTTTCCACTTTTTTACTCTTAACCAAACAAAAAGGAGAGAAATTAAAATATTTTCTATCCTTCCACTTTTCCTTCTTTCCACCTTTTCACCATTTTCTATCATCTCACTTTTCTACTCTTCCAACCAAATGGACTCTTAAGGATCAACATGTGACACCTGATGCGATTAGTTCTTCAACAAAAGAGAGACAAACAACACCTTTCTGTAATGAGAGTTTAGGACAGCTTAGGCCCACCACATGTTCATTTCATATTGGTTCCGGAATTCACGAAATTATTTGTAAATAAGGTTGTGTTTGAAAACTCGGATGATTTGGATTTAGATTTCAAATTAATAGATTTGAAATCAAGGGATTTCAAATTCACTGATTTTAGGAGTTATTTCAAATCCAAACATTTTAAAGGTTTAAAATCTTTGGTGGATTTGTCAAATCCAAATTCTTGATCTTTTTTAAACTTCTTAAACAAATTATTTGGATTTTAGGGCCTGTTTGGTTTCTAATTTCAAACTCACATTTTTACATTTTAAACAACATTACACACATTTTCACACGAATTTTCACTCACACATATTTCAAAAATTTACAAAAATCTCATTTCAAACTACTCTACCAAACACCCCCTAATCACCCAAATTCAAATGCTCAAATCTTGTCATCCAAATACCAACATAAAAGTTTTTTTTTTTTAATGGAAGATTAATCGTTAAAGTAACCTGACCTCTCCAACGTCTAGTTCACAGTAATTGAAACTAAAAATACTGTAGCAAAATAATTTTTAAATATATAAATAGTACTGTGAGACCTATTTTTAATGAAAAAGTGACTGAAAAGTCCATGAACAGTATATGAATAGTACGTGAACAGTAATCGCACAGTGTGAACAGTAACTTTTGTCTCCCAATTGAAACGCGTGCAGAGGAAAAAAAAAAAAAAAAACTGAAACGCGTCCCTCCCAAAACGTAGACGCTATAATCTTTATCCAAACACATACTAAGGTTGTGTTTGAAAACTTGTATGGTTTGGATTTAGATTTCAAATTAATAGATTTGAAATCAAGGGATTTCAGATCCTTTGATTTTAGGAGTTATTTCAAATGCAAACATTTTAAAGCTTTAAAATCCTTGGTGGATTTGTTAAATCCAAATTCTTGATTTTTTTAAAACTTCTTAAACAAATTATTTGGATTTTAATCACCCAAATTCAAATTCAAATTAAATGCCCAAATCTCGTCATCCAAACACCAACATAAAGGTTTTTTTTTTTTTTTTAATGGAAGATTAATCGTTAAAGTAACCTGACCTCTCCAACGTCTAGTTCCCAGTAACTATAAGAGGATAATTGTATTTGTTCAATCTTTCAATGAGAATCAGTTATAAAATTCCTCACAAAAAAACTAACCCTCTTCATTTTCTCTTGCTCTGTTTCCTTTTCTTTACTCTCTGTTTTCCATTTCTGTCTTAGTCTTTAGTACCTTTTCAATTCTGAATTATGAAATTCCGTTTTCAATATAATCAAGTAGTACTGGTGATTGGGGCAACAGGCAAAGAGCAAAGAGAAACTTCAAAGCATCAATTCATCAGTATGTTCCCTTATAATGGACTCCACTCGATACAGAGTTGATAGCTGGGGATAAAAGGGAGACTCGTGTGTTTTCTGAAGAAGCCAAATTAAGAGTAGATACTATCTGTTTTTAGTGTTTTTTTCACTAGGACTTACGTCAACAAGTTTTGAAATTTTGCCTTTTCACTAAAAGATTAATTAAAGGAGGATAGTTTCAAATGAAGCATTGTAAGATTGCTTGGGCTGCTAATATGGCTGCTAAGAAACACAAGGATTCATAGTGGCAATGTCAAAGATTGAAGACATTTTCGAGCCATTAGAGATGATATTTGGAGCAGGGTTGGTTTTCGTTAAAAAGAAGAAGAAACTGCATTTGGTATAGTCCAGAGTTGCATTTGGAACCAAGAAAGCAAACTAATCCGACAGCTTGTTGGCAATTAGCATGTTATTCTAATTTACTCAGTTTTACGGATCTCTCTGAACAATTTACTTATACCAATCTCATCTAAACTGCATTTTCAGATTTTGTTTCAAATCCAGGACACAATATATATAGATTCACAGTAGCTGGCATCACAACTACAAATATTCAAGAAAATTAGCTTAAGATTGTGTCCTGCTTACAAGCCAGAATGCCAAATTGGAAGTGGACTCTTCAGTCAAGCCAATGGTATTAGAAAGCTAATTCAAACGCACAGTAGGTGTAACCCAGGTTGGTCGAGAATAAAAACGTGGTTTGTCCTTACCGAATGGAAGGGGTTGCATAACCCTGCTTACCATGTCAAACACTCCCACATCACAGCCTCCATATGCCACTCCAGGGTACATTTGCCAATCCCAATGGTCATCTGTGAAGTAGATGCTATTACTTTTGCTAGGGATAGTGCTTGTAGGAAAGCACCAGGAGTTGCCGTCCCCAACAAAAACAGCATGATCTTTCAAGTCTGTCACTTCCTCCCAAGCTGATGCACTAAAGTTGAACTTGTAGACCAAAAAAGATACAGTCTCGTGCCTCCGATCTGAAGAAATATAAAATCCGTAACGAAAAACCCCGAAAAGATTGTCCAATGATTCCACCAAATATAGTTTTTGGGGTTCACATACACCTTCTGGCTGGGGAGAAATAACTTGTACCTCAGCTGACAGAGGAGAATCAAGTTCGAAGCGTACCAGCATGCCTTTTTCACAAAGTCCATACATTTGTGTATTATAGAGAAAAAAAAAATAAAGGAAAAAGATAGTGAGAGAGTGATGGAATTAAGCAGCTAACAGGATAATGATCAACTAGAGATCTTTCTACACGAGACTTGATAATAGGTATGTATGGACCAAATGCAAGTCTGTCAATAGAAATCAACGAAAGGGCCAAACGAATAATATTGGGGTACCTTTTTTTTTTTGATGAACGAATAATATTGCGGTACCTTAAAGAAATACCATGACGGCGATAAATTAGAACATCATATAATAAGTAAAGCAGAGCATTGACTGACCTCATCATGCATGGAATTCAATGTGTTACCTAGAGACCATGAAAATTGAAAGCATCAAAACAAAGCCGATCACTATCGCAATTAGCTCCTAATAATGCCCATATTTTCCTTTTTTTTTCATCTGAAGCTATAGGTCCTTGTGCGGGAAGAGTTAACAGTATAATAATAGCTGTCAGAATGAGATTAGTTTGGAAAATAAATAAGTAAAGTGAGGCTTTCATCTGTAAAAGTAATTTGACAATTCAACCCAAATAAAACAAAGAGACCCTGAAGATGAGTCTCGTTACATGCAGGGTAGAGACCAAGAATTGGAAAACTATAGAGTGTTATGATTGGGCGGCTAGGGTGCCAATATTTTTCTCATCCGGCCAATCACAAGTTACCTTCGCGCCGAAGTTTTCCGCTCTAGTTTAGCAACACAAACAAAACAAAACAAAAATATTTCTTTTCTATATATTTTTTTTAGAGCACGAGCCTTTGACGAACTATGCCAGAAACTAATAAAATACACAAAAAACCATACTTCATGAGGTGTCAAGTCCTAATTTTTTAAGTATTACCCTTAGTATATATTATCTAATCTTAATGTTTCTTGATCTTAGCTTAAAATTTCTTTATTTACATAGCTAAAAGAACTCTCTTTTGTTTTTTGTTTTTCTCTACATATTATTTGAGCAACAATGGTTAGACAATGTTTTAATTTCTTCCACTTTTATGAATTTCTCACAGAAAATATTTGACACGGCTAGGACTACAACATGATATCTTCCAAACTGAACGGTGATATTCGTTTGTAAAAGTTTTGTAAAAAAATCCATCCTATCTCTGGCATTTTCCATATGGATATAACCGAGTTCTTACAGTTACATGAACGACTCCACACGCACACACACAAAATAAAATAAAATAAAAAATAAAAAATAAAAAGAGAGAGAGAGAGAGAGAGAGACTCCACCCTTAAATAAATGGAGATTTTAGCACTTCGTGGGAAGGAAGAAATTTGCCTGGAAAAAAGGCACTTCAATTATGTTGTCACCACTTATCAACAGACAACAATTTTTGTTTTTAATTTTGGCTTCTTTATTTATTTTCCCATCAAAACCGACTCAGAATTTTATTTTTTGATCATTCAATAAATTTATAAAAATAAAAAATAATAATCAATATCAATATCAATCAATTATCAATATATATCTAATCTAATCTAATCTAATACTATATATAAAAGCAAAAGTTTTCTCCTACAATTAAAGTTGTTTTGACATATAGGAAAAGTGCCCTCCTAAATTTTAGTCACATTTACAATTAAAAAGTGAAAAATTATACTGTTTTGACAATATTAAAACAGCTAAAATGGCCAAATAACACATTTTAAAAAAATTATATATATGTGGGGACTTACCATTGTTTCATAAATAAACAACAATCTACCACTATTTAGGAATTTGAGTTCCAAGAATTCGAATTCCACTAAAATTTTCCACCGTGACAGTGGCTAAGCTGGATTTTTTTAATTATAAAATGCCACCTTGATCTCAAGGTTAGGAAGCTTAAGTTGTATGTTGACATTACTCAAGGTCTGGAAACTCGAGTAATTGAATTAGTAAACTACACAGTACTCGAGTTCCATGTAAGTAGTAAACTACACAATACTTGAGTTCCTTAAACTCGAGTACTATGTAGTTATATACCAACATTCCGTTGGATCCCATCTCCCTTTCACCCACTCTTTCTAGCAAATGCAACCCAGCTTGTGAGCAGTTCTACAACTCAGTCTCGTCCTCCGATCTCACCTGAAACAGAAATTCCACATTTGTAACTTAGTTTGTCTCCTATCAACAAATTTGATCCATTGATTTAATACCAAAAGGTATGATTCTTAAGTGGCCGTTTGGATTAGTTTAAATTTTGTTGAGAACCTTGATGCAAAAATGCAAGGTAGCATATAAAATATACAGACACTCGACAACATTATGTACACATTGAACTCTCTGCATTTCTGCCATATGAAGAAGTAAAGAAAAATCCAAAATAATATAAATATGAAGTGTTCTTCTTTTTGAATAAATAATCATGTCTACATCAAAATGCTTGTACTACTACACGTATGTTATATATGGTGAAGGTATGACCTGCTTTTTTTAATGGATAAAAAGGTCTCTTTCTTTTTTATATGTAATGAGGTCTCTGCTTTATTGGTCACATTGATTTCACATTCTAATTCAGGGTTTGATTATTTTCTATTCTTTAAAGTTTAATTTGTTTCTTTCTCAAAAAAAAAAAAAGTTTAATTTGTTTGTCTCTCTCTGCCAATCACCCCCTTTCTTAAAAAAAATTGCTGTTGCTGCGGTGGACTTATCTACCAAACTTTTTATTACATATACGGAAATTGTTTGATAAAATACTTGAATGTTTTCTTCTTTTTCTAGAATCTAACTTTGCAAAATTTCCATTTTGCAGGTCTATTACATGGACATGTTTATTTCTTCTGAAAGCTCGAAAATGTGTCAAAAACACAAGAGCTGTTTAGACCCCCAAATTAAAGTTACGGCTTGGTTGATTTTACACTAACTTAATTTTAAGTGCGGAATAGTGTAAACACAAACGTATAAGCAAGACAACTACTCTAATCCATATTTAAAGCAACACAGCACTAAAAATGAAATGAACAAGAGTAGGGAAGAGAGATGCAAACACAGATCACACCGAGACGTGTTATCGAAGAGGAAATCGAAGAACTTGGTAAAAAACCTCTCCGCCGCCCTCCAAGCGGAAATCGATCCACTAGACAATTAGTTGGGATACATGGGTTAGCAAGAGACCCTCCAAGTCTAATCTACCCAATGTACCTAAGCCCTCTAAGCTCCTACTTCAACAAGACTTCTCAAAACCGTGTCTTGTCTAACTCTTCGGATCCTGCAACAAGCTCCATGTTGCATCGGCCATCCTTGGCTTCTTTTAATGCTTCCCAGCAGCACCAATACTTCACTTGGCACTCTGAAAGGGTGTGGTAAGTGTTTGAGCTATCAACCTCTCAATGGTATGGAAATGGAGAGGTAGGAGATGAGGAAATTTCCAAAACAAATGTGTAGAGGATTGTGGGTATAACAATCTCTAACTTTTAAGGTGTTTGGCTAGGGTTTTTTCTCAGAAGCTCTCCTTTACATTTGTGGGTAATGTGGGTATAAATAGTGTGGGTACAGAAAGTGTGTATCAGATTGGACAGGCTGGCAGAACAAAATGCCTCGTGGGAAGGCCTTACCCGCGAGACACAGCTGTCTCCATCTGGCCTGACTCTTCGCATGAGTCACTTCGCGGGAAGCTAAGTCGTGAGATACACACTCTCTCTCTAACACATAACCCTTACAATGAAACCCCACAATAAATACAGGGTACAACAGATTGAATAAAATTACAATCAAATTTGGCATGGAATAAAAACCAACAAAACACGATGTTGTAAATAATCGAGGAAACTGTAGTTAACCCATCTGTGGTTTGGCTCGCGGGAAGGCCTTACCCGCGAGACACAGCTGTCTCCATCTGGCCTGACTCTTCGCATGAGTCACTTCGCGGGAAGCTAAGTCGTGAGATACCCGCGAGAAATCTTCAGTCTTCAAATGCTTGAGTCTTCACACACTCTCTCTCTAACACATAACCCTTACAATGAAATCCCACAATAAATACATGGTACAACAGATTGAATAAAATTACAATCAAATTTGGCATGGAATAAAAGCCAACAAAACACGATGTTGTAAATAATCGGGGAAACTGCAGTTAGCCCATCTGTGGTTTGGCTCGTTTTAACAGTGCCCACCTGTGGTTTGAAATTTGTCACTTAACCCACCTGAGGTGACTTCCGTTAGACCCCCGTTACCCACCTCTCCCTTTTTACCGTTAAAAATAGGGGTAAATGTGTCTTTTTCATTATGTTTTATGTCTCTCTCCTCTTTTCTCTCCTTCTTCTTCTTCTTCACAATCAAAACCCAGAAATGTTCACATCAAAAAAAAAAAAAAAAACCCAGAAATGTGCATTTAACGTTCTTACCCAATGCCCACTGCAATTGCCAAACATATTTTTACAATGACAAGAAAACCAATACACCTACAATCACAAACAAAGCCACAAATCCATGTGAACATACATCCACAGATTTGCTAGCCTTCCACTGCTAAATCCAAAAATTGACTACTTAATTCTTCATAAAAAAATCACAAAATAAAATACAAAAATTAAGAATAAATGGTATCCACCAGTTTGCTAGATTCTATCTTTACCCTAGGCTTTCTCTCTCTAAAACTCTAACCCCTTCTCTTTTGCTGGGTTCTCTAAAAAAAGAAAAAACCTAGATTTGCAAGTGAAAAAAAAATCTACAAAAAAAAACCCCAGCAAACTAGCAAATCCAACTCCACAACCAACTCATTGAACAAACAATACTAATGTTAACGGGACTGTAAGCAATCTCTCGCAAATCCAACTCACTCACTTTCACCGAATCTTCTTCTTCATCATCAACTATTCAATTGAGTTTCCCCAAGTACAATATCGCCGGGCTATGCCTTAGGTTTCGCATTTTAGCGTATGCTGCTTCTTCCATGAGCACCCAAGCTCCACAGAAGGCCTCGATTGCTCCGACATCGTTTCTGGACCGCCCAAAACCCCAGACCGGGAAGAAAAACAAAGAAACAAGAAAAATGAAATTATGAGATCGGCTGAGTTGCAGATCAACCTGATTGTCTAGATCGGCTAAGATCGAAGCAGTGGAGAGCGGCGGATTCAAATTTTCTGGGTTAAATGGATTTATGGGTTTCTTTTTGTTTTCCCTTGCTATCTGGGTTTGTAACTTTTAAATTGATTTTTTTTTATTTATTTTTTATTTTTTTATTTACGGCAATATTTGATGTATATTGTTGGTAGTACATACATCAAGAGGGAACCAATTATTGTGTTGATTGAACAAGATTCAGGTCATGAATGGGATTTGGGTTTGAAGATTGATTTCTAAGATGGTGAGAGAGAAGTCGTTCTTCCTTATGTTGTTTCTAATTCTGTTTCTATTGTGGCTTATATAGTAAAGGGGATTTTTTAACGGAAAGGGCTGAGGTGGGTAACGGGGGTCTAACGGAGGTCAGCTCAGGTGGGTTAAGTGACAAATTTCAAACCACGGGTGGGCACTGTTAAAACGGGCCAAACCACAGGTGGGTTAACTGCAATTTCTCCTAAATAATAACTTTACATCTTCTTACAATATATTCAAGATCGGTGCATGGCAATACGAGTCAAAATTTTCTGACCCAACCTGACCTGACACGAAAAATACCTGACCCGGACCCGATTTTTTTGACCCGAAGCAAAAACGGGTTGACCCATGACTTGACTCGATTTTTTTTGTGGGTCAACCCGATCTGACCTAGATAACCCGTGACCTAACCCGTTAAAAAAATTCGCTAAAAAAATATTTAAATTACATCTTGATACTAAGTGCATAAAGCACAAAGTACCAAAACTAATAATCAATATATATTATATATTAGAGAGAATGACTACCAATAAAAGCTAGCTAGCCTAGTTTTTTTTTTTTTTTTTTTTTTTTTGAGAAGCTAGCTGCTAGCCTAGCTTCCCTAGCTTCAGTGCTTGCCTTGCCAAATCAATTGCCATCAGACAAGACAAAATGTCCTCAACACGTTACACAACACAGGCCAAGGCTGTTAAGTGACACAAGAGTCAAGACAAGTAGACAACCATTTAAAAAAAAAAAAAAATCTCATTCAGCTGAGCTGAGCTGTAGTCCATTGTCCAAACTCCAAAGCCAAAAGCACAAACAAATATAAACACGTCTTTTACCTGAAAATGTGAAGCTAAGTTGTGTACTAAAAATTGGTTATATAGATTTGAAGGTAATTTAATTTTTTTATAGTAATAATTATACAATTTTAATTCTTTATTGATTTGCTTTCATGGTACATTAAGTTATATTAAAATATTGTATTGTAGATGAAGATGCTGACAAAATTGGCCAACTTGAACTACAATTTGAAAAGTATGAATATTTGCAGTGTTGAATCTGCTACCAACGTTCAGTAGATTGAGATTGAGGTGTAATTCTTATAAAATAGTTACTTATTCTTCTTTACTTAATATGTTATGTTTATTTTTAAATCTTTTTTTGTTTAGTTTATCTTTTTAAGTAATCTAACTTTACTATTATTTTAAATGCAACAGTAACATGTACACTTAAGAAGACTGATAACTTGCTACTTTGCTGGCTTACTTGTTTTTTTTTTTTTTTTAAGATCTATCTCTTTTTGAATATGTAAACTTGTAATTATATGCATTTTGATAGTGAACTATTAACATTGAAGACATTTTCCATCATGAATTTATGACTATAAATAATTTTTGTCATGTTCAAAACTATTAGGATTGGAAGGATGTTAACAAGTGGCATTAAGTGCAATTCATTTGCTTAATTGATTTTATTCATTCTCTCTAAACAGGTTGTCATTGATTTGTTTTTGTAATTGAAGAAGAAAAAAAAAAAAAAACTTGTTTGAAAAATACAGGTAAACCCGACCTGACCCGACTAACCCATTTAAAAATGACCCGTTTTGACCCGCGAACCCGATTGACCCGACCCAAACCCGATCCAACCCGCTTGTTTTTCCATGTCTTATGGCCCAATAATTTGGCTCCGGGTTTTCTTCCTTTCTTCAATTTTGTACCAACTTATTTTTTATTTTTATGTAATGTACTTTTATGTGAAAAAATAGGAGCAAGCGTGGGCAAGAAAAGCTAAGGTCTTTCCCCCTTTAGGTGAGAGCTATTTTATTCTTGGTCTCAAGTTTTTAAATAATTCTTTGAATTGTCTATATAAAATATTTTTGTAAAAATGCTCTCTAATTTTATAAAGAACATTCTGATTTGCTTGATCAAAGTTGGGATATATGTAGTTTGATTTGAATCTAACAAGCATATGTTAGAGGTTTGTGATGTTGCCTTCTTAGTTCTTAGTGTCCATAAGTTATTTTCTTTGGAAAGTAGAGGAGACACCTAGATTATAGATATTAGCCTTTTGCGACAAGGACCAATTATAAGGCACCTAAATGAATTTATGTGCTTCAAGTTGAAGACACCACAAAGTTGAAGACCAAAATGAATTTGGTGAAGGTTGTGAAACTGTTGATTCCTTATAAGTTGTAACTTAACAAATTTTATCCCAGAGTGATGATGCCTTCATTGTTCTCTATGTGTGTTTAATTTGATATCCTTACTGGGCACATTTTTACTATTTACTAAAGGCATAAGCATAAGTCTAAAGAGAGTTTCCTGATCATTGACATAACTTTTGTCTAGACGAAAAGTAGTTTTCTTTTTTCTTAATATGCATGTATTTGAATGCATTTCTACTTTTAAGTTTCTGCTTTGTATTTGCCTTTGAGAGGCACTGAGTAAAGTTCAATATTGTAATTGCTATGAATTTAGTGATGGTATTAACTTGACATGTGATTACTTTTGTCCAACATTTAGTTGATTTATTCAATATTATTTATTCACCTTTGTCTTTGCATATCAGAGCACATTGAAGATGCTACTCTTTACCTTGATGCCGCATCTATATAAAGTTTCCAATTTGTTGGGGCATTTCATGTGTTACTGGACCTAGGAGTTTGTGTTGTTTGCAGTTTGGAGAGCATGTGTTTTGTTGACGCAATAAGCTAATTGTGTCATCTATATCTTGAAATATCTTTTATTGTTTCTTTCAATCTTCTATGGATAAGATTAAATGACTTCACATGTGAACATTTCATAAAAAGATATGTTTGTATCAATATGTGTGTGTGGCGTACATGCTTGCAGGTGTCCCAGCTTTTGTAGCTAACTTATTCAACCCATGTCAAGCATGTTGTTATTTACTAATTTGAATTTGCTTTGAATCCTAGGTGGTAGCTTGGAACTAAAAATTTGATGCTGGAAGGAAAATAGTGGTCATCATCTCAGCATATGTTTGTTAAGCAAGATGTGTACCTAAGTAGTACCTGATATCTCATCAATCATCCTTCTACCACTTGAGCCAAGGCCCAATTGCAACATCTTACCTACTGTTTTTATTATTATTTTTATTTTTGGTGAAGTGTAGTTACTTTTTTTCCCCTTTGGATAAATTAGTCAATTGTAAGTATTACATTACTATATTTCAACATATAAGAAAATCTACAGTTGTCATTGTTGAACGCATTACTAAGACTTTACTCTAAATATAACTTTGTGTTCCTAGATACTTAATATCTGAAATGGTCCAAAATTAAGGAACTGTTAAATGTATTTTACATGCAAGGCTCCCAGAGCTCAATATTGTTGGGCCTACAGAAGGTTTGTTTTGAGGATAGTGGGTAGGTTATATTAACTTTAGGATCTAATTTGTGAATATAACTAGTGTAGATACTGTATTTTGTCCGTCTCGATTTATGTGTCAAACTCCGAAAATTCCAAAAAATATTAGCTTTCTTCCAAGGGGCCGTGGAAACACCTATATTGACGTGGCGCAACCCGTTTGGGCATTGGAGTACTAGAAGTGCAATTCTAGATCAACTTGACCAAAACGCCCCTGGTCAACCTTGGGTTGACCGAAAGTCAAAATTGTTCAAAATCATCTCAAAACAACATTTTTCATGTTTCTACATCAAACCCGAGCTACTCGGTGATTTTCATTAACTTTGATCAAGTTTGACTTGAAGTTGACTTTTAGGGGCACCAAAAACCCTAATTTTTTTTCAATTGTCAAAATGGGTTGAAACTAATATCATTGCAAAGATTATTGAATTCTTTTTTCAACAACTATTCATGGGTTTAAATCGGAGTTAAAACAGTTGAGATATCCTGAATATTGTGCAAAGCGCGTCAGCTTGCTTCCCAAGGCCATAACTTTTGATCCAACCATTGGAATTTCAATTACTTTAGTTTTCTAGAAACTAGACATCCATATCTTTCCAGGGCACCAAGATAAGCTCAATCTGAGTCCGGGAAGACCTTTAAATATGCATCCAAAGTTAAATTGGGGAAGAAGCCAAGATTGCTGATGTTAGGATCGGACCCGATGACCACTAAAGGGCTGCCAGACCAGAAGCCGAAGAGTCATTTTATGCCTATAAATACCCCCAGACCCCCCTCAGAAAAAAGGAAAAAAAAAAGGATTTTAGGCATTTTGGAGCACTTTTCTGGGTAGATTCCCTCTCTGAGTCCAGGAGGAACTTTAAATGCATCCAAAGTTAAATTGAGGAAGAAATCGAGATTGCTGATGTCAGCATTGAACTCGACAGCCACTAAAGGGCCGTTGGACCAAAAGCCGAAGGGTCATTTTGGGCCTATAAATACCCCTAGACCCCCCTCAGATAAAATTAAAAAAAAAAAAAAAAAAAAAAAAAAAAAAAATTGGTCATTTTGGAGCACTTATCTGGGCAAATTTCCTCTCTTTTCCTCTCTAAATTCTCTCCCAAACACATCCAAAAACCTTTGATTTCTCTCTTTTCTTAACAATCAAGAGTTAGTGTTCTTGCACTCTTAGGACCTTGGATTTGAGGTTTTAAGGGTGTAGATGTAGCTTTTTAGTTACAACCTACACCATTTACTTTATCTTGCTTTATAACAAGCTTTATTGCTTTCCTTAGTATATCTCTTGCTTTATCTTACTTCCTAGCATGTTTTATAGCTTTTCTAGCATGTCTCCTTACTTTTTATCATGTTTTATCATTTTGATGATGTTGGCCTAGCCTTCTTGAGCTTGGATATGTCTAAATACTATGTTTGTGCTTAGATCCATGTGCCTAGGTACTTTTTGCCATGCTTATGCTTAGATATATATGTTGATGTGCCCCTTGCCGTGTGCTTTTATAGCCTTTTTGTCTATTGATTTGTCTCTTTCTTGCATTTTGCCCCTTTAGGTGGGGTACAAATCTAGATCTTGTGGTATAGGCCTTCATCCATACACATAGGCCTATATCAAAGGGTATGGATCATTTCCTTTATGCATGTGTATGCTTGCTTGCTTCTGTGCCTTATATCCATGTTTGTCTGCCTAGATCAAGGTTTTATCATGCTTGGCGCCCTCCATGGGCTTGTGCTTGTTGATCTTTGGGGCCATATGCTTATGTGTGATTGCATCTGTTCCTCTTGATGTGACCGCTTGTGAGACATATCTCCATGATGTTGGTGTGCTTGATACACACCTTTCTCTGCTCCATGCGATGTTATGCTTGCCTTCCTTGCTTGCTTTGTGCCACCCGTTTGGCTTTCTTTGCTTCTTTGCATATTTGCAGCTTGCCTACATTTTCATGCATAAATCCTTGCTTGCTTGTGTCATCAAGCCTAATTTCTACTATCTCGTGCAGGTTCACACCCGTCTTTGATACACGAGAGCCTGAGTCCCTTTTAAGAGTTTTGTTTAATGGCACGTGTGTTGTCTATACTCCAATCTCATGGAACTATGGAAACCTAATCCAAACCTACATTTGTCCTCCTAAGACACCCCATTTCATTTGATAACATGTTTGTCTGCCCCCTTGTGTGCTTAACATGTTTGGTTGCCCCCGTTTGGCTCTCTTTGCTAGTGTCTCTCTTTGTGTGCTTTCTTTCCCCTTTTGCTATTTCCTTTGCTTGTCTGTTGGCTTGCTCTTTGCTTGTTGCATGTACATACTTGGAGTGAGAATGCTTGGAGCGAGGGCATGGTGACAATTTTTATACTGTTGATGTGGAAGGCTTCAAATTCCATTCCTTGGTAGACAACATATGATTTTATATTTTATTTTATTGTACTCCCTACATATGAGACTTATAATCATATTCCTCTTTTTTTTTTTTTTTTTTTGATACCATATAAATAATATTTCTCAACGGACAAGAAATTCCAATTATTTATTTGACAAAGAAAGTCGCATCCGGTTTGTTTCAATGAAAAATGTTTTCAACATTATCTAGTGTTTGGTATGCAAGAAATCAAAGTCAACAAAAAATGTTTTCTTGTTGAAACAGAAAACAAGCCTAATATGGTAGAAAGCATTTTCTTTAACATTACATACAAATAAACTAGAAAGGATTCAGAGTCATTTTTTATAGGGGGTGTCAAAGGTAGAATTCAAATACCCTCTTGTGGCATGGAGTAAGATTTGCTCTTCTATTGAAGCAGGTGGATTGGGGATCCAGAGGATTAGGATTTTTAATCTAGCTTTACTAGGTAAGTGGTTGTGGTGTTTTGATCTATGGCATCAGGTAATTACTTCCAAATTTGGTGAAGATTGAGGGCTTAGAGTACTAGAGTGGTTAAAGGGACTCACGATTGTGGGTTGTGGAGTATTAAAGTGGGTGTGTGTGTTTCTTTAAGTATGTTTTTTATGAGGTGGGCGAGGGCAATCGTGTTTGGTTTTGGTACGATCCTTGTTGTGGACACCTTCCTCTAAAGGATCTTTACCCTGTTTTGTTTGCGTTCTTTATTTCTAAGGATGCATGGATTTGTAAAGTTCTACTCTTTTTATCTGAATGGGGGAAATAGGAGCTAGAATTTACAGTTACATAGAGCTTTTCATGACTAGGAGTTGGAGGACGTGCTTGCGTTCATCGAACTTCTTTATTCTAAGTTGCCGAGGGGGAGGGAGCTAATAGGTTGTCTCGGAGTTTGACTGGGAGTCGTCCTTTGATGTACACTCCTATTATGACTCTCTTTATGGTTCCCTCACCGTTGAGTTTCCATGTAAGAGCATTTGGCGTGTAAGAGCATTAGCAACGGAAAGGGCAAATGCCAAATATAAGCCTATTTTACCATTCAGACCCAAAATGCCCACTCCATTAGAAGTTGTAAAATGTAACTATTGCAAAAAAAATACAATTGTGCTACAGTGCGATTCTAAATGTAGAATCACACTGTAGCTCAATTGTAAAACAAAAAACGTTATTTTATTCTCCCACTGAAGCTTTTTTCTCACACTCTCTCTTTCATTTCTCTGTCTTCTCTTCTCTCACTTGCTTTTGTTCTACAGCTGCTCTCTCCTCTCCTTAAACCCAAAACTCCATTTTTCTCAAACCTAAAACCTCGTGTGGTGGTGGTAGTGGCAGAGGTAGGTGTGGATCCTCCAATACGACGTCGTCTTCTCTGTAGCAGCAGCCTGGGTTGTGTGGTAGTGGTGGCAGAGTGGGTCTGGGTCAGTGGTGGCGGAGTGGGTTTGTGATGTGGGTTGATCTGGGTTGTTGGTTGATCTGTGATGTGACACAGCGATGGCAATGAATGTGGGTATTTGGTGGTAGTGGGTAGTAGGATTTTGATTTGTGTGGGAGTGGGTTTTGGGTTAGTGGGTGGTGGCGACATGGTAGGAGTGGGTCTTAAAGCTCATCTTCTCAGGCTTGCAACTTTGAACAAGCAATTCCTTGCACAAAGACTCATTTTTAGTGGTGGTTTCTATGATGGTGGTGTGGAGTTTGGGTTTGGGTTTTAGATTTGTTGTGATTTGCTTGGTTGATTTAGGTGATTTTGGTATGGATTTTTTGTTGTGATTTTGCTGGGGTGGCAGGTGGTGCAGCAGTGGTGTTGTTGATGGTGGTGATGGCAGCTTGTGTTGTTGATTCTGGTGGTGGCAGCTTGTGTTTTTTATGATTAGCAGATGGTGGGGTGGTTGGGTTTGGATGGTGGTTGTGTTGGGCTTTGGGTTTGTTCAAGGTGGTGAGAGAGAGGGGAGGAAGAGAGACAGAAATGTGTGTGTGTGAGAGAGAGAGAGAGAGAGAGAGAGAGAGAGAGAGATATATTGTTTTGGGATATATATATATATTTTATTGTGTAGATATATTATTTTAATGCGTTGGATAGGAATATAAAAGTTGGGATGTTGGGTGTGTTGTAAAATAGTATGGTATAATTGATAAAGTAGTTTTTTGGGATGGTAAAATAGGATAGGATAGGATTTTGGGTTGTGGATGCTGAAGGTCCCTAAAAGTGTATTGTTCTTTTTCTGGGCAATTGCTTAGGGTTGGATTCTTACTATTGATAACCTTGAGCACTAGCATCAGGTATTGTAAAAAAAAAAAAGAAAAAAAAAAAGAAGAAGATATTTTGGCACATCAAAAAACTACTTTTTCTATTTTAACAAACCATTTTATAATACACCCTACATCACATATTTTATTTATTTACCAATTTATTTAAATAATATGTCTTTATTTTTTTTAATTATTTATTTATCACTTTACCACACTACTTTACAATATACTCTACATTAAATATAATTCCGTTTTACTATTTTTAGTTGAGGAGAGAGAGAAAGTTAATTAAAAAACACTAAAAAAATAAATACAACATCTTATAATACAATTCTATGAATTTGGCATTTGCCACATCTCATGAGGTGTAGTGTTTGGTGTTTGGCATTTGGTGTGATGCCAATGCTCTAAAGGGGTCTCTTCCTAGTTAATTGGTGTTGCACGTGCCATTGTTTTGGGGAAATGGTGGACCATTTTTTGCTTCATTGCAAGTTTTCTCATACATTGTGTAGGAAGTTTTTTGAATGTTTGGGATTTTGTGGGTGATGCCAAAAAAGGTCGCCTCCCTTCTATTTGGATGGCGGAATTAGTTGGAGAAACATTCCTAAAGGCCCCACAAAAAAAAAAAAAAAAAATCTACACCTATAAAAAGGCATCGTCCCCCGTTGTAAAAGACCCAAAATTTTATTAAAAACATGAAATTAAATGGTTGTGCAGTTTTCTTTTTAAGTAATGCTAGGGATACCATAAATTTTAGCATAGGCTTCTTCCAAGAGCTGGCTGGCTTCTTCCGAGAGTACCTAGTTTGGGAGGTACTAGATGTGGTCATTTAGCTTGACAGTGCTATATTTTATCTAAACCAATTTTAGGTGTCCTCAATTTGTGAACCTGCTGATATAGGATGTGTCATCTATAGTATGTCATGCATTAATTTTCTAAATTTATACTATCTTAATGTTTGTATTGTTTGTGTAATGTAAATGAATGACAGAATGCTGGTGGACTAGCAGAGTTTGCTGTGACTAAGGAGAACATTATAGTTGCAAGACCATCTGAACTTTCAGCAGACAAAGTAGTAGGCTTGCCAATTGCAGGTTTGACGGCTCACCAGGCTATAACACAATCACCTGGTGTCAAGCTTGATGGAAGTGGAAAGAAGAAGACAAACATTCTGGTAACTGCTGCTTCTAGTGGTGTAGGTCACTATGCGGTTCAATTGGCCAAGCTTGGAAATACACATGTGACAGCCACTTGTGGTGCTCGCAACATTGAACTTGTCAAGAATTTAGGTGCTGACGAGGTTCTTGACTACAAGACCCCAGATGGGGCAGCTCTGAGGAGCCCCTCTGGCATAAAATATGACGCAGTTATTCACTGTGCAACAGGCATTCCTTGGTCTACTTTTGAGCCTAATTTGAGCTCAAATGGGAAGGTAGTTGATATTACTCCTGGCCCTAGTGCCCTGAAGAAACTTACAATGTCCAAGAAGCAATTGGTGCCACTAATAGTAATTCCCAAGAGTGAGAACCTCCGATATCTTGTTAACTTGGTGAAGGAAGGGAAGCTCAAGACAATAATTGACTCAAAATATCCCCTGGGCAAGGCCAAAGATGCTTGGGCTATAAGAGTATTGATGGCAATGCAACTGGGAAGATCATTGTGGAGCCTTAGGTATATGTAATATGCCCTGAATTCTGAAGTTGATGTAATACAATAACAAGATTAGTTAAGGGCCATGCACAAAGAGAAATGTAAAACAATGCATCTGGGGATGTTTGGTTTTGGCCTAGTAATGAAATTCCTTCGACCTGATTCTGCAAAATGATGACGTTTAGGTTATATGTTCTTGTTGTGGCTTTGGTCATGTTTGTTATTCAAATACAAATTCTCTCACATCTGTCTCACTGGGACAGTGGGAATCCTGGGACCTTGTCATGTCAATACAAACACAGAATTGAAAAAGTAAAGTAGTAGTTAGCAACAATTGTAGACAAGGATCCTGCCAAATCATGTAGCAATTGGAAACCTTTTAAAATACTATAGATTATAAATAAATAGCTCTCCAACGGTCTAAGCACTCAGTCTTGAAAAGTGAGTCTAAATTATAATATGCCTTAAAACAAAACAAAACAAAACAAACAAACAAAATTGAAATTTAACAACTTTTTTTTTTCACATATATTGGAAACTTTGTAAAGATATCAAGAATTCAAGATCATTTCTGACTTTGAAAAAGTGATTCTCAACCGTCTACTCAAACAAAAACAAGAACCTATTGGGTTATTTTTGGTTTTTTCCGTTCTTGCTGGGTGAGTATGGACTATTGAGTCAACATATTGGGTATGTCATTTTAAAAATAAGATCGGTCAAAGAACTGGAAAATTGCTTAATTCCTAATTTTTATTAGTTGAAATGCCAAATTTTATAGTTTTTACTTTTTACCTAGAAAATGGCTAATTTGATCCGATTTTTAAAACCATGTTTAATATAACATAGTTGAGCTCAAACTCATTGGTTAAAACTTTTGGGTTAAAACTTGAAGTGAAGAGCTATCCATTTCAATTCTCAATCACATTTAGAAAGTAGCTCTGTTGCTATTCAATTAAGTGATTATCACCAAGTCCAACCCATCAATCAGTCCCTCTGTTCCACTTTAGATCATTTTGGAGCTTTCCATTACGTGAAATTGACTCAATATAGGATGAAACAAACGAATCAAGGAAGAAATTATTCACTTTAGCAACTAAAAATTATCTAGAAAAAATTATAAAATACACCCATAAAGTTTGGAGTCGTTTAAATTTTATACCATAAATTCTTGTTTGTTATCAAAAGTAGCCCATCTACTAGTCCACTGATGGAGGATCTATTTTTGCTAACGGATGGGAACTTTAGGGCGTAAAATTCAAATTTTCAAACTTCAAAGTGTAAAATTCAAATAACACACAACTTTAGGGTGTGTATTTGCAATTTACCAATTATTTAAAAAATAATTATAGTACCACGTAAAAACTAAAACTTTTGTCACAACTATCTTTCCAAGTAGATGTGACTAGCTAGCAGTTACTTTCATGTGAACTTATAACTTTTTTTTCACCACTAACAATCTGTCACATGGACAACTGTACTATTATCTATGCTAATGCATGGGATAACAAACTCTATTATATAAGTATTTATTTTGGGTTCAAAAGAACAAAGTTCGTTTGAAAGATATTTTCTTAAAAATGAAAAAAAAAAAAATTGTAGTTATAATGAGAGAAGGAGATCTAAATCCTGAATGTTTTGATTGAAATTTTTTTTTTTTAAATCAGTTGAGTTACAAGACTCTTGATAATAGAGAGTTAAAAAGATTGACAAAATTGTTCACCAACATATAGAAGATTATATAGAAAATTCATGTGTGTTGGAGAATGTACTGTCTACTACCACTACCAGGTAGGGCTTCACTACAAGAAATTTGGTTATTTTCAACGGTTGAAACCGTTGAAAAAAGTACTAAAAACCGTTGAAAATACTATTTTCGATGGTTAAAGTAACCGTCAAGAACCGTCATTAAAAACTGTAGGTGAAGAATTTCACACAACATCTGATTGTATCCTACCGCGGAGCCTGGCGCGGTGCGGTTTTGTCCTCGTCCCCAAGTATGGCCCTAGCATGCAAGCGCTTAGCTTGGACAAGTGGAATCCCACATCGGTTAGAGAGAGCGCCCCACTACCCTTTATAACACTTCAGGAGCTTGGGTAGTGTACCACTAGTGGTACACTACCCAAGCTCCTGAAGTGTTATAAAGGGTAGTGGGGCGCTCTCTCTAACCGATGTGGGATTCCACTTGTCCAAGCTAAGCGCTTGCATGCTAGGGCCATACTCGGGGACGAGGACAAAACCGCACCGCGCCAGGCACCGCGGTAGGATACAATCAGATGTTGTGTGAAATTCTTCACCTACAAAAAGCGCTTTTTGGGGTTGGGATGAGCCTTAGCTGCCTCCGCCCCATCTAATTGTTGTCCGTCCGCGGTGCCAGGCGCGATGCGGTTTTTGCCCTCTTCGACCGAGTGCAGGCAAGCCAAGGGGGGTTTCATAGTCTCAGCCCCAAGTCCTGGAGTCCCACATCGGAAGGAGGAGCGCCCCACTCACCCTTTATATGCCTCTGGGGCTTGAGTGAGTGTACCACTACTCACGCGTGAGTAGTGGTACACTAGCCAAGCTCCTGAAGCGTTATAAAGGCTAGTGGGAGCGCACTTCTAACCGATGTGGGATTCCATTGCGTCCAAGCTAAGCGCTTGCGTACTTAGGGCCATACTCGGGGCGAAGGCAAAAACCGCACCGCGCCAGGCACCGCGTACGGATAACAATTAGATGTGGGTCGAAATTCTTCACCTACAAAAACTATGTTGAAAATTTTTTTCCACGGCCTATGCAACTGTCGAAAAAAATGTTACACTTTTATCAACTGTTAATAAACGTCGAAGTATTATTAAAAGCCGTTGAAACATAAACACATAAAGATGCTTATTACTTTTTTCACATGTACTCACCCGTCGATAAAAGATATCTTCAAATAAATTTCAACGGTTTGTAAACGTCGAAATAAGTATTTTCTTTTAAATAAATAAATAAATAAATAAATTTGGATGCACTTTTTACATTGATCAAAATTTAATAACCTAATTCAAAATATAACGTAAACACAATTGTGCAATTCCTAATTAAATTTAGGACAACCAATCAACTACTCTTTTAACACAATAAAAAAACTGTACAAATACAATGGATAATCAGAGTTGAAGATATTACACATTATGAAATCTCTAGTAAGGATTCTAAGCAAATTGTAAGCATCTTGATTAAATCCATTGCCTCCACCCTCAAGGCAAAATCTCAATCTCGGCATCACCAGTAAACATGTTCGATGTAAACAGAGCACCTAAAATAATAAGTAGCCAAATTGATACAAGATTTACAAATTAAGGTGCATAATTAATACTTGGTGTAGAATAATGTGACTGAGACTAAAAAGATCAAGCACCCATTTGAATTTTAATAAATATTTACCTCTGAACTTAAACTAGAATTTTTCTCTCCGGTTAAAATGTTGTCCAAAATCATAGGAAACTCAATGCCAGTTCTGGGTTCAACTGCATGTCTTGTCAAGTTCAAGTCAGGAAAAGACAGATCCATGCACCTTTGATTCTCAACCTTACAAGGCCTTTGGTCAATGCCTCCATGCACTTGTAAATCAGTACTCTCCATTGGAACTGCTAGCACCTCTGAAGATCTGGTGCAATCAACATAGAAACAAGTTTTTCTATGGTTAAACTAATGTCAACAACAGACCAACAAAAAAACGAGAGAGTAAGTGCAAAACAACCTACTTAGTGAAATGGCTACTCACAAGTTATTGAAAGGAGGTAAGGTAGCAGCTAACGAAGGAAGTCTTTAATTCCTTGTCTATACTCAGGAAGAGCTCGGTTCCCGAGTTTTACCCAATTCTGTTCCATCTAAAGCTCAAATACAAATAAAAGAAACCAACCTTTATTATGATAATAAATTTTACCGAGCTCTGTTATGAGTGGTTGAACTCCAACCTTTATTCGATGATAATAAATTTTACCAGTTGAACTAAATAAACCATATAAATCACATTATTGAGAAAAGCAACTTAGACAGTAAACTCAAAAGCATTTTGCATTTACATGAAGGAACATCAATGTTTACCTTAAGGAGTAAAAGTCCTATGACACCAAGTACAAGCCTTGCGCCTCCAACAAACCCAATGGACTCACCAAATAACAAAGATGCAAGAATAGCCACTGTTAAAGATTAAGAGTCGGTTATCTAATCATCAAAACTCAATTTCATGTTTAAACTAGCATTTCCATTGGTCAAGAAAGTCAACTTAAATGGTGATGTTCATATTAAAAATTTGTATTAAAAAATCTAAATGGTGATGAGCCTAATTTTAGAACATAAGAGTGAATCTGCTTACCAAATTGAATATTATTGGCCCACTAGACCAATTCCACGAAATCACATCCTCCACTAGAATACTATCAAATGATTTTTTTGCATCAACTAAACATAGAATGGTCTTGCAATCTGGGTAGTAAAGCAACACTTTTTTTCTGAGTGCATACCTGCTGGCTGAAGTACTGAATTTGCTCTTTGTGCTCAATTGCAGTTTTAAACAATCCTCCTTTATATATCTAAATCATACATTCAGGCAGCAAATTAACGCAATTATATTTAATGCCTCAAAATTTAGAAAGTATGGTTGGAACATACTTTCAACCAATAAATATGCTAGGAAGCAAATCTCATGCCATATAATTGCAAAACACCAAAAAATAGAGATCTCCTACATATAAGTCTGGAAGCATGCATTTTATACACAAACAAAGAAAAACAGTCCAATATAACACGTTTACCTCATATTATCTTTATTCAATGTGACTCATTCAAGGGTTTTTTTTTACTTTTAAACATTTTGAAACCTAAACTGTCTTAGCTATTTCCTTTAAGCAGCTTTATATGACTTAGAGCGAAGGGCAAGGCAATGCTTTCCATATTAGCAGCAACATATTGAACCTCAAGCAAACAAGAGGTTCCCATGGCAAGCTTCATGCGCCATGGCATGATCAAATATTTGGCCAAACCAAAAAAATGTGCTGCCCACTAGGCAGAAACACTTAATTTTTAAATGATGATGTGCACTTACATTGATAACAGAGAATCCATTAACTACAAATAATTTAAGGAAATAAATCAATAACACATAGCTTTACTCTACAAACTCAAACAGAGCTCACTTTTCACACACATAGACAGAGATTTCTACACTAAACTTCATATCGAAAATCAAACAGTTTAAATGAAAACATAGAATAATGAACTAAAAGTTTCAAATTTTGGGACCTAGAAACCCAAAAATAAAAAAAGCACTCAAATCAAAAGGAGCCTAATGAACTATTAAATGCACAATTCAATTTTAGCAATTTGGTTTTCAAAAACCAAAAATAAAAAATTTTAAAGCTTTCTAACCAACCCAAGCAAAGCAAAATTAACAAAATTCAGTAAGGCTTTCGGGGTGAAAAGGAATTCAAATGGAACTTACCAACATAAACTTTGCAATCTGAGTTTCCTGACATGGTTAATGGCATTGACATTGCAATCTTAGATTTGAATACGATGCGAAACCCTAGAATGAAACGACGCCGTAGAACTACGAAGAGGAATATCTGAATAACAGAGTATGGACAAAATTCGAGTCCAAGAAAAAAAAAACTGATCATAGAATAAGCTTTTAAAACTAAGAAATCGATAGAAATAGAAAAAATACCTAATCGAAGGATTTGGATAGGGAAAAGTGTGAATATCTGAATGTAGTAGTACTAGCTTGGTGAAATCAATTCGATGGCGATGATCTTGACGAGGAAATCAAAACGAAAATCGAAAAAAACAAAAAAAAAACCTAAACTCTGTTTGGTTGCCTAGAAAATAATAGAAAAATAGAAAGTTTTGAGAGCAATAAAGAGAGATCGATATAGAGAGCAATAGAGAGAGAGCGATAGAGATCGATACAGAGAGAGAGAGTGAGAGAGAGAGAGAGAGAGAGAGCTACAAGGATTTTTTTAAAAAAAATTAATCGTAAAAAAGCAACTACCGTGTTTTTATTTTCAACATTTTATAACTGTTGATAAAATATTTAATTTATTTTTTTAACACCTATTTCAACAGTTATGGCAACTGTAGATTTTTTTTTAACACATGTTCCAACAGTTATACCAACTGTGGAAATAAATATGTAGATTTGTTTACTTTGCTCAACAATGGTGTATAACTGTAGAAATTTAAGGTTTTTATTAACATTTTTTAGTGACCGTAGATAAAAATATGTTGAAAAAACTCAAGTTTGTTGTAGTGCTTTGAGTCACTTTGATTAAGACAATAAAATATCCATGCATGCACACTTTCTCATTACCCAAAACCTTGTGATCCATTAGGCTACCCAATATGAGTAAAATCTCATGTCCATAACCCTCAAAAACTGGAAGATTAATTCTATATGTTTTGGAGAAATTAAAGTAGCTCACCCCATGCACTTGAACAAACCATGGCTCAACCGAGGTTGTCTTCATTAATATTGGTTACACATTACTTGGCCCTGAAGCCAAATAATTACTAGCTTCTTTTCTTTTCTTTTCTTTTTTTTTTCAAGATAAATATTTATTTTTTCGAAACTAGAAAAATAAAGAACAAGAAAATACTAGTAGAAAAGGGACATTATTTATTTGTTTAATTTAATTTATTAATAAAATTGCAATCCAATTCGGCGTGGGAAAGGAAAGCCACACCGCCTTGGACAAGGAATATATATATTAGCCTTAACCCTTAAACTGCTCGTCCCACACATATAAACTTCTTCTTTGTGCTGTGACTTCCTTCTCCTATAAATCTTGGGTTCTCTCAAACCTTGATGTTTATGGTACGTGGTTAATTTTCTTAAGTATTTTTGCCTTTAATTTTCATCCCTATTTATTTTTACTGATTTCTCCCTGTACAACCATATTTACAGCTTCTTTTAATTTCATCCCAATTTTATTTATTAGCTCAAAAAAAGAGATTACTTTTTTTTTTTTGATAAGTAAGAAAAAAGAAAAAAAGAAAAAAGAGATTACTATTTGATGTATAAGCAATTAGAAACGAAAATTACATTCTTTGTTTATTAGAACCTTTTTTTTTGTCCTTGTCTAAGAGAATGCTTACTCCAATTTGTAATTACTTCTTTTGTAGCTAGTTCTGTTCTCTATAAGCATAAGTCCTATAAGCATAAGTCCTAGTTCTTTTTGACTTGATGATAGGTTACCGTACGTCAATATGAAATTAGTTTCATCATTCAATTATTATGTATTATTATTCGCTATATATATAATTTAAATATTATTGATAATCTTCTTATAAGAATATTATTAGGTATAAAATGTAAACTGTTCATATATATATATATATATATATTTGATATTGTGAAGCACTTTTTTTTTTTTTTTTTTTCTTTTTTTAAATTATAGACTCTTTGGTTTTTGCACTCAATAACTCATTTGGACAAATATTTAAGATGTGGTCCCATATTTGACTTCAAAATTAAGAAATAAAACCCTCTAAAAAATAAAAATAAATAATTTAGGACACATGACGCAAAATTGAATTTCAATTGTAGAATTTAATTAGATTTTCTTTAACTTTTGTCTATTAATATATAAATAGATTTTATACTTATAACAATGTTTTTTTTGTTGTTGATAGGAGTACTTAGAGCATCCGTAGTGGCCAAGGTAAATGGTATATGTCGAGGAATTTACAATTCAAAGCAAAAAAACAAGCCAACATCAAGTCTTGTATATGTCTTGTATCCTAAAAAAATGTAGAATTGTGCTACAGTACCATTACAATTGTAAAAAGAAATAATATTTTCTTATTTAATCCTCTCTCCTCCCACTCTCTCTCTCACATTTCAATCTATGTCTCTCTCTCCGTGTCTCATTTCTAGCTTTTATTTATGTTTTGAAATATATTATTTTATTGTTTAAATATATTATTTTAATGTGTTGTATTGTAAAATAAAAGTTGGGATGTTGAGAATATTGTAAAATGACATGCTATAATTGATAAAGTAGTTTTTTGAGATGGTAAAATATAATAGGATAGCATTCACCATTGTGGATGCTCTTATAAGTTATAACAATGTTATTATCAAACTCTCTTAAAAAAATAAAAAATAAAAACAATGTTATTATCAAGTTCCAACTTTTTTTTTTTTTTGTGGGGTTAAAATTTGCTTTATGATACTAATATTTTTTGGGTCATGTAGGTGGGAGTGTTGAGAGATCGATATTGATCCTAAACAATGAAGCCGGAATCAAAGAAACTTTGCAATTTTCACATGGACTCCCCTGGTGTTAATTCCAGCATATGTAAGCTGCGAAGAAATTATGGCTATGTTGACTTACGTGTGCTATTAGACCCGAATTATGTGGAGGAAAAGGCACATAGTGATAGTGATAGTGATAGTGATAGTGAAGACGAAGATGCTTCATCATCCTATATTGCCAATAACAAAGATAAGGCTGCTTCAGCTTACGACTTCAGTGAGCTATCTAAGGCCATGTATCTTTCAGTGATCAATGATGGTGCTTCTTCTTCTTCTTCTTCTTCTTCTTCATCTGATGCCAACAATGTTGGTGCTGCCAACAAAGATAATGGGACTACTGCTTCCACTTTCAACTTCAGTAAGCTCTCGGAGGCAATGCATGACATTCAGGAAAAGGAAAGACAAGAAGCTCTTGCGAGATTAAGGCTTTTCCGTCCACCCATGTTGAGATGTAACGCTCATCCAATTCCACCACAAACAATGCAACTCCATTTATTGAAACCGAAACACTCCCAAGAAGATGCTACCCACTGAAGTTAAACTGACAAACATTATTAAGGGTTTGTGAATTTATATTGCAGCTGCTTATACATGCTTCAATATTAGGACAAATTAATTTCCTTCTTTTATATTTCAGTTTTGCTCTTCTTGAGGTGTCAATGACATTCCTTTTAAGTAATGCCGAGAATTTTTTTTATTTTTGATACAAGAATGCTTTGGATGTCTATAGGAATAGTTTTCATCCGAAGGAAAAGATGGATCTACTAGCTGAGGCAAGTGCTATTGCATTACCATGCCTATTAACATGAGAAAAGTAGTTGCTTTGTAAAGAGCCAACAATAGACATAATGTCATTTACGATATGACTAAAAGAAGACATTGCCATGTTACCGCCTCGAAGAGCATTGATGACACTCAGTGAATCACCCTTGAAGCTGGACCGATGCAACCTGATATCTAGGCCTTCTTGCAGCAAAAATTTCCAAAACCTCAACAGATGAATATAAATGAATTTTTTTCTGATAAAGCTGCCATAACTTCTCCTTTAGAATTCAGAATTTACAACCCCCATCTCAGCCTCATTTGTTTGTTCAAATACTGCTCTGTCCGAAGTTCGTCTTATACCGTCTCCATCAGGTGCTTATGAAACTCGTCTAGGCATGTTTTTTTGTTACCTCCAAAATTTTATCAAGAGCGATTGATGGTCTCTTCAAGCGAATCTTCGAGGCAACGTTGAGTCCATTAAACACCAGATTCCAAACTCATTTACTCTCACTGCAAGTCCACAAATCATGGAGGGTAGTTTCGGGAGATTCAGACAAGCTACAAACATTCTCATTTATAATCTTACGCTTTTGAAGATTTGTTTTTGTCGGTATAGCCTCAGAGCAAGACCACCAGATAAAGGTCTTCACCTTGTTTGGTACATTCATCTTCCAAATACCGTGACATTGAACTCTTCTTGCTTCTTAGCCAAATCAAACAAGCATCTTGATTTGTTGCACACAGTGGGATAGTTTTGATTTTTTGGGCTTCAAGCGGTAAGAAAAAAATAATCAAGCACATCATGGTTCCTATTAAAATTTGGAATCAGAAAAAGGGATGATGCAAAATGCTTATATGGATATTATTGATCATTGTCATCAGATTATATACATCAACACAGTACTTAACAAACTAACTAAAAAATAACAAACTCTACTAATTAACTAATTCCAAAGTCACGTGTACATCACATGCTCACTTAATAGACTAAAACTACTTGCAGCATATTTGCCTAACATTAAACTACATGTAGCATAGCACCCTCCTTATAACTCTTCAACAACAACATCAGTTTCTGCATCAACAGCACCTGCAGAATTCCTTCTTCAACACTCCCCCTCAAGGTGGAGCATAAATGTTATTTATGCCCGTGTTGGAAAGAAGATTATTGAATGCCTAACATTACACTACATGTAGCACAGCACCCTGCTTATAACTCTTCAACAACAACATCAGTTTCTGCATCAACAGCACCTGCAGAATTCCTTCTTCAACACTCCCCCCTCAAGGTGGAGCATAAATGTTATTTATGCCCATCTTGGAAAGAAGATTATTGAACTGCTGATATCCAAGTGGTTTTGTCAGAATGTCTGCAAGCTGATGTCTAGTTGAAACATGAAATGTTTTCACTGTGCTGTCTTGGATCTTCTCCCTTACAAAAAGGCAGTCTAATTCGATGTGTTTTGTCCTCTCGTGGTACATAGGGTTAGCTGCTATGTGAATTGCAGCTTGGCTGTCACAATAGAGGAGGGCAGGTTGATCATGATTAATGGTCCTTCAGCAAACCAACTAACCACACAAATTCACTTACTAAAGCTGTCATAGCCCTACATTCAGACTTAGCAGAAGACCTAGAGATTGTGTGTTGTTTCTTAGACTTCCAAGAAATCAGTGATTCACCCAAAAACTCACAATACCCTGTAATTGACCTCCTGGTATCTGGGCAGCTTGCCTAATCTGAGTCACAGTAACCCTTTAGATGCAGATTTGAGTTTGTGGAGAATAGCAGTCCTTGTCCTAGTGATCCTTTCAAGTATTTCAACACCTTGTAGGCAGCCTGCAAATGTGGTTGCCTTGGCTGTGAAAGAAATTGGCTGAGCTAGTGTACACTAAAGGCTATATCAAGCATTGATAAGGTTAAGCATAACAATTTGCCAATCAGTCTTCTATACTGAGCAAGATCTAGTAACAGCTTTTCATGATGATTTGAGAGCTTGGAGCTAACTGGCCTTGATGCCAATTGACCTACTTCTGCATGAAGTTCTAAAACATATTTCCTCTGGCATAAGCTAATACCTTTACTAGACCTTGCCACTTCCAACCCCAGAAAGTACTTCAAAGATCCAAGATCTTTTAATTTGAACTAATCATGAAGGAAAGTTTTGAATTTTGAAACAACCTCTAAATTATTACTAGCCACCAAAATGTCATCAACATAGATCAATAGTATGATAATCACCCCATCTTGAACCCTTATGAACATAGAAAAATCTGATTTTGATTGATTAAAGCCATGATTGATAATGGTAGTGGACAATTTAGAGAACCACTACTTGTTGGCTTGCTTGAGCTCATATAAGGACTTGGTGAGCTTGCAAATCTTCTCCCCCTTGTTACCAAAACCAGGTGGTGGTAGCATGTATACTTCTTCATCCAAGTCACGATGAAGAAAAGAAATATTAACATCAAGCTGCACTAGGTGCCAATTAAGGGCAACAACAACAGCCAACAAGGTTCTGACAGTGACAAATTTCACCACAAGGCTGAAAGTCTCATAATAGTCAAGTCCTTCCTGTTGGGTATAGCCCTTGGCCACCAATCTAGCCTTAAACCTTTTAATGCTACCATCAGCTCTATGTTTTATCTTATGCACCCATTTACATCCTATTGGAACTTTGCCAATAGGTAAATTAGTGAGCACCCAAGTGTGATTGGCTTCAAGAGCTTGGATTTTAGCATCCATGGCAGCTTGCCATCTTGGATCTTTATAAGCCTTAGAGAAGGAAGTAGGCTCAGTAGCAAGAGACAAAGTAATAGTAAAGGCTCTATGAGGTAAAGATAAATGATCATAACATAGAGTTGATTCAATAGGAAATAGTTGAGCAAATGAAGGTGAGGAATCAACGATAGCAAGTTTGCAACGAAAGTCTTTCAAATATGCAGGAGCTTTGTGTTGCCTAGTGGAATGTCTAGATGGTTGAATCTAAGAATGAGTTACAAGAACAGATGGAACAATGGCACTAGGTTGAGAATTTGTAGGTTGGATGTCAATGTGGGATGAAGAAGATGGAATTGTGGGAGAGGAATCAGTGATAGGAACAGTGATAGTAGTGGGGTTTGTGTCTAAAACAGCATCAAGAATGGAATTGGAAGGAAAAGATGGAGCAGGTGAATCTAAATCAGAAACAAAATCAAAAGGAGGGGATGGAAAGAGATAACCAAATGATGAGGATGAACAAGGATTATGAGAGGTTAAGTGATAAGCCATGGAATGAGAGGGGAAAATATATTCATGAAAGACAACATCTCTTGAAAGGAACACAGTTTGTAATTCTAAGTCAAAAAGCTTGTAACCTTTTACACCATAAGGTTAGCCAAGAAATATGCATGGTTTAACTCTAGGATGAAACTTAGAATTATTCCTAGACAATGTAGAAGTATAGCATAGACAACCTAGAACCCTGAGATGAGAGTAAGATGGAGTTGAACCAGTAAGACTTCATAAGAAGACTTATTATGCAGAAGGGGACTAGGCAATCTATTAATCAAGTAGACTACAGTGAGGACACAATCAACCCAAAATTTTAAGAGACGATTGGCTTGAAAACATAATGCTCTAGCAAGACTAAGTATGTGTTGATGCTTTCTCTCAACCATTGAGTTTTGTTAAGGAGTATCAACACAGCTCGGTTGATGTAGGACATCTTTGTTAGTGAAAAATTTAGACACGGAGAACTCAAGACCATTATCTGATCTTAGGGATTTGATTTTTGTTTGAAATTGTGTTTCAACAAAGGTAAAAAAGGATTGCAAGATACTTTGTATATCAGATTTGAACTTCATCGAGTAAACCCAAGTATACCTACTGCAATCATCAACAATAGTGAGAAAGTACTTGAAACCATTCAAAGAAGGTACAGACAAGGGACTCCAGATATCACAGTGAATAAGATCAAACACTGACGAACAAACATGATTCTCATTAGGAAAAGGAAATCTCTTTTGTTTTGCAATAGGAAAAAAGTACATATTGGAAAATCTGAAATAGAAAAGGATACATCAGATGCACTAGCAGTAATACTATGCATTCTTGACAAAGAAGGATGACCTAATCTATTATGCCAAAGAACTGACTTATTAGTGACATCAACATTATTACAAGATACAAAAGACAAACTATCAGCTGAAGAAGCTTTAGAAGAGTAAACACCAGGATGAGATAGAACAGTAGGCAGGAAAAGTAGAAAGCTGAAATGGGACTGAAAGTTTATCAGAATTGGATTGTCGCAGAATGTATAGACCCCCATGCTTTTTACCCAATCCAATCATCTTTCATTGCACTAAGTCCTAGATAAAATAGAAACTAGATAGGAATATGCAACAACAACTTAAATGATGTGCCAATTTGCCAATGGAAATGAGATTGAAAGAGAATGAGGGTACACATAACACATTATCAAGAACTAAATCAGTGGAAAGTTGGACTTGACCAATGTGAGTAACTAAGAAAGATTCACCATTAGGAAGTTTAACTGATATATAAGCAACTAAGGTAATTCTTGTAAGTAAGGAAATTGAATGGACCATGTGATTTGTAGCACCACTATCAATGATCCAATCATGTGGGGAAATATTAGATGGGATAGTGAGATTGGATGAGAAAACTGAATGGTCTTGAGTGATTGATGCTTGTAAACATAAACAATCAACTTTATCTAAATCTTTATCCTTAGTCACAGAAACAATACCTACTGTGTTGATAGAACTAGAGAGTTGAGATGCTTTAGGCTGAGTGATGAGAGTGGCTGCTTGATGAGTCTCAAGAGATGGCTCTAGAGTAGGATGTTGTGAACCCAAAGTATGGGATTGAAACATTGTCATCAGCTGTTGACACTGAGATGAAGTAAGTGCTATTGTGGTTAACTCTTCCATGCCATCTGCAGAGCCAGTGGGAGAGAAAGCAACCTGGTTTGCTGGGTAATTCTTTCCCTTTGATTTATATCTAGGTGGATAACCATAGATTTTGTAGCACTTATCCACCACATTCCTAGTTACACCACAGTGTGAACAAATTGGTCTATCTTTCTTGGCACTAGGCTTACTAGAGTAATTGCCTTTGTTAGAACCTTTAGGAGCTTTTGAGAAGAGAGCAGCAATAGTCTCAGTGGCAAAAGGGTTAGAAATAACCCTTCTTTGCCTTTCTTAACAAGAGAGAAAACCTTGTTTAGAGAGGGCAGAGGTTCCATCAACAGGATTTGACCTCTAGCTGTAGCGAAAATCTCATTGAGACCCATGAGAAAGTTCATAGTACATTCTTCTTCTTGATATTGTGCAAAAGTAGTCACAGAACCACAAGTACAAACTCCACATGAACAAGAAGGAATAGACTTGTAATTGAATAATTCATCCCACACAATCTTGAATTTGGTATAATAGGCACTCACAGAAAGATTGTCTTAGGAAAGATTGCTAACCATCCTTCGAAGCTCGAAAACTCTAGGACCATTGCCTTGAGAGAGACGATTCTTAAAATCTATCCAGACTTCATATGCAGTGTTCAAGTAGATTACACTAGAAAGCAAATCTTTAGTCATGGAGTTGAAAAGCCATGAAAGAACCATCCTATTACATTGTTTCCAAGCAGGAAAAATTGGATTTGAAGTGTCTGCAGGAGCTCGAATAGTGCCATCAATGAACTTAGTCTTGTCCTTTGAATCAAGAGCATACAAGATAGATCTACTCCAGGTTGAGTAATTCCCCTCAGTGAGAGGTTCTTTGACAAGAATCGTTCTAGGATTTTCTCCAGAATGGAGATAATAAGGACTAGAAGGCTTTTCCCAAATAGGTATGGGAATTTGGGATATTGAATTAGAAGTTGCAGAAGTGGAAGCCATTAAAATTCAAGAAAAGCTTGAATTAGGTTTTGAGGGTTATAGAAACTTCAAGAATCTCAGAGTGAGATTTCAATGAAGATCAAGAACCAAGGAAATGAAGGAACAATCAAATGATTGAAGGATGAAAACTCGAGGATCAACCAACAATGGTGAAATGAGTTGAATCAAGAAGTCAATGTGCTAAGCACTGGGTTGACTCGGCTCTGATACCATATTAAGATTTGGAATAAAAAAAAAAGGGATGATGCAAAATGCTTATTTGGATATTATTGATCATTGTCATCAGATTATATACATCAACATAGTACTTAACAAACTAACTGAAAAATAACCAACTCTACTAACTAACTAATTTCAAAGTCACGTGTACATCACATGCACACTTAATAGACTAAAACTACTTGCAGCATATTTGCCTAACATTAAACTACATGTAGCACAACACCCTGCTTATAACTCTTTAATAGCAACATCAGTTTCTACATCAACAGAACCTACAGAATTCCTTCTTCAACAGTTCCACCAACCCGTGTCTCTATCAATAGGAAAGGAGATTTTTGTATCATGAGGGCATGAGGCAGTAAAAATAGTGAGAGAGATCACTCTATGCTGATTTTCACTTGGTAACCAATTTTCTTCATAAATTCTCACCTGTTCTCCACATAGCCCTTTCTAAGATTACCTTCTTGCTTGAATAATACTACTCCTACAGGCATAGGACCCGAAGAGACTTTAGCATCATCAAGGACTATGCTTGTAGGAAAGTACTTAGCCTGAAATACTCGATAAGAAAGTGTTTCTATATCTAGCAAGCTTAGGAGGGAAGGTTCCTTTGTAATAGTATTTTCATCCCCAAGCTTCTGAATATTGAGAATCTTTACTAGATGAATGGACTCTAAAGTTTCAACTCTAAGGGTAAATTGTAATTAATTTGTTTCGAATATGATTTGGGCCTTTTTGTATTAAGTTTGAGGTGTTCTTAGTGACTTGTTTCTGGTCAATAGAAGAGGCTTTGAACCCCATGGTATCAATCAAAGAGGATATAGTCAAGTTTGCTTTAATTGGGTAAGAGGGTTGGCATGCTTTTTACATAATTTGGGAAATGAAGTGACCTAAATTCATGGGTTGATATTTCCTAGTCATGGCAAGTCCTTAGAGGCTACATTTAGTTGTTGTAGCAGACAAAGCTAGTCACTTAAGGTCGGCTATAAGTTTTAGGCAAAAAAATGGTAAAGCAGAAAACTTGGGCCATAGACAGAAGAAGCATAAGAGCTCTTTTGAAGGTTAAAAATTTTGGTACAAGACCTCATTCATGAGCCTAAGGTACTACAAGCGTCCTTTACCCACTTGGTAGTACACATGGGCTGAGCTCATGCAAAAGATCTGAAAGAAACCAACCCTTATCCTACAAATCACACTCCTTCAATTTGTCCAATATGTAACACGAACTTGGTTTATGTTTAAAAGAATAAAATAAAATAAAATATATAAATTGAGCCCACAAGAAAGTTGGACTCAGTTGAATCGGATTTGTAGAAAATATGTCACAAAAACAACCATCAACAACTTAAAAATAATAAGTCTGATTTATGGATGGGTAATATAAAAAGTTAAAGAAATATTTGTTTATTTTCATAAATGCGCAATTGTTTGTCATCAAAATATTAATTCATTATAGTATTTAAAGGAATAGATGAACATGGGAGGTGGAATTTAGCATCTCAAATGATAATGCACATCCTAAATTTCAATAAAGTGAAATGTGTTTTGCAGTTTTTGATGTTATTGGACAAATTTTTGGTTTATGGGAAATACATTTTTTTCAAAATTTATTTTACATTACTATTTTTGGGGTTTAAAAGGAAAATCCCAAAAACAGATAGCCTCATTTTGCATTTTCTCATTTACTTCTCATTCTTTATTAAAAAAAAAATTCTCTCTCTTAATTTTCTTTTTTCTCATTCTTTTTATATACCGTTTATTCCTCAAAATCTCTCTCTCACATTTCCGATGATGTAGGATCTCATGTACATTGCTTCAATTAGCGAGCTTGTCCTTCCTTCTCCAACTTTCCTCCAATGCCAAGCTCTATCTCTCCTCCTCTAAAACCATATAACTCTTCTCATGATGATGATCAAGTTGTTGTGCAGGAACACCCTTTCCAAATAACAATAAATATAAAAAAATTTAGTTAGTTGTCACGTTTCAAAACAATGCTGAAAACTAGCATCTCGAGTGTAAGTTTTTAAATCTCGATTTGTAAGCGGATAGATGTGATGTGGAAAAAAATTCACGTGGAACTCGAGTTTTTAAAACTCGATTTCTGTGTGGAACTCGAGTTTTAAAGACTTGAGTTCCATAAAGAGATTTCACACACCAAAACAAAAACATGATGAACACCAGAACAAAAACACCAAATCAGAAGAAACACGTAGGGACAACAAATCAGAAATCCCAAAAATCAGAAACACCTACACGAACCCAGATCTCCCTAACCCAGGAGCGACGGAGGTAACGGCGGAGAAGCTCCGTTTTGTTCTTCTTCATCGTGTTCTTCCGTGGGTTCCCTGAGCATTGTGTTCAGAAATCCCAAAAATCAAAAACACCTACACGAACCCAGATCTCCCTAACCCAGGAGCGACGGAGGCAGAGGCGGCGAAGCTCCGTTCTGTTCTTCTTCATCGTGTTCTTCCGTGGGTTCCTGTTCTTCGTCGTCAGATCGTTCCTCAGTTCTTCGTCGTCTTCTTCAGGTCTGTTCGTTTCTTTCCGTTGTTGTTTAAGTACCAAAATTGAGGCTTAGCAAATCAGAACTCGAGTCTTAGAGACTTGAGATCTATGTGGCATTTTCAGTCCCAGTCATCCAGCCAAACACTCGCAAAGCGAGTCTTCGGACTCGAGTTTTAATATTGATCTCGAGTTTCTAAAACTCGAGATGCTATTTTTCTTAAAACTTTGAAACGTTGCCTAACTTACTACATTGAACCCCCTCATCAGTCTACTCTGCAAATTCCCTCTGTTGTGCAATGTTGTTAAATACATAGATCTGTTTGAGTGAAGATCAATGATATGTCTAAAGATGCTTGATGTTTAAACTTTTAACTTTCTAAGTGAACATCAATACTATGTTTAAAAGCTCATATTTTCCATAAAATTTCTTTTACCAAATTTAGAATTATACATCATTATTTTAAGATATATATATATATATATATATTAATCCAATTTTTAGAGTTATAAGCCGTACTAAACTATGTTAATATTAGATTTATATTCAAGCACTAATGCACTATGCTAATACTTAGATTGCGTTTGGTATTGGCATAAAAATCTAGTTTTTTATTTTTTTATTTTTTTTTTATAATTAAATTTTACTATTTAATTTATTTTTGTTACTGTTCAATTTATTTTTGCTACTATTCATGAGTCCCATTACACTTTTTTGTACTATTTATGGATCTCACTGTACTATTTCAGCTACTTTTTAGCTTTATCTACAGTAATTTTAGCAAAAAGTTTTTAGTTTTAACTAAATAAGTTGTTACCAAACGGACTCTTAATATTATACTTTATATTTCATCTAAAAAAAATAGATTTTATTTTCATTCATCAAATTATAGTTTTTTTTTTTTTTTTTTGCAAAGCATTCATCAAATTATAATTAAGTTAGGTAAGCTATTTTTATTTTTTGGTATAAAAGCTCTAATCTAGCTTTTTATCTATTAAAATATTTATTATATATAAGAATAAATTTATTCAACTTTTTTTTGTTGATATTCTATTCAAATTTTTCTGTGTATTGAAAAATTGTAGCACTCGGTAAAGTAATACATACCGAGTTTGACAGATGTACCAAACAAAATTATAATAGATAACATACTTACACCCTTTATAGTATCCTCAGATACTTGTATAACAGATGTTTTAATAAAAGAAGTCTTGACAAAAACCCCTTTACCAATCATTAAAGAAAACATTAATTGTGGTAATTTCTTAAATAAAGACAGATTTAATTTCTTAGCAGACAAAGTTAATCATAAGTCTCTAACAGATTTTCCCCAGACTATTATAGTAGTTGGTGAAAGGCTTTATGAAGAAGCTCTATTTCACATATTCTCGCAGAATGAGATACATAGTTGTGGGGCCTAATAATTTGGTAACCCTGGCCCAACTTATATCCGGCCCAAGGCCCATGCCGAGGATCAAGAAACATCCGAGGAGGAACGCAGATAGCCCAAGTTGCCCGGAACCCTGCCGAGGATGACTATGTCCTCGGCAGGCCGAGACCAGCACATCAGCCGTAGCAGCATGATGGAGGGATAAGTCCAGAATAAGCTGTCACATCCACACTAAATGCGCTCACCTAACCCCCTGGCCGCATTAATGGAGATGTGACTCCGTGACAGGACTGCCTTGGTTGCTGCAACTCACAAGGGTGCTGGTAAAGTGGCTGATGGGACGGGTGATCAGAGGGCAGAAGCATTGATGATCAACAAGTGGAAGAAAGAGGTTGTAGAAAAGGACTATATATATAGGAGAAGGAAACAGATCAGAGGGGGGGATTCCATGGGAGAAAGACTGCCATCAAGCTCCTCGGACTGGTGCTGAGAACATACTGCGGAGGATAATTTTGGTCCGCCCACCTCCGACGGTGGCGAACGCTACACTGGACGTTGCCCGCTTGCTAGGGCCTAGTTCTTGAACCCATTCTCTACAAATTCATTGTATTGGGCTAACTGGGCTTGAGTCCACTCTCTCAACAGTAGAAGTGCTCAAACCCGGTCCTTACAATTGGCGCCGTCTGTGAAGAGAACTTGTGCACTAGCAGGCGCAACAGACAATTATTCCTAGATGGCTAATTTACGGAAGGTTAACAATGACGCGTTTGCATGAGAAAAAGTCATTGCAGAAAAGTAGAAGATTCAAAGAAAAGGAAAAGAGAATAAACAGTGTAGCATTTTATTAAACAAAAATAAGTACATAATACAAACAGAGGCTCAGACAGGCTTGTTTTAAAGCTAACTATACAAACAGAGGCCTAGACGGACTTATTCAAAAGCTAACCCTAAAAGAAAAGGGGCTGAGGTAGGCTTGCTTCAAGGCTACCAACAACCCCTGGGCCGGTATGGATGCTATCGGCGAGAAGAGAGGAGTAGATGCAAAGGCGCCCGATGGCCCCGCCCCATGGCCCCGCCCCATGGTGTTCTCTTAATGCTCTCCCAACCTCCTGATGATTGAACATTGGAGGCGGCAACACCCAGGCACCAAACATGACGTAATCTTGCGAGCCTCCCTTGGCAGGTAGGCTGGGAGCGAGTCACCACCAGCTTGAAGGGCAGGCATGGACGCGCACCAGAGAAAAGCATTATGTACTTCATGGACCCCTCTCCTAACCGCCAGGCACGAAACCACCAGGACGACGCCCAGCCCTTGCTGCGCTGGAAGTCTGACGCGGACTGCAACCGCAGCGGCTCTCAACCGAGGGAGGAGGACCCTTAGCTTGCTTGCCTACGCCCTCACCCAGAGCCGTCCCATTCCGCCAAGCTCTGATCACAATCCTGGCAAGGTTATTGGAAGAGATTAGAGGGTTGGAGAGTCATGTTCCCTGTGTGACTGGAAGATTCGTGAAGTGTGGAAGGACGATTCTCCCAGAAAGCCTTTTATAGAGGGCGAAGGTTGGTGGGAATTGGTCCACCCAGAATTCGAAAGAAGAACTATCAGCGACATTAATCCTGACCAAATTCCAAAGAAGCCTACAATCGCTAGATCTGCATTAATCCATGAGTACATTAATGAGGGCGCGCCTCGCACACCGAAGCGTCAGGCGCGGAACGCAAACAGTCAAGAGACGCCTCGTAATCCAAGAGGGCAGAAAATTGGAGCGAAGGAGGGGCTGCTGCCACGCGTGAGGATAGAAGTCCGACCCTGTCCAGGGCAGCGCGGGGTCAAGGGTCCAGTCTGATGAATAGCCCATTTTCGGTGAAGCAAGGCCGAGGCTGCCATCACGCTAAAAGCAAACCTCCCAACGCTGAGGACAAACCCCTTCACTCCAAGTAGAGGAACACCTGGGTACTAGACTGAGCCAAGGTTTTTCGTGGTCCTCGGACTCAAACCTTCGACGAAACTAGTTACTTACAGAAGAACACCTGGGTACTAGACTGAGCCAAGGTCTTTCGTGGTCCTCGGACTCAAACCTTCGGCGAAACTAGTTACTTACAGAAGAACACCTGGGTACTAGACTAAACCAAGGTCTTGCATGGTCCACGGACTCAAACCTATGGGGAAACTAGCTACTTACAGAAGAATATAAGCGTTAGACAGAACCAAGGCCTTGCATGGTCTTCGGACTCAAGCCTATGGGAAAACTAACCACTGCAATGAGTACCTGGGTACTAGACTGAACCAAGGTCTTGCATGGTCCACGGACTCAAACCTATGGGGAAACTAGCTACTTACAGAAGAATATAAGCGTTAGACAAAACCAAGGCCTTGCATGGTCCTCGGACTCAAGCCTATGGGAAAACTAACCACTGAAAGGAGTACTTGGGTACTAGACTGAACCAAGGTCTTGCATGGTCCACGGACTCAAACCTATGGGGAAACTAGCTACTTACAGAAAAATATAAGCGTTAGACAGAACCAAGGCCTTGCATGGTCCTCGGACTCAATCCTATGGGAAAACTAACCAAGGAGTACCTGGGTACCAGACTGAACCAAGGTCTTGCATGGTCCACGGACTCAAACCTATGGGGAAACTAGCTACTTACAGAAAAATATAAGCGTTAGATAGAACCAAGGCCTTGCATGGTCCTCGGACTCAATCCTATGGGAAAACTAACCACCGCAAGGAGTACCTGGGTACTAGACTGAACCAAGGTCTTGCATGGTCCACAGACTCAAACCTATGGGGAAACTAACTACTTACAGAAGAATATAAGCGTTAGACAGAACCAAGGCCTTGCATGGTCCTCGGACTCAAGTTTATGGGAAAACTAACCACTGCAAGGAGTACCTGGGTACTAGACTGAACCAAGGTCTTGCATGGTCCACAGACTCAAACCTATGGGGAAACTAGCTACTTACAGAAGAATATAAGCATTAGACAGAACCAAGGCCTTGCATGGTCCTCGGACTTAAGCCTATGGGAAAACTAACCACTGCAAGGAGTACCTGGGTACTAGACTGAACCAAGGTCTTGCATGGTCCACGGACTCAAACCTATGGGGAAACTAGCTACTTACAGAAGAATATAAACGTTAGACAAAACCAAGGCCTTGCATGATCCTCGGACTCAAGCTTATGGGAAAACTAATCACTACAAGGAGTACCTGGGTACTAGACTAAACCAAGGTCTTGCATGGTCCACGGACTCGAGCTACTTACAGAAGAATATAAGCGTTAGACAGAACCAAGACCTTGCATGGTCCTCGAACTCAAACCTATGGGAAAACTAACCACTGCAAGGAGTACCTGGGTACTGGACTGAACCAAGGTCTTGTATGGTCCAAGGACTCAAACCTATGGGGAAACTAGCTACTTACAGAAGAATATAAGCGTTAGACAGAACCAAGGCCTTGCATGGTCCTCGGACTCAAGCCTATGGGAAAACTAACCACCGCAAGGAGTACCTGGGTACTAGACTGAACCAAGGTCTTGCATGGTCCACAGACTCAAACCTATGGGAAAACTAGCTACTTACAGAAGAATATAAGCGTTAGACAGAACCAAGGCCTTGCATGGTCCTCAGACTCAAGCCTGTGGGGAAACTAACCACTGCAGGGAAACCTGGGTGCTAGGCTGAACCAAGGTATTGCATAGTCCTCGAACTCAAACCTATGGGAAAGCTAGTTACTTAAGGAAGCACAAAAACGATAGACAGAACCAAGGTATTGAGCAACACATTAAAGTATAACACGTGAAAGGAAGCATCATTCGAAGAGCTAAAAACGTACGACTGAATATATTATGTAAAAGAAAATACATTGTTTCGTTACAAGGTCACCAAGGCAAGAAGCAAAATAAAATGAAAAAGAAAACAAAGCACAATGGCTCAAGCCATCAAAACAGGATAGCCTGGCGGGATGGCCTACTTCCCCAACTCGGTAGACTGCTTGTCCTGAGGAGTCTGCTGGAAGGTTTCGTCTGGCACCTCGGGACCCTGGCTCGGAGGGGCTACTTCGGAGGACCCTTCCTCAGTAGGAGGGATCTGAGGGACAACAAGTGTGGCCTGGGGGCTAGCAAGAGGCTTCACTACATCCTGGGGCGCTTCTTGGCTACCAGTCCCTGCCCCCTCCAATGCTCTATGACGCTCAGTCTCCTCAACAGGCTTGTCAGCTGAAGCTGAGTCCTCGGCAGCATTGGTCTGGCCTTCATCTGGCGCTTGTGAGGCGGAGCTCGCATCGGGAGCGGCGGAGATAGCCTCGTGAATTGCGGGGGGATAGTACACACTCTCGGCCCTCCTAAGGTCAGACGAGGTCTCGACCCCCGCTTGGTTAAGGTCCTCACTCCAAGTCTCTGAGCAGAAGCGCCTGCATACTTCAGGGATTTGAGCCTTGAGGGCAGCCTCGGTCTTAGCCACTCCCTCAGCAAATGCCTCCTCCTCCGCTTGCTCCAGGGAGCGCTCAGCATCTATTCTCGCAAACACGGCTTCTTCTTTAGCCCTCACGGCCTCGTCCCTGGCGTACTCGGTAACGCCTCTCGCCCTCACTGCCTCGGCCAGTTGCTGCTTCAGGTCGGCAATATTCTCTTTGGCAGTCTGCAGCTGACCCTCGACATCCCGGAAGCGCTTTGTCCGGTCCTCGGCCTGTTTCATGGCGCCGACAAGGTCAGATGCCGCGCCATCTCTAGCCCTTGTCATCTCCTCCAAATTCTCGATTGCCTCCTTAAGATCCACCTCAGATCTCTTAAGGGTACTCGCGGCATTCAAGTACTTGTCGCGCTCCTGACCCAGAGCTTTACTCTGGCTGTTGGCCTCCTTGTCCAGCCTAAAAGTCACCTGGATAGCCTGCCAAGCCAAAACAAATACACCGTAAGTGGGAGACTAAGCAATAGAATCCAAACGAGAGAGCAAGTATCAGAAGTCTTACCATGCCCAAGTATCTCTTGAGGTTGCGGGCAACTTCTTGCCTCCTCATGCCCCCCAGCTTGGCCATGTCGACGGGGAGAAGGAGGGACCTCTCCAGGGCATCGGCTACGTGAGCCCCCTCGAAAATCACTAAGAGTGGCGTCGTCCATCAAAGGTTTCCTATGAAGGATGGCAGTGGGCAGCCAGGCCTAGGGCTCGGACGGCTAGATGACTTCTTTCCCTTTACCCTGACCACCAATTCTCAGCTGCTTGGAAGAATGAGATCTGCCCTCGTCCACTGGGTCTTTGCCCTTGGAAGACCTCTTCCTCTTCGGATCGGAGGACTCGAGCCGAGAGTCCGAGGTTGGCAGAATAGAGGACGACCTGGTCTGCGCAGGCAAAGGCTTAGGTGGGGGAGGAGGAAGCTTGGGTCTGGATGAAGGGGCTTTGGGTATTGACTCCCTCGGCGCGCCCTTCCTGGGCTTGCCCTCAAGCAAGTCAAGTAGGCTGGTTTGGGGCTGTCTCTTGGAACCCATTTCGGCCTGAGTACCAACCCTTGGGGACTGAAGATCGGTTTCGGACAAGTGGGGGTCCCCCAAGTCACCAGAGGGATCCTCGGTCTGATAGGCTTGGTCGAATGCACCGAATTCGTCCTCGGACGAGCCCAGATCGACCACTTCTCCCTCCCTTTCCAAACTCTCTCCCTCGGCCTCTGCTGCTTGATGGGACGAGGAAGAACCTGTCAACGGGACGCCCTCTAGAATGGAGGATTCCTCAGAAAACGAAAACCCGTGCTCCACCACAGTGATTTGCCTAAGCCGAGGATCACGAGCCCTAATCACGTGCTTCGGGGTTGGGAAAGACTTCTGGGTCGGATCCTACCCTAGGATCTTGTGGGCGGCTCTAACTTGGTTGTCGGACTTGTTCAGAAAGATCTCCGCCCTGAGAACGGCTTCCAAGTCCGCATTGTTGACCAGGTTAAAATGACGCGTGAAGGCGTGCGGATCTGCAGAAAGAAAAACAAACTCTTGTCATCAACCGAACGAAGCAGCTTTACAACAAAGAAAAAAAGAAAAATAAAAGAGGCTAGACCCTCTCCTACTCCAAGTACCCTACCTGGCTCCCCCTCTACTGTCAGGCAATGGAGACCGTCGTGCCATTCCCCTGACACAATGAGAAAATTATGATTTAACCCCTTACTAGAATCAGGGAGGCACTGGATAAGCCGAACCCTATCGTCCCTCGTCTTCATATAGTACATCTTACCCTTCAGGTGTTGGAGATTATAGCACCAGTTTACATCATGGTGGGTTAACCTCAACCCCATCTTCTCATTCAAGGCGTCTACGCACCCTAGTATCCTAAACATATTGACGGCGCACTGGGTGGGAGTTAGCCAAAAATGCCTGAGGTAGCCGCTCGTCACCGGCCCCATAGGGATTCTCATGCCTCCTTCTAAGAAGGCGATTATGGGAATCACAACTTCACCTTTGTTCCTCCTAATATACCAATCCCCTTCCTCGCAATACCTCAAGCCCACATTGCGGGGTATCCCGTAATCAGCGATGAACTTCTCCATCATCTCTTCAGACTCAACTAACTTCTTAAATCTACCCATCCCTAGCAACGACTAAAAGACTCGAGAAAGAGCGAAGGAAAGAAAGGAATCAGAGAAAAATTTGTGCTACAGAGAGAAGAAGACTTACAGAAATGAGGAAATTCTCCTCGGACAGGCTTTTTATGCTGGAAAGGAGCGCTGGTTGGTGTGGAGATTTGACCATATTTAGAGTATGTGCGCCAGAGTTCTTGAGTGCACAAATAAGGAGACAAATCGGCTCGAGCAAAGTATTTATATCCTCAACTGAGGATAACTAGGCGGAGTTTCCCGCCCATAAAGGCAGGAAATCCCCACTGAGTGATTGCCATCACACCATTAAACGTGGGGAGTATGGAGCCGTCAGAATTTAATACGGGCATTTAATGCGTGTGCGCACCATATATCGAGGCGCTAGAAATGTGCATTGGGCAGGCGAAAAGACTCCAACAATGACGTAGGCCAAGGTTGGGCAAGCCATGACGAAGGCCCGAGGATGTCAAAATCCTCCTCCCCGTCTGAGGAGCCGGACAACAGGATTTCGAGAGGCTATTGTGGGGCCTAATAATCTAGTAACCCCGGCACAACTTATATCCGGCCCAAGGCCCATACCGAGGATCAAGAAACGTCCGAGAAGGAACTCAGATAGCCCAAGTTGCTAGGAACCCTGCCGAGGATGACCATGTCCTCGGCAGGCCGAGACCAGCACATCAGCCATAGCAGCATGATGGAGGGATAAGTCCAGGATAAACTGTCACATCCACACTAAATGCACTCATCTAACCCCCTGGCCGCATTAATGGAGATGTGACTCCGTGACAGAGCTGCCTTGGTTGCTGCAACTCACAAGGGTGCTGGTAAAGTGGCTGATGGGACGGGTGATCAGAGGGGAGAAACATTGATGATAAACAAGTGGAAGAAAGAGGTTGTAGAAAAGGACTATATATAGGAGAAAGAAACAGATCAGAGGGGGGGATTCCATGGGAGAAAGACTGCCATCAAGCTCCTTGGACCGGTGCCGAGGACATACTACGGAGGATAATCTTGGTCCGCACACCTTCGACGGTGGCGAACGCTACACTGGACGTTGCCCGCTTGCTAGGGCCTAGTTCTTGAACTCACTCTCTACAAATTCATTGTACTGGGCTAACTGGGCTTGAGTCCACTCTCTCAACAGTAAAAGTGCTCAAACTCAGTCCCTACAATAGTAATACATACAAAATGGATAGAATCATGGCAGATTTTGTAAAATTTGTGAATTCCACTCACTCTGACAGACTTCATCATGACTACTCTAATAGCACTACTCAGTAGGGGTGTGCGCGGTTCGGTAGGGGCGGTTTTTTTCCAAATTTATTACCGAACCGATAGATGTCGGTTTTTTCATAATTGGAACCGATGCATACCGCTTAGGGTCGGTTTTCCGACCTATAGCGGTACGGTTTTTTGCGGTCGGTTTAGTCGGTTTGATCGGTTTGAAATATTAAAAAAAAAAACTGTTTTTTTAAAAATAAAAAAATTGGGCTTTCAAGCCCAATATCAATATATCAACCTATTCAAGATTTCAAGATTTCAAGTAAATCTGTTCACATAAAAAAACATGTGCAAAAAATCTGTTCACATAAAAAAAATCTATTCAACAAATAGTAATGATCCAAATATCCAAATTTTTTCATTTCATTCACCATGCAAAAATATTTTGAAATTGCCTCAATAAGAGTTTAACTCTCTAAATACTATCATGTAGCATATAATATCATTAGTGTCACTGTGTATGTCAGTGTCAATAATAATAAGCGTTAATGTATCCACTTAATAACGTCCAACCAACAAAAAAACAAAGTTTCCAAAACAATATCAAAATATAATTAATCGGTTTAGTTACAACAATAACAAACTAACAAATTAACAATCATTAGTCATTACTCAACAATTTATGTCACTAATATTAACAAGGAATTTATTATATTGTTCCCAATATAAATATAAAATAAAAGCTAATTTTACATATATAAAGTTAAAGCAGTTGTTACTAAGTAGTAAGTACTAAAAATTTAAAATCAAAATGCTGAATATAGTGAGTGATTAGTGATTACCTCTCCGTGAATGATTGAAAGCGTGAACTCTCTCAATCTCTGTCTCCCTCAAAAATTAAAATGCTGAAGAAAAAAAAAAAGTTAGTACTTAATAGACTAACCATTACTATAAACTTACTAAGTAACAACTAAGACTAATGACATATTATATTATTATATATAAACTAACTATAAAATTACTAAAGTAAGTAACAACAGTACTTAGTAGTATATATAATATTATATATGTAAGACAGCCAACCTTAATAGTTAATATTATATTATTATGTTTACCAAAAAAAAAAAAAAATTATATTATTATATATGTAACTATGTAAGCATTCAGTTCATCGAAAAAAAAAAAACAAACTATGTAAGCATCCGTGGCCGTGTATATATAAATATTAGATTATATATGTAAGCAGCTACAGCCTACAAACAGCCAACCTTAATAGTTAATATTATATATATAAGCATCCAAACTTAATATAATATTATATTGATATATGTAAGCAGGCTAGCACACGAGCACAGGCAGCAACTACTTGGAGTTGGACAATGGACCCCCACAAAATAGAAAGCCACGGAGACAGACACACAGTCACACAAAGGAAGTATTGCCTTAGCTGCTAAAGCCACGGACACAGTCACACCAGATTGAGAGATTTTAAAAGGTGCTAAAGCAGTAGTATTGCCTTAGCTGCTAAAGCTTTACTCAAACAAATCACCATGGATTGGTTTCTACTTTCTCGGGTTAGAGGGAACTGGGAAGTGTGTCAACAAAGGAAGTTTTGGTTTCTAGTTTCTACTTGATCATTCATGCTTTCAGCTTTCCCAAACAAATGAAAAGGAAAAAACAGTAAAACACAAAGACAAAACTGAAAACAGACGAAGAAGCTTACCGTTGTTCACTTGTTATGCGTTAGGCAAGACTTGAGAGCGAGAGAGAGAGTTAAAAGATTCTAAGAGAAAAATATGAACTTATACCCTGAGAATCTGAAAACCTAGCCTAAAACGCACCGTTTTGCTTTTATTTTTTTAATAACACCCATACATAAGTTACATACGACGTCGTTTTACAGCTTCATACAAAAAAAAAATTTCAGAATGACAGATCCTGTATCGTATCGGTTCGGTTCGGCCATAGCATCGGTTTCAGATTTCTCAATCCGATGATTAGCATCGGAACAGAGGGCGAAGTTCGAACGCCGGCCTCGGCTCAATCGGTCGGCGCTACAGTCGGGACGATATCGTCGGTGCCGGTCGGTTTGGTTGGCTCCGGTAAAGTTTTGCACACCCCTACTACTCAGCAAGAGCACAAAGGTGTACAGAAAGAAGTTTGTTCTATTATATATACTTTATTTAAATTTTGTTTTCAAAAAGTTTATTTAAAGTTTATTTTTAGAAAGATTTTATGCTAAGATTGTACTCAATTTAACAAAGTCCTCCTCATAAATATTTGAATCCCTCTCAGAAATAGACAGCCTTCTAATAGAACCCTTTGAATAAACCCCCTCAGAAGTATTTGAAACTACAATGCCCAAATTTGATCACCAGTTTTATGAAGGCCTTTAGCTAAGGCGTACTTACACTATATTAATTTATTAATTTTAAAATTAACAGTCAATTGCCTAGCAAGCAAGATAGCCATCCTAAGGCTAAAATCTCAGATCGATTTTTGCCAAAATAGAAATCTTTATTAAAGATTTCAGACAGAGCATGAAGGCGTCTCAATAGAGGTAACATCCCTTCAAAATACAAGGTCAGTAATGACAGTGTATTCAAGTAGTGATTATTACAAGAGCCCGATTAACAGACATAATGAGAGAATAGCTACTATAGCTACTAACAGACAGATCCAGAAAGGACAGACAATTGCAACAGATCACTATTAATCCATGATAGATTACCATTCACCAGCACACGTGAATAGCTTTAAGACAGATCCAAGACATTCCAGACAAATATAGACAGATGTTCATAAGTCGCTACTGTTTACTAGCATGCGTCTACTGTTTACTAGCATACGTGAAAAGAGACTGATTGATTCCCAGACAAATTACTGCTCATCAATAGTAATTTTCACAATATTCTACAAGTTTCCATCGGCAGATTAACTTGAGTTAACTTTACTAGCTCAGGTTACTTCAATTCCTTCATCTGTTGTTAAGAAGAGATAAAGTAAGGCCATAAAGGGATTTCCTAAAATAATTTTTGAAGAAAGGTCTTTAATTAAAACAAAAACAGTTTCAAAACATACTCCATCGTTACATATATGAACATTAGGTATTTTGTAATTAATTATGAGCTTTTCTCCATTAGCTTGAATTAATCTTTCAGATAATTTTTCATAATACTTTAAAGGTATTAATCATTCTTGTATACAATTCATGTCAGCACTTGAGTCTATTAAAGCAATTTCTGTCAAAGAAAACTCTTTATTAATTACTAGAGTGATTTTTGTATGTCATTTTTGAAAAATTACTCTGTCAATTAAACTCAAGAAATTCTGTCTATTATGAGCATCTTTTTCTAATGAAGAGGGGTCTATCAGAGGTTTAGACAATTCTTTTAAGTTTATTATTTCTACAATATTTTTTTCATCTATATCTGTCGAATTATTTTCTTTAATTTATTTTATTTCTTGTTTTACCATTTTTGCTTCTGTCATTAATGCTATGTTTGGATGTTGGAAAAAGGAGGGGGAGTAGAGTAGAGGGAGGGAGAGATTAAATTACCTTGTTTGGATGTTTTTTAAGGAAGAAGGGAGAGGGATTTGGAGGGATTTGGAGGGGTTTGAACTACTTCTAACCCCTCATTTTTAATTCCCCCAAATTGGAGCGTTTTGGAGGGAGAGTGAAGGATAAAAATATTTGAAAAAATGAATTACCAAATTTGCCCTTACTATATTAACAAAATTACAAATGAAAAGACTAATTACTCCCCCCCCCTTACTAAATTTTAAAAACATCCAAACAAGGTGGAGGATAACTATTCCCCTCTACTCTCCTCCCCTTTACTCTCCTCCCTCTTTAAACTTCCAAACATGTCATAAGTCTTGTAGAGTTACTGATTTTATATCTACACCATTTTGTTTCTTTTCTGTCTTTTCTTTCTTATCTTTTTATTTCTTAGCTTTTTCTCTTTTTCCACATTCCATAACATGGTGTCCATATTTCTTACACTTAGGGTCCGTTTGTTTTGGGTGAAAATGATTTTAGGAAATCATTTTCCGTAAAATAGGCTATTTGGTTGGTTTTGAAAATTGAATTTTTCGGAAATCATTTTCATTTGACCGAAAAAAAGGAGTTTTGACCACTGAAATGCATTTCCGTCCCTATTTTCACTTCAAATGATTTCCGGAGAGAGAGAGAGAGAGAGAGAGAGAGAGAGAGAGAGAGAGCGAGAGCGAGAGAAAGAAGAGGAGCCCAGATCACGCCGGAGACGTCGCCGGCGAACCCCGAGCACCGCGCCGATCTCGCCTTCGATCGCACTGCGCCGATCTCGCCTTCGATCGCCCTTCCAAACCCAGCGATCGTCGATCGTCGATTGCACTTCCAGACCCAGCGATCATTGATCGTCGATCGCACTGCGCCTTCGACCTTTGACCCAGACCCAGCGAGTCGCACCGCGAACCCACGCCTTTGCCTGACACGCCTTCGCCTCACCTCACCGGTGGTGTGTGGTGTTGGGATTTGGCTATGATTTGTTCTGTGGATTGGGATTTGGCTGTGATTTTGAAATTTTTTGGAATAAAATTTGTTTGGATGCTAAGAAAATAGCTGAGAAAATGTGAAAAATGTGTAGGAAAATAGCATTTTCAGAATAGAATCAAACACATGAAAATATTTTCTACAACAATTTTCATAATGCAACCAAACACTTGAAAATATTTTCCTTTCCCGAAAATAGGATTTCCGGAAAATAGGTTATTTTTCGAAAAATGTTTTACGGGAACCAAACACAGCCTTAATACAAGCAATAGGTATGTCTATAGACTCTTTCAATTTTAGTAAATAGTCTTTTTTATCTTATAGGTGATTGGTAGGTTATTTATCAATTTCACTATTATGTCTTTTTGTTTCCTTTTTCTTTTATTGACTTTGAGTGGGTTGGTTGATTTTAGTTCTTCATTTTTTGTTACTTAGTCTATCTCTTTCTGTTTAACGTTAAACATTCCCATTAATTCATTCATTACATCTTTCTCAAAATCTAATTTACCGATTTGTTTAACAATTTTATTATGTTTATCACATTGTTTCTTAGTATGTCCATATTGTTTACATTTATGACAAATAGTATTTCCAGTGTGTCTATCATTTTTCTTATTACCTGATGTCTCAGTAGTATTTAAAACTATTATGTCTCTTTTTCTGTCTATATCTAAAGGTGAATTTAAAATTTCTATATTTTTAGTTAATTCTACCAAACTATTATTTTGCGTATATATTATAGATCTTTCAATTGATTTTAGTCTTTCATCAATTTTCTCTTTTAAGCTATCATTTTTCTTGGAACTATCATTTTTCCATCATTTGTTGACTAAGCTATCATTTTCTTTCTCTTTCTTCATCATGTCTCTTTCTTTTTCTATGTCTAACTTCTTATGTAGTGTTTTTTTTGAGTTGGTTAGCTTAAAACTTAAAAGTACTATTACCTTGTCTTTTCATTTTTTTAATCATTTCTTTTACTATTCCTTTCATCTAAAAAAATAATATTTTATATTCATTCATCAAATTATAGTTTTTATTTTTGAAAGCATTCATCAAATTATAGTTAAGTTAGGTAAGCTATTTTTATTTTATTTTATAAATGCTCTAATCTAACTTTTTATCTATTAAAATATTTATTATATATAAGAATAAATTTATTCAACTTTTTCTGTGTATTGAAAAATTGTAGCACTCGGTATCCTTTATATAAAATTGGATAAACCATACACGTCGCACTCTTGGCGGTAAAGGTATGAAAAATTCGTACCTTATCGGTTCACAGCATAGACCCGACTGTCAAAAATGGTCCGAAGTCCGAACCACACGTTAAATGAATCAAATTCCTTTCTTTAGTTTTTAATGAATTGCAGATTATCAAAAAAAAACTCTCTCTCTCTCTTTTTGACAAAAAAACCAAACACTAATCACTTAATAACGCTTTCGTCCCACACCAGATGCTCTATAATACGACCGTCAATCTCAGGGCACTATCGTCATTCAGAACCAAAATGATTTTAAAGTTGTTTGGGGGTACTCTCGTAATGTTCTGGGGATCACCCTAAGCATACGTTAATCTTACTTTTCTTTTAAATAATTAATTAAAAATAAGAGTAAAAATATATATATTTATCTAAAAATTCAGGATGTTTTTATTTTGACATTTTACAAAATTTTCATTACAACTCTTTATGTTTTCATATTTGTCATCTATTTTAGATTTGATCATTTTGACATTTTAATTTATAGAATTGAATCTTAGACCTATAAATAATGATATTCCCAAAACTTAAAAAGAAAAAAAAGTTAATCTAATCCATTCAATTCTTCTAAAAAAAAGTACATTAAGTATCAGGTAAATTCTGTTTATTAAGATATGCCATAGATATAAGTTCATTTTTGTTAGTAATCTTACTATTAAATGTCAAATAAAGTGTCGTTCATTAAAAAAACACATCACCTATACCTATATTAGTGTTGTCCATTATGTGTGCGTTTGGGTTGCACTTAAAAATTAAAATTATTTCACTATTCAGCTTATTTTTGCTACTATTTATAAGTTTCACTACACTTTTTGGCATTATTAATGAACCCCATTGTGTTATTTCAACTAATTTTTACCTTTATTTACAGTATTTTCAACAATAATTTTTCAGTTTCAGCAAAATAAGTGGTATCCAAATACATCCTATGTGTGCGTTGCCTTCAAATTAAAAAACTAGTTTATTTTATTATTCAGCTTATTTTTGCTACTATTCATGGGCCTATTACACTTTTTGGTACTATTCATTCATGGGTCTCACTGTACTATTTCAGTTAACTTTTACATTTATTTACAGTATTTTCAGTAAAAAATTTTCAATTCTTGCAAAATAGGCAGATTTCAACAAACTCAATAACATGTCACCCTAGTGTAACCAAATTACTGATGAAAATGAATGATAAGACCAATATGAAAACGAAATCAGTCATGAAGAGTCAAATTGAAATTTTGAAATTTAAAATGAGAAACAAATCTAAAAGTACACCTCAATTTAAAACTAAATAATTGGGGGTAATATCGTAATTTTGTCGGAGGACTTCCCTCTCTTCCCCAAAATACCAAACACATCTTAATCTTTTACTTTTCAAATTTAAAAAAATAAATACAAAAAAATATATTATTATTTTTAAAAAATAATATTTCTTTGGTTTCTTCTCCTGCGCTTTTTCTTCAGAATTCTCTCTTTCTCTTTATGGCTTAACCAACACTCCACACTTTCTCTCTCTAAAAATTTTCTCTCTCTCTCTTTCTCGCTGTTTCTATTTTCTCCGAGAAAATTCGTGATACGCATTGGCGATTCTCAGTGCACGTTTGGCTCCTCAGATCTTTGCCTATTGATTAGTTTTGCAATCAAAGGTGAGAGCGCTCTAAACCTCTTTCGATCTCGCTCGATTTTTTTTTTCTTTTTGTAAATTTCTGAATTTGCGATTTTCTGTTTGGTTTTCTTGTGTCTCGGACTCTCTGATTCATCGGCAATTCAAAAATGCGGTTCGATTTTCTGTTTGGTTCTCCAGAAAACGGAGGAAAACGAAAAAAATGAAGCATTTTAATCATTCTACATATATATTTTATATGATTTTTGACTAATTTGAGTGATTAATTGCTTGAATTAGCTTGGTTCTCGACGACTAAATCTGTTTGATTATGTTTAAAATTAATAATTTATAGTGGATTAGAGTTTTAATTTTAATTTTAATTTTATCTTGAGTATGAAAGATTTTGTTTTTAATGGATGAGCTTGAAATTAGTGGGTGATAATTTTGATTTTTCTGACTGTATTGCATATAATTTCGAATTTTGAATCCCTAATTTGAGAAAAAGTTTTAATATTAAAATGTTCCTTATATTAAACATTATATTTTTTATTTATTTATGGGATCATGATTTGCCTCTGATTAATTCCAATTATAAATCTTTTAAAGCTAAAATTAGAAAAGATATCAAAATTTTGTATCATAACTCATAAGCAAGAATATAAGGAAATGAAAAAAAAAAAAAAATTTATTTTAAAATCCACTTATCTGGGCCAAATGGGTGTCAAAGAGTTTGGTTTAGGAGATTTAATTCGACGTTTTGGTGTCTTCCGCTTTGTTTCTGTAGTAATCAAAGGGAGAAGTTGTTACTCAAATGACTGTGACAATTCAAATAATCATCCATAGGTGTTTTTACTCAAATGGATTTTTTAGTAGTCTTGTGACTTGTTACAAAAATTTAATCGGTCATGTGATTAAAGTTGATGTGAATGGTCATTTGAATGGCCACGTAACGTAATGGGTTGGGGGAGAATCCTTCAAATTGGTTGTCCTTTTTGGTGAATTGTTAGGTCTTTACCATTTTCTTAAATAGTTTATCTTTGCTTTTGTGTTGTGGGTCTTGAGAATTATACTAATTTTAGTAATCATTTAATTGTGGCTTGGTTTCCTTTTTTGTTGTTGTTGTTTATATATGGGCTATATTTGATGTAGATGTAAAACAAAATGGATTAATATTGACACGTAGCCGTGTTATGCTTGGAGTTCCAGTGGAAGTTTGCAACATGTTGATAGATCCTTCATTGGTTTTCCATCGCTCCTATAATGAAAAGTGGATTTTTTACGACATCAAATGCTCCTTGCTATGTTGTGGAACTATAAAATCTCTAGAAGCTAGTTTCAGACACTGTGCTGACAGTGTAGACACCTCTGTATGGAGGTTGATTGAATTCCATTGAATGATTTCTGACTACAATTTTCTGCACCTGTAATTATGGAAAGGTTAGTTCGTTGCTTATGCTTAGGATTTTGTATGATTGAAAATTCGATTCTTATTTTTTTTTTCCTCCAGTTTGGTGAGCCTAATGCTGTGCTTCTGTTTTCCAGATATAAAATTTTGGAAGAGCTTGGAGATGGTACTTGTGGTAGTGTATATAAGGCCTGGGATAAGCAAACAGGCGAGATTGTAAGCATCTCCTTACAAGTCAACATTATATAAATATACTTTTAGTATACTTCTTAACTATTTATATTTTTACTAAGGACTTTTGTAATGGATTGTCTTTCCTTACTTTCGGAATATTATATTTTTATCATGCTGTTTTCTTGTATATGCAAAAGAGTCTCTTTTGTGGTTGCCAAAAATGCGAAGAGCTTTTGAAAATCATGGGATGCTGAGTTTTAGTCATATCATCTGTCAGAGTTCTTTTGGCAAAAGTACTAACTAATAGTGTTAGATACTTAGTCTGCGTTTTTAAATTAGAAAAATTTTGTGAGATTTTGAACTATTAATTTATGGTTGGGTAGTTTTCATGTTGCCTTTTCCAATGTTTAACAATATTACTATCAGTCTGAATTGTTATTCTATGTCATTTTTTCTAGAATTTTAGAAAGTATTGTTCTCTTGGCTTTTTTTTTTTCATTAAAAATTTTCCATTGTTCTATGGTTCTGTTCTGATGTTTCTGATCTCAGGTTGCTGTCAAGAAATTGAAGAGAAAGTTTTACTTTTGGCAAGAACACACGAAATTACGTGAACTTAGGGTGAGCTGTGGTGATTTTGAATGATAAAACATTGCATTATTGTACATACATAGCTTTATACATGCATATGTATAGATTGTGTATGTGTATTGTGTATGTCTGTATATTTTACTGATAACCTTGCCTTTGGCAGGCTCTTCGTAAATTGAATCATCCCAATATCATAAAACTGAATGAGGTTGTCAGGGAAAACAATGAACTGTTCTTCATCTTTGAATACATGGTAAGATGGTATTTCTTCCTCTTTTAGTCATTTTTATGCTGTGACTTTTATGCAGAAATCCCAAGAAATCAAAACCTGTCTTCTGATGTTGTTAAACATATTCCACTAAACAATGGCAATGGTGCATGATATATGTTTGTTTTATTTTGTTCAAGCATGTTTGTCAGTACAACTTTTATTGATACGGTTCCTATTCCTGATTACTTTCAAACAAAATTTGATGTGATAAACATAATTATTTTTGATAAAATCAAATCTTAGAAAAATGAATCTCATTGGTAGTAACAAATTGCACACGGTCAAAAGTTGGATGCATTTAGACTTTGAGTAACATGATTGTCTTGGAAAATGTTATAACTACTTATCTAAGTTCACTTTGGCTTCTTCTAATATATCTATACTTATCATACAAAAGAGATTGAATGAATTATGAATTTTTTCTCCCAATCAAAAGATGATTTCTTGGTTTCAATTCAAATTTGTATTATATTGAGTGCTGGTTTCTCAGATCCTTCCATAGCCAACATAATTTGTTTAGCATGCACTGATTCACTGAATTGTATTATAATATTTCATTCTGCCTTTTCTCCAATGAAAAATTTTCCATTATTGCAAGTATAATATAGCAACATATAATTTCTAGAAGCATGTTTCTGTCCTATAATTTTTCATGCACATCAATCTCATGCTTTTGAAGATTGGATGATGCCTGGCCAATTAAATTCCATTGTTTATTTATTTATTACCTTTTCTGTTAGTGCTTGATTTTGGACTTCATCTCTCCAGGATTGTAATCTTTACCAACTAATGAGAGACCGACAAAGTTCCTTTTCAGAAGAGGAGATCCGTAACTTTATGTCTCAATTGCTGCATGGACTTAATCACATGCACAGAGATGAATATTTTCATCGGGATCTAAAACCTGGTAATACATGTCTTCATACTTTTAGTTGTGTGTTCATCCATCTGTGTTTTAAGATCTTTATTTTTGTCTTTGTGAAGAATTTTATGATTTTATTGTAACACAAATAATTAGAGACCTTTTTTTCCTTGAAGAAAATTTGTTGGTGACAAATGACCTTCTAAAAATTGCTGACTTTGGACTGGCTAGAGAAGTGTCATCAATGGGTCCTTATACTGAATATGTTTCCACACGGTGGTGAGTCATATCAAATTATTTATTCTCTCTGTTGGTGTGTGCTTGCACAATGATTATTCTGTTAAATTTTACACTTTTAGTTAGGAATTATCTTCAATCTTATTTTGGGTTTGTACATTTGCTAGGTACCGGGCACCGGAAGTTCTGTTGCAGTCTTCGTCCTACACTCCTGCAATTGGTAAGCATGTTTATCTCCAAAGTCATTGCAGATTCAGCAGAAACTTAGCTACTATTCTTTTTGTTTCGAATTGTTTAGCTACTTTCTCTCTCATTCAAAGGCTGGTTATGGGTTGGGTTGATTTCCTAAGCCTGTGTTCCACTTGACTGAAACTTATAACCAAACTTAACTTATTTTGATAATTCATTTGTAATATTCTTTAAACATCCATAAATCTGAATTATTACATTTTCAACTTAAACTAACATTAACCAGTCATTGTGACACAAACATTAAGTGAAAATAATATAGTGTTACCTATATATGATGATCAAACTTATTTTAAAGTTTAAACCCAAACTTACTTGCTTTACAAGAGAAAAGCTAAGCGTATTTTCAGTTTATCTACAGGTTTAATGTGCCGTATTTTCAGTTTATCTACAGGTTTAATGTGCCTGCTGTAATTTTAGCTGCACTAAGTGACTTTTGGCATGTTGATCAATTAGGGGATGCATTATTGATACTAACTTTTATTATTTAAATGCCATGATATAGTGGATTGCTTTTTATAAGAAAAGAAATTAAATGTCTAGGTTTCTGATATAGAAATACACAAATTACACAATATATATAGGTATAAATATAAAAAAGATATACAAATATGTGGATATAGAAAGGGAGTGCTGAGTTGCTCTTTTGAGTTTGTCTTTCAATTAACTTGGTAACTCATTAGAAGCTTCAAAATGAGCCTAACGCTGTGTTTGGTTCTAGTAAAATATTTTCCGGAAAATAGATATTTTCCGGAAATGCTATTTTCCGGAAAAGGAAAATATTTTCAAGTGTTTGGTTGCATTATGAAAATTGTTGTAGAAAATATTTTCATGTGTTTGGTTCTATTCTGAAAATGCTATTTTCCTACAAAATTTTCACATTTTCTCAGCTATTTTCTCAGCATCCAAACAAATTTTATTACAGAAAATTTCAAAATCACAGCCAAATCCCAATCCACAGAACAAATCATAGCCAAATCCCAACACCACACACCACCAAAACTCCAATTCAACAACAAATTCCGGCAGCAAATTCCGACAATCAAAAGCCACAACCACCAAAACATCACCACCACACCACCACAACAACAAAAATCAAACTTAAAAAAACAAAACTGAGAGATCGAGGAAGAGAGAGCGAGGAAGAGAGAGTGATCAAGCGGCGAGATCGAGCGGAGGCGATCGACGAGATTGAGGAAGAGAGAGCGAGGAAGAGAGACCGAGCTCGAGAGGGCGACGAGATCGAGTGGAGGCGAGATCGAGTGGCGCGGTGCGATCGACGATTGGCGCGGTGCTGCGATCGTCGGACTGGAGCTCGGTCTGTGGTCGTCGGACTGGAGCTTGGGGTTCGCCGGCGACGTCGAAGGCGTGATCGCAGCTCCCACTTCTTCCTCTCGCTCTCTCTCTCTCTTTTTCCGGAAGTCATTTGAAGTGAAAATAGGTATGGAAATGGTTTTACAGGAGTTTGGGTTATTTTATGGTCAAAGGGGAAATGGTTTGAAGTTGACTGAATTTTCCAAATCAACCAAACACTCCAGTTTTACGGAAATACTTTTCCGGAAGTGGTTTGAAGCCAAACCAAACGCAGCCTAAATGAAAATTATTCATTCCCACTCTCACATTTTTATTTTTCTAAATTAAAAGAAGACGACAAAACCCATCATGGGGATTGGGATTCTTCTATGGCTGTTTTTGTTACCTAGAGTTTAAATTGTTGTGGCCATGATTTTTTCACTTATATTGAATGGACACTTATGCCCTTAACACATATTTATCTAAAAAGATGTTTGAGCCTAATTACCCCTGGAATACTGAAATTGCTGGTGTTTATGCTTTTGTAAGAGTAATTCTTATCATGTGTGCATGTTTTTGTGCGTATGTATTTTGGTGTTGGGGGTAATTAATCTAATTTGCCTGCCTTAGATGAGTATAGAATTTACTAGTGCAAAATTGATTTGTTTAGGCATTGCTAGGCTTTCATTTATATCTCAATTGAAATTACTTATTCTTGGTTTGTTTTCCTATTTGAATGATGACTAACAGACTAACATGTATACAGACATGTGGGCAGCTGGGGCGATACTGGCTGAGCTTTTCACTTTATCCCCTATTTTCCCTGGTAAAAGGTGATTTTATCTCCCAAGATTATTGTCTTCCTTTTTTGTATTCTTAAAGGAACAAATTAGAATTTGAAGGTCCAAATATTAGTAGACTATGTTCATGATTAATGTGATTAATTATTTAGAAGTTTTGAACTTGTGATGATGACTGGTGAAATAGTAACCATTAACCAATTGTTTCGAAATTTCTGGTATGGGTAAAGTTAATAATAGGAATGGTGAGGCTGGATCATTTTTGTTTGATTTATGTTGGTTTGCTCCAGTTTTTTGTATTTTCGGCAAGTGCTGATGCAGCTCTTTTATCTCCCAATAATAATCTTTCTCTAGAAAAAGAATCAATCCCTTCTTTTAATCTTTCTACTCTATTTGATATAGTTTTTGGTGATTTAAAATATTTTGTCATTCCTGTCCATGGCTTTAACTGAATTTTCCTTCACTCTTGTATTCGACAGCCTGCTGGTATAAGTTAATGTACAAATGGCAGCATTTTCTAGGCTTGACTCCAGCTGTGGCTTTCTGCCTACCCCGTAAAAGGCTATGCACATATATTGCATGTGGATTTTTTAGCAGAACTGCATGCTGTTGGGATGATTTAAAAAATAAATAAAATTATGCATTATAATAAGTTAGAGAAAGTCAGGAATTTGTCTAGTGAGCTGTATGCCTACAATATTCACATCACAAGAGTCATCACCTGAACAATATTTGCCATCTCAGCAAAATCTGCTAAATTTTTGGGTCAGATATACTACACCCTATTTTCCTGTAAAAGAGGAGATGCGTTTTTTTTTTGCTCATACATACAATGCTACTTACCACTAAAATAGTTGTAAAAATATGAATCATTCTGCTCCATTTGCTCAAGCCAAGTTCAGCAGATGTCCGCCTTTACAGTTTGTTATTTGCATGGACGGTTTGAATTTAAAAGTATTCCCAAATGTATGTGAAAATAGCTGACCTAATAATATAAATGGGGCCACACCCTATTGTTGTTTATCTATACATATATGTGTGTTTGTACATATGTATTTATGTTGTAGATAAATTATTACTGTGTTTTATTGGATATTTAGGGGGAATTCTATTTTCTGATTTACTTTTGATGTTAATTCAGACTATAAGAGGTTGCAGAACTGCCTGATGTTCCGTATCAGTCTAAACTTTTGAAATAAGAGAAACTATGATAACTTATGAACTGACACCTTATAACATAGTTTTTTCAATTGGCAGTGAAATAGATCAATTGTGTAAGATATGCAATATACTTGGTATGCCAGACCTGACTATTTTCCCTGAAGGGACGAACACTTCTCGATTACTTGGCATTTTTAGTTATGAAGAGGTAAGCTTTTGTTGGACTGGTGTTCAATTTCTTGTGTTTTCATATGTTTGTCTCTCTCATTATCATTCATTTTTTTTAAAGTAAAAATTTAAATTACCATTCATTCTTTTGTGTAGATTTCAGCCGCAAACCTTTCCGATATCATTCCAAATGCTAGTTCAGAAGCTATTGACTTGATTTTGGTGGGTATTGTTGATAAAGCATGCTTCCCTTATGATTTTTACTATCAAATTTGTTGACTACATTTGAATTTAGTGAATAACACTGTGATATGATATCTGATACCTTTCTTCTTGGCTGTCCATAGCGACTATGTTCATGGGACCCTTCAAAGAGGCCAGCTGCAGATGAAGCATTGCAACATCCTTTTTTCCATGTAATATACGTTCTCAAGTCATCTTTTCTATCCTATAAAATTGGTTTAATGTATTTATATGTTCTGCATAGGTGGGTTGGGTTCCTTATCCACTTCGTGATCCACTTGAGCTGAAACTGAGCAGCACCGGTAAAGACTATTTGTTTATTTATTCTTTTTAAATTTCTATAATGCTCACTTCTAATTTCCTCAGATTTTTTATTTAGTATGTTGTTTCATATTAATATTTTCAACTTTAACTTAATTTTTTCCTCCTGCACTATCCTTCAGGAGCAAAGCCTAATCTAGAGTTGAATTTATGGGGCTTTGGTCATGAACCTGAGGACTGTTTTCTTGGCTTGACGCTGGCTGTGAAGCCCAGTGCTTCAAACTTAGGTAAACACTATTGTGCCCCTTGTATTCTGTATTTTAGCACTTTGGTGTCTATTTTTACACTTAAATGGAGAAAGTGATAGTAGTATTTTTCTCCACTTACAATCACCCCTCTTTTCTATGTTATCTACACATGTAACTTTGAGTGTTTTCATTGTTCTGGTCAATGCCAAAATCTTTATCTAATTGACAGGGCTTGCCCTGCTTCCTTGCCCCCACTGGAACAGTCCCAGTCCCACTTCTGTTTTTGGTTGTTTTGGCTGGAGATTTTGTTCATCTAATCAGGGTCTGGGATGGCCCTCCCTGTTGCTGACCCTTTGTCATTGCGACATATAGGAGTGGTTGGTTATATCGGTTGACTGCGTGAAGTTAAATCTAAGCCCTTTCATATGGGTTTGGAAATTTGTCAGATGCATGTCAGGATAGCTTTTTAAAAAAAAAAATTTATTACTTTTAAAAGGAATATAAAAATCTCAAGCTGTGGCACACAAGTCGATTAGTTTGTCTTGAGAGTGGTCACTTCCTGCAAAATGCCAAAGGGTAGAACTGTATCAAACATACCTCTCTCAGGACCAGCATTGAGTAATGACCCTTATGTCAGGATGGCCCTTTTTATGTGTCAAGAATTTTGTCTTATAAAATGAATTAATATATGACCTTTTTAAGATTCCCCATTGATTCCTTGATATACTCAAGTGGTTGGCACCTCTTGATGTTCAATGGAGACATCCATGTTCAATCCCCCCTCCCCCAACTATTGAATAATCAATCTAAAAAAAGTCATATCACGTACTTTTCTATGGAGACATCCATATTGCTTTCTAAAATTAAGCATCTTATAGCAATGCCTTCTGTTGGAGCAAAGTTCTCTAGATTCTAGGGATGGTTGATAGTAGTTCTGTGGATTGTCTGGTCTCTTCCTTGCAATCCATTTTTTGGTCTTTAACTAAACACTTCCCACTTGTTTTTGATGGGATGTATTTCACTTTTGTTTGACAATGGAACTGTTTCCTGCAGAAGTGTTACATAATGTTTCTCAGGGTATGATGGGAGAGGTGAGTTATAGGGCTACTGTTCAGCAGCATATTGTACTAGAAGCACTATATGGGACTGTGAGACATTGTACTTTGTTTTGATATTATGTGCTCTTCATTATGCAGGACATACTATTTTGTTCTGGTTTAAAGGATGATTCAGATCAGTCAGGTAATGCTTAGGGTTCATTTCTTCTAATTAATGGGTTCTGCCTTGAAGAAGAAAAATATATTTCTATACTCCCTCTTCCACTAGCATTTTTGTTAAAAGCATGCCTAAGCACACTTAGGGTTTGTTGTTTTAGCTTAAAATGCGAGCTTATGTTCAGCTTTTTAGAGTCTACTTTTTCTAGGTATAACTGTTCTTCTTTCTTTCTCTTTTTTATTTTTTATAGCCAATGAAAATATGTTCATCCAAGCTCATTCTTAAAACAAAAAGCATCATGTACAAGGTACATCTTAGTATCTTACCCTAAGCAGCATGGACACAACAAAATCCTCTGCATGTCTATGTCTGAAACATGTCAGACATGCTTGTGACACTGTTGCATGCATGTCCATCAAGTGTCCACCGGACAAAAAAGAGTTTTTATTTTATTTTATTTTATTTTTGGACATCAGACATCGTCTCTCTCTAAGTCTCTCGCTCTCTTTCTCTCTCTCACACATAGTCAAACTCTCTCAATCTTCTCTCTTGCCCTCTCGATATGCTCCATCTCTTGGCCAATCTACTATGAGTCAGTCAGATTAATGCTGCTTGAAGCTCATCAGTTAGTCTCTTTCTTTCTCTCTTGGCCTGATACAGCAGTCTCTTTTTTCACTCTCAATGTGAAAATCCCCCAATGATCCTCTCTCTCTCTCTCTCTCTCTCTCTCTCAGTTAAACACTCTTGGTCTTCTGTCTTGTTCTCTGTCAGTCAGACGGGTGCTGCTCAAAGCTTATCAGCCTCTCTATCTCCCTTTCTGGGGAAAAAAAAATCTTTAAATGTCTTTTTATTTTAAATTTTTATTTTTTATTTTTTTGGTGGGGGAGGTGGAAGGCAAAAGCAAATTTAAAAGCAGAGTAATCACCATGATGCTTTAAAAAAAGTGTATACAAAAACAAAAAGAATATATCATTTAAATGAAAATGACATGCATTTGAGATAAAGCATTGACTGCTTGCTCTTTGTTTCGCTCAAAAACAGAGTGCTAATTTAAAAATGTTTAAAACCTAGTTTAACAGTAGTCATACTGAATTTTGTTATTTTGTACTTGTTACAATTGAACACTTTAGTTATATGGCATTATGGTAATCAAGGATTCAAAAATATTAAAAAAATGTGTGATAGTATGTCAACTAGCAACTGAATTCTTTAATTATGATGGGAAATTTGAGAATTTCTCTATGTTCACTTGACAAAATTTATCCCTGGAAACATGTAAGAGGAATATGGATGATGTGGGCTTTAGCTAGACCAATCTTAAGATTAGATGCACTAATAGTGGACAAGAGTAAACATTAAGTTGGTATTATTCCTGATTTCCCTAATAATAGATGTAGCAACATTGTTTCTTGGAAAAGAAAATTTTCTTTTCTGTTCTGTTTTGTGTTGGCAACTAATGTGTCATGCTTACCTTGTGTTCCAGTTTTTTGGCCACTAATTACTCCTGATCGAAATAGAATTCAGCCCCCTGTGGAATCTTCCTTGTCCTTGTCTTTCAGGTCAGTTCATTTGTTCCCATAATCATTTATCCTGCTCATTGTGTAAATTACATAGGACTGGATGTAGTGGCATTAGAGAAATTTCAAGTCATAATAGTCTTCCCATAGATTGTTGTCCAAAAGCTGTTAAAAATTGTGTTTGTATAATTTCAGCTGTAGGTACATATGTTAACATAATGTTCTGCTTATTACCATTTTCCTTCTTGACAGTTCAATTCAACATCCATCAATCGGAGTTCCACAATCTGCAGGGTTCTCCATTTCTTCTCTGCAGCCTAATATCTTAGATGGCCCATTTTTGGCCATTTCCTCCCCCTGCCAGAAAGGTCACTGCCTATGAATGACTAAGTTAATAAACTGAAATTTTCAGGTAATTTGGGGCTGTAAATTATTTATTTTCTTTATGTAAAGCTCTATCACAGTTACAGTTTCTGCCATTGCATTACGATACTGTAGAATGTATTTACAGAGAATATTATAAGAGGTAATTTTTATAGATTCCGTGATTACATTACATCCCTTAATGTAGAATGTTTTTACAGAAAAGTTCATATATCTTCAATTCAAATTCTGAAGGTATTGACGATGTAATCTCTTTGTTTTTTTTTTGTTCTTCCTCTTCCTTTTTTCATAGATTCGAATGGTGCACGGTTAGATTATTAGATATGTGGTTTATGTGTACATATATGGGTGAATAAATCAATAGAATAAAATTTTCAAATCCAACTTCATTTATTATGATCATTCCTAAAATGACTTGTGACGCCTGGCGGCATCTTGTGAGATAAATTTTTTAGCAATTCACACCCCCCATAAGATATACTCTGTAGTTGATGGTTTGGATATGAGATGAGCCAGTATGCCCTAATCTCCGAGACATTGTTGAAGAACTTTACTTGAAATATGACTTATGTTTTCTGCAAGCCACCTCTGATTTTCATCAAACTTTCAAGGAGATGGCTTCTCTAACTGCTAGTAACAATCAGAGCTCACAAGGAAAGGTGGGGTAATGCCAATTACCCTCCTAATGGGCCACTAAAAAACAACTGAATTTTCTTCAAACTTCTAATGGTATAGGGTACAAGGCAGGCATTCTTCAAGTTCAAACTACTCTTTACCTCTCGTCCTGCTATTACTAGTTACAATGAGTGTCTGACAGTGTTATTGTCGGTCCTGGGCTACTTAGCTATTGACACTATCGTCTTTCTTGTCTTTTTTAAGAAGTTGGGCAAATTGTGTGATGTCAAGGTTCTCCAAATGCGCGCTGATGATAATCTTGGGATCATATCGTCAATAAAGATTTTGACCAGCTCATGTTCATCATATACTTTACATGACAATTGAGGGCTATGTTTTGCAAACGATGAATGTACTCGTAATCCTTTGCCCATATTTTGCTTGGTGTTGTTTAAACGGATCAAAGTAACTTTTCCTTGCCGTGGATGTACTTGCTACAGAATTTTCCATCATTTCTTCACATGTCGTTATGGACCTACTGCACCAAGAACTTGCTGACATATTCCATCTACAAAGCTGGCTGCGTTTGGTTCACTACTCGCTTGTATCTCATTTTTCATAACCCGAATTACATTCTCATATCCTAATTCCCTATTTTCTCATAATTCACTCTCTATTGTGTTTGGCATCAGAACTTGGTTTAGTTTTCAATTTAAAAAAGCAATATTAACTCAAAATTGTGGAGTACACAAGTCAGTCAGACTCAAACGGTACTCCAATATTTTCAAGTCGGTCATATCTCAAATTTCAGATTTCCCCCAAATCTCATAATTTCACCATATATCTGATATTTTTCAAAATGGAAAAAGACAAATCTCGAAACAAATCAACCTTGTTGCCTTCAATGAGAGAGTACCAAATTTGTTTGCCTAAATGAGGAAAAAAGATGAGCTTGAAGGTGAAAAATGCCAAGGGCGTTGTCTGTTTTGCTCAGTTTACTGAAACCATGCTTCTTTGGTAGTTGGTAAGTCAAGCTCTCTCTATAAACATCACCCAGCAGTTCTTCCATTCCCAGGCCAAAATAAACAAACAAAGAAAGAAAGAAGGAAAAAGAAAGAAAGAGAGAGAGAGAGATGAAGCAAAAGTGAAGAAAGAAAGAAAAAGAAGAAAGTGTAATTACCCCCTTTAAGTTATGAGTTAAGTGACATTTTGGTAATTAAACATGAGTGGTGGGGGTATTGTCACACTCAAAGTCAGATACTTATATATTGGAATGGAGTGTTATTCTCCCAAACCTCAAGGGAGGAGAGTGTAATTATCCCAAACTCAAAATTTGAAAAACACCAAAAAGTTCTCGGTTCTCATCACTCATTTTCAATATTTTGAGTTATGCGTAATGAGAATTGAGCGAAGAGAATTAAACCAAACAACTCAGATTTTGAGAATTGAGTGATGAAAATTGAGTTTTGAGCCAAGAAAGGCTCTCTAAAAGAAAGGAGTTCTAAGGAGGAAATTCTAAAATGAACTCTGAATGAAACTTAAGGGATAACCCCCCTTAAATAGGCAAAATTTTCGGAGTGAACAGTGTCATGAACAGTAATCGGTGAACAGTAATTGACAATCAGCACTTTTTCTCCTTTTTGACTTAAAAACTTCAATAAATGGAGCCAAGTCTGATTCTCCAAACCAAAGAAAGCTTAAGACGCATGGAGCAAATCATAGAGCAAAGAATTTAATTGACTTTGAAATGACAAAAAGCCAAAAGAAACTCATTTATGCATGTAGAGGTGTAGGAACTTTACTAGGTAGTAGATTTTGTCGGAAGAAGCATGACAAGAGAACATGACAAAATATGAGATCATGACAAAATATGAGGAGTAGATTTTGTCGAAAGAATCATGGCAAGAAAACATGACAAAATATGTAGAGTAGATTTTGTCAGAAGAATCATGGCAAGAGAATATGACAAAATATGAGAACATGACAAAATATGTGTAAAGTAGATTTTGTTGGAAGAATCATGGCAAGAGAATATGACAAAATATGTGTAGTCTCTTCATCTTTTTAAGAACGCATGAGATTGTACAGGAACATCTCTGCAGGCGCACTTGAAAATTGTAACATTCAATCTTCAGTCAACTGCAAAATTAGGAGTATCTTGACCGAACAGTTTCTGATTGTGGGAGTAGCATGGGAGAATAACTTTATTAGACTGACGAGAATCTTAGAACAGTAGTGTAATAGTAGCAGTATCCCGAGGGGGCCATGCATTTAATCGGATAGATAACCATCAAACGGATCAAAAGGACCTTGTGGAGAATCACATTCATGCTCATGGTAAATAGCATATTGATTACAGAATCCGCAGTATAGGAGTGGCTCAAACTCTGGAAAGCAAGTATAGGAGTGCCTCAAAAGCCCTTTGAGGCACAACTCAGATTCTCTTGCTTGTGGCCTTGTTGCATCCAAGAACTTGCTTACATATTTCACGACATTCTCTCAGTCCACCATACATCATAAATGTTGAAGTCTTGTACTCTTTGGGGTACGGTTATTGAGCAATTCAACTGGACAAGGGGGGACCTTTGGACCAAGTGTCAAGGCTCCCCAGGAAGCCTTTTATGTTTCTTTTCAATCAAAGCAGCCATATCTAAGATGGTAACAAATTGTGGAGTAGTTTTCCCAGTTCCCATTTCGTGGGTCCTCGATGCTTTTATCTTGTTGGTTCTTTTCAATTAAGCAATTTACTATTGTTGTTTTGGCCTCTCGGTGGAATACTTGACTTTCATTTGTTGAACAACTTCGATGAGCTCAATTTAGGTCTGTTGCGGACTTTGCAACATCTCGTATAGCAAAGCGATTTGAGGATCCACCATTCCTTACTAGACTTCACGTTGTTCATGTGGTTCGGATTGATTAATGTGCAACAATATGTTTGTGTTAAATGTTCCCTCCTTTTGTAAGCATCGTGACTTCAACAACATGCTACATTCGACATAGTTACTCTACTCCCTAGTGGAGTTGCCAAGAATATTGGGGTTGCTTTTGTCACATCACAACGTGTCATGTCTTGATGGACTTGGCTCTTTGACTTGAGTTCAAGATGGAGAGTTGAGTACGCTATTAACACAAATGGAATTTGCATGAATAAAAGAACATAAACAAAGGAGTGAATTCAATACCAACTATCAAGTGGGATATACATTAATGGGTCATAAAAAGGGTAAATTTGGATGAATAAAATGATGGGAATTTGTCTCAAATTCCAATTGTGACTTGGAAAGTCAATTAGGTTTCTTAATTGAAGAAGGATAAATTAATTTGAGTTTCTTTTGTGTGAAAGAAAAGACTATTCCTTAGTGTGGAAGGAAAGTCTATTCCTTAATATGGAAGGAAAGTCTATTCCTTGTTAAAGAAATAATATATTCCTAGTCTGAGAAAATAGGAAAAGAGTTTTATAAATAGACAATGCTACAAAAAATTTGATGGCTTTGGTCCAAGGGTCCTCCCTATGAGGAGAGAGAAAATAGAGAGTGAAACTAAGAGAGAAAAAAAAGATTTTCACTTCAAAGGTAACGCAAGGAGAGAGACAACAAAAACACAAATCAAAAAGAATTTGTGAGGTTTTGTTTGATGTTGAATAGAGAAGAAAGTTAGAAATGAGAGAGCAAATTGTTGTCGCATTCTAAAAGATACCTAAAAAGAGTTACGTAAAAAGAAAAATGTTTATATCCTTACCTCAGCGTCATTTGCTATGGCTTTAAAATGGCCCAAAAAAATGTTTATATCCTTTTAAGAGGAGTTGGTAAAAGCTAGAGTTAATGCCTACCATTTAGTTGCTGGATTTTAGAGTGGATCATAGTTCTGAGCAGTGAGATTGATGGAAAAATTAAGTAAATTTTTTTTTTCTCCTTACTAGTGATGGGCAAGCATTTATGGTGAGCTGCATTTTTGGCCAAAAATTAAATGTGTCCAATAGGCAATAGCCGTAAGCCTTTTTTTTTTTTTTGGTGTATGCTCTTGCAAGTGATCCCCATTTGCACAATCTTTTTCCTTGAGTGATGAGTCCAAGGATATATGAAGGAAAATTTTCTTTTACCCTCCAAATCACATCTCCCCAAATTTAATATGGGCTTATTATGTGGGCTTGGGCTACATGGAGGTAAAAATGATAAAAATAATGGACCTGGATTCATTTGGGCCTATAACCAGCAATAGTGGGCCTCTTGTTTTACTTGGGTCGTTTGTTTTGGGCTTGTCAGAAAAATAGCCCCGAACAACTATTATAAATTTAATAATTTATAATCTCTTTTTTAGTTTTTACATGAGAAATATTCCAAAAAATTAAAAAAATAAAAGGAGTTAGACATGTTCAACAAAAAGCGTCATGATGTCCCATATCACTGCAAATGATTAATTAACTAACTATAAAAATAATTAGAGACAAGGACAAATCAAGAATTGAATAAGAATTTTGATTGGATTCCAATCCACCACCATCTAGAATCAGATGCCTTCCTCCATTTCCTTATTAATTAAAAATGTACTAAAAATTGACGATCGTTTCTCCCCCACTCGTTGATTCCCTACAATAAAACCTGAGCAATGATTTTCATTACAAAAAAAGTATATGATCACACGGAATTATCACAACTTCTTTGTCATAATTGTTATGTGGTACAATGTGAGTAATGAAAAAAAAATTATGAACTTTATGTAAGTGATAAACAATTATTCACAATCTATTGTGTGAGAGTTATGAAAAAAAAAGTTGTGAAATAGTTTACGGTTCCATAACCACTCTTATTCATACACCAATTATTGCATACTGATCCTACACATACTCATTATAAACACATAATTACGTTGTCACGTGAATTGAAATCGTGTTTTAAAAAAATAATTTAATTGTTATTTTAACTAAAATCATTATCTTCAAAACATAATTTCAATGAGAATATATAAAGAGTGTGCGCAACAACAAATTTTTACAATAAACAGTGTGTAACCATAAAACCTTAGACAGCTCCAAAAAAGTCAGAGGCAGACAAGATGGCATTGAGCACACGTGGCATTCAGTTGGCACCTCCAAGTCCAAGTCCAAGTGTTTAACCACCTCCCCCCACTTCAATTCCTCAACTCAGTTCTTTCTTGCTTAGCATAGAAGAAAAGACCGATTCCTCTCTCTCTCTCTCCCTAGCAATCAGCAATTAGCAAGCAAAGATGGGTGGTGATACGATCACCCCTCCCCCTTCAATTTCTGGTAAGCACTCTATCTTTCTGTGTGTGTGTGTGTGTGTGTGTGTTTCAAAATGTATTAAGATAAGAAGCCATTTCTATTATTGTTTCTCTTGTTTTTTTTTTCCCCCATAGGATTTTCCAGAGAACCAAACGGGGTTTTTGTGTTTTTTTTGTAAAACCCAATACCGGGGGACTGTAAATTCTGTTACTTACAAAACCCACTTTTTAATTATGCAGAGGAAGACTCGTCCTCTCTAGAGCAAGAGTTGTCAAACTCAGCATCCCAAGCCCCTACTTTTTTCAGGTATGGCATACATATAATATTAGATTCTTTTATTAAGGGAGGAGTGAAGAAAATAGAATCCCCATACTTGAAAGTTGTATGCTTTATGCCAGTTTGGTTTATAGAGAAACTGAAAAACTTAAACTTGATCATATGACCCTCATGGTTTCCTTAGGCTCAATTTGGAAGGAGTCAAATTTCTGAGTATTAAATTCTAACTTTTAATGTCAGTATAATAAATTTATTTATTTTTAATCTCATTTTCTAAGTAAACAAATGGGTTTATTTTGAATGTGGGTCCTGGTTTTCAATGGGTCAGGGATGATATGAGCATGAAATTTGAGCATGGTACTATGATAGAAAACGATGGGATGGGTTTTGGAGAAGTCAATGAAGTAGGAAATGGGTTTTCTTCAGCAGCTTTGGATTTCGAAGCCAGTCGAAGGAGGAGACACAATGCTTATATAGAAGTCTTGCAGAGTTATGATGAATTGCAGATTCGCAGCGAAAATTTGAAAGAGGCAAAGAGCAAAATCTTGAGGTACTAATGTAATATGTTAGCTGATTTTGGTTTCATTTTTTGTGTTCTTTTAATTCCTTTTATTGTTGTAATAGTTTGTATGCAAATTTTTGGTGTTTTTAGTGGCTGTTATCATCTAAAACTTAGTTTCATACTCCTTATAATTGTTAATGAAAAAAAATCAATTGCTTGAGTTATATTGCAGAATATGAGATAAACGTCAAATTTTCTTGTTCTCTAGAGTATGAATCTACTTATAATTGTCAAAATGACAGAAAGTCGTGCACACATACACAAACATCTTCTCACACAATAACTAAATAATAGTCATAATTCACCTGTGTTTTTTCAATTTATGCTTCTTTGGTAAAGTAAGGATATTGAGAAGGTAGAGAAGAATCACAAGTATTTCTGGACTAGGACCAGTTAAAGGGTAGGTCCAGTTTTCATTACCATAAAACTATAAAACATCACATTATTAATTGCAGTACATGTAACTATCACTAAGTGATTTATTATTCATTGTGCTAGAGACTGATTATGCTTAGCCTAAAATGACGTGGTAGATTGACTTTGACAGCTATACCCCTGGAGCATGGATGGAGAAGGTAGGTGGCATGCAATTGACTGATTATGATGTGCCAAGGACAACCTCACTCATATTAATTGGTCCAAAAGGATCTGGAAAAAGCAGTCTTGTAAATAGAATCTCCAAGGTGTTTGAAGAAGACAAGTTTGCATCAGAAAGAGCACAAGTATCATGTATAATTCTTTAACATTTGACATTAATGTTAGATGTAAATCATGAAATGATGCTGTCTTTTATGTTCTTTGAATAAGGGGATGAATTTAGTCATTAATTTATATAGTTTCAATCTCTCTATGTGTTCTCTTGTGCCAGATTCATCTGTTGGGGATGGGACCTATTTCCTTCAGGAATATATGATTCCAAAAAGCTCCACATCGTTTTGTCTTTATGACACACGCAGTTTATCTGATGATCCATCTAATAATGATGAAATATTAAAGCTTTGGATGACAAAGGGTGTTCGTCATGGGGATCCTGTTATCAGGTCTGACATTTGAAAATCTTGTATCCTTTTACTTTTGTGGTTCACTATTTGTCTACTTTTAGATTACTTCACTTCTGCAAATTTCTTATCAGGAATTCTGATAGTCCAAGTTTAAGAACCAGTATGAAGTGCAAAGATCGCTGGAATCGTTTTCTTTCCAGTGAGATCAGAATGGTCAATTTCGTCATATTTGTTGTTAATGGAATTTCAGTTCTGAAATCAATGAATAGTAATGATGATTCAGAGACAAAGTATAACCAGACACTTGCTAGAGCATTCAGCTGTCCATATGTATCATTCAAAGGTAATAAGATCCTTGATTTCTTTCCCCTGGTAACATTTTTATGAACTTTATGCAAATATTTAACGTTTCTAACTTGTCAGGCACTTGTTTTTTTCCTCTGTATTTCAAAAATTAGTAATTATGGTAATATGAGGGAGAAAAACGTTAGAGGGCTGACTGAATATATGGGTGTTTGTGTGTGTATATATAACCGGCCAACGAAACATATATAATAGAAATGGGAAATCTTATTACACTTCTCCTCTAGAAAGAAAAAAGCCCAAACATCAGGTATTGAAGACAAGGCTAACATCCCATGAAGCAGAAAGAGTAAGACTCTTACTAAAGTTCTTGATGAAGGGATACAAGATCAGATGAAGGGCCACAAAGCCGAATCCGTTTTATACAAGGAGCAGCTTTTTTGATGGGTTTTAGATATGGGATCCACAAGTCTTTTGAGCATGTCCACATTGGATTGTATTCACCTCCAAGAGGAAAATAAATGGGTTTTTGTTCAACTTTGAGCCAAAATAAATATGGGATCCACACTTATTTTGACACAGGTCCACATTAGGATGTGTTCACTTCCATGAGGAGAATAGCACTGTAAGGTTTTTTTGCTCAAAACTATTAAGGAGTGAAAGAGAAATTGAATTAAAAAAATGTCCACTTGAACAATGGTTGAGGGTAGTGAAGAAGCTTGATCCCACATAGGTTATTTTTTTAAAACCTTAGTGTGTTTTTATACTCCTTTCTTGGACATAAGCATAGGCCCCTAGGAGCACCACAGTTTTATGGAAGGGGAAGGACCTAACCATTGATCTTTCTAACATGTCCTCATTAAATTTTGCTACCAAACTTTTTGCTTATTGCTGTTAGAATATCCAATTGATGGTCTAATTTTCCATTGAAGTGTGAAACTTTTCAAGCTTTATTGCTGTTAGAATATTGTGTCTATTCATTGATCTTTCTAAGCCATGAATAAATGTGTTAAGAAACCCCTAACTATAATGGATCGTAGATCTGCACACAGAGTGGTTGACATTCTAATCTTCCATTGAAGTACTTATAGGCACACGCACATCCAATGGCTCCCAAATTTTGTATGAGGCTCTTACTAGCTGCCATGTTCCTGGGGGAACCTTGATTGTTCAGAAATGAGCTCAAATGTACTTGTAACACATGCTTGGGTTGATTAAAGCACATGTTTTGTAGTTAGTTCAAAATTTAGTTACAACCAGTTTCAGTTAGTGCACACGTTTGTATATTCTTGTAAGCACTTGCTCATTTAGTTAGCCAATAAGAATAAGGAAAGAGTTGTATAATTAGGTACAATTAATTACAGTTAGTGCACATGTTTGTATATTCTTGTAAGCACATGCCCATTTAGTTAGCCTATAAAAATAAGGAAAGAGTTGTATAAATAGATCAATGTACTCATCATTTGTCATCATGAAGATGAATCCTTTTGTTGCTTAGTTTCTTAATTTTCTTTAGCCTTTCTGTTTCTCTTGGAGGTAGAGACTCCCTTTAAGTATTCTCACTCTTGGAGGTGGTGACTCTTTCAAAATAGTCACATTTCATATAAACCATTAACATTTCATGCAACCCATCACAAAACTGAAACTTTTGAGTTCTTTCCCTCAAACCCTCGACACTTCTCATTTCAAGAACTCATTTGAAACACTTAAATTACCCTGACCCTAAGACCATAGCCGAAACCCTAAAGACCCTAAACACCAAACCCTAGCAATCTCACCAAAGAACCAACTTGACACAACAAAGAATCCTAACCCTGAATCGGGTTCCTAACAAAATGCGTCTTTTGCCTTCGTGACTGTTCTGAACAGTTATAATTTTATCTTTGAATATATGTCTCTCTTGCATTTAGTCAGTTACTTATTTCATCCTCTGTCCATACTAAGTCTGTCAGAGAGAGTAAAACATGGTACTTGGTTGTTTTTAGTTCGTGAGGCACACAGATTGTGGTGCTATTTTATGTGTGGACGGAGACACAGAAGATGCAACAAATCCTAAAAAGTCAACATTGATGGAAGTTTACTTTGTAGGATACAGTTTTTCTATCCAACATAGAGGTAAAATGTATAGCAGTAATAGAGGCATTAAAATAAGTAGTTTGGTTTAGAAGACTGTTGTTTAGTGAGCTTGGTTTCAACTTTCAAACAAGACAATGGCATTACATTGTATTAGTTAGAGCACAATTTACTTGCAATCAAGTATATGTGCAAGAATAAATCATATTGATGTGTGGTATCATATCACAAGATTAGAGAGTAAATTTCTTAGGCGGATATATCTCTTTTGAAAATCCAAACTAACAAAAATGTCTGTAACATGTTCACAAAGCCAGTTCCTAGGATAAGTCATAAATTTAAGCGTTGCTTGGACTGATGTTTGCAGTCTATGATAGCCCTTATGGGCTTTGGTGAAGGTGATGTGGAACTTTTGTTATGTAGCTTGATTCTATTCAAGCTAAGGTGGAGATTTGTTGGCCTGTCGCTTGGGTTGCCATCAAGTCGGTCATGACTTGACTGAGTTTAACTTGCAACAGGATTCCTCATTAGCCGATTTTTGGAGCCTTGTTTTGTGTGTGGCACACTCTATTAACCCTAGCCAACTTATGTTATATATGCTCGGCCTCTCATTGTTTATAATGGGGAAAGAGAAAGTCGTGGCATAAGTCAACCCTTTTGCGCAAGAATCTCTGATATTTGTTATTTGTGAGAGAGTTTTTTGGGCATATCTGGGGTTAGGGTTTCTTGAGAGAGCATATGTGCCACTATTGTAATCTCTATGTTTTTCTTAGTGAAAAAATTTCCTCGTCACAGCACATGGATGTAGGCAATTTTTTGAACTACGTAAATTCTTGTGTTGTACATGTGCATGTTAATTTATTTTTTTCTTTATTGTTATTGGTTTGAATCTAGGAGTGCATCGCACAACAGTTACGGCTGAATGGGTCTTTTTTGTGAGAGACTGTAGCTTAGAAAAGTTAACGTAATCAACACCAAATATTATACAGTTTTGGTGCATTAATAGAGAGAAGCTATCGCCGTCTGTAAGCTAAGATTGTTGCAGCCTTATTAGAAAAGATATATACTCTGTTGGGAAGGCCAAGACCTGCCGTATGGACCCTAGAACAATTGTGAAAATGTTTTTGGCCTGGATAGTCTGTTTAGATCAGACTGTTGGTCTTTTAATAGTTGTAACCGTGTGGTGCTTACTGTTTATTTTCATTGGAAATAAAACATAACATGTTGTAATGCATGGTGAGAAGAACCAGTAATTATTGGGTAATAATGGCTGACCCTTTCCTATTTTCCTTACAGATGACAAGCCTGTTGTTGTTGTTACGCATGGTGATCTACTTTCACTTTCAGACCGTGCTCGCATCCGTGTCCATTTGGGAGAGTTGCTTGGTATTCCCCCAGCAAAACAGATTTTTGACATTGCAGGTGACAGTTTTAGTTATCTTGTTCCTTTTTGTGCTGTCAAATAGGGTTGGTATTAAATCAATTAATAGTTTATTATTCCTTTTGTGGCTGCAGAAAGCTGTGATCCAGTTACTGAGTTGACAATAACTGACATGTTATGCTTTTGTCTGGAGCATGCTGATAAAAATCTTCCTCGTAAGAGCTGGATAACAAAAAAGGTGTGCTTGTTCTTTCTATATTTACCTGCGAGAGATTTAGTCATTTTTGTGGTATTTGGTTTTTTCTTATCTTATCTTCAAAGTGGCAGTGTATATAATGTGGCATGAATTCCTTATGCTTCTACATCTTGGGAAACTATTAATTACTAGCAGTCTCACAATCTCTGCATTGAGATTCTCTGGTTTATTAGCACTTAATTTTCTAAGTTCATGGGAAGTCTAGTATGTTTTATATGACACCACACTTCACAAAACGTTCTATACCCTATATGATTCTGATGTGATTCCTGAACAACTTACTCAAATTCTGAAATTCCAAGTGACGTGCAGTCTAATTCTTTTTTCATCTCTTTGTTCTATTCCATTTTCCATATTTTATTTCTGGCTATGTAATGCATTGCCACTTGAAATGTCTCCAAACTTCATGCAGACCATGGCTTCCTCTTGGCTATCTGTTCCTTTTTAGGTAGTTGTAGTCTGAGCAGTGCAAAAATACTTTCATTCTGGATTATTATTATGCTACTGACCAGTGAGTTTTTGAAGCTTTTTGCAATTTAGAAGCACTTCATTGAGAGAGTGATTGAATGTAAATGTCAATTCCTTCCCTTCCACCCCACATGGGGTGGCTTTGGCAAATGTACTGGGAAATTGGACCCTTTCATCTGTAAAACATACCCAAATCAACTTCATAACTACTGGCTTGAAATGTAGAATACTTACAATGTGGTCATTGGTACTGAGAAGAGTGATGTTTTATGATTCAAAACTTCCATTTCTGTTTAAATTTAGCATGATGAACTTGTCAGATGAAAACTATGCAGACAAATCTACTAATATTCTGAGTTTGGCCTTCCCTCATACTGGCCCAAATTCTGCAGCAGGAAGTTCATTGTGTCAAGGCATGGCTACACGTCACTTTCCGTTATCCCATTACACTGCCTTCATTAATTGAACATAAAAATTTAGTCATTGTAAACTTGTAATGATCCAACTTGTACATTCTGAGAGGCAGGGTACGATGTTCAAAGGATCCTATGAGGTTGAGTAGTTTATAGTTGGTGTAAAATAGGTTGAGCTGAGGCAAGTCAACTTTGTGTTAGTCAAGGTTGCTTAGTTAAATTTTAATTAAACTTGAACTTTGGTGCATCTTGAGGCTTGATTCAATTATTACAGTGAAGGTCTAGTGCAAACTTTCTCATTAGCCTGCTTGGGTGATTGACTAGTAAAAATTGAAGATCCTAGACTGCCATTCAATGCTGGACCAAGGGTACAGCATGGCAATTTAGGTTTAGTTCATTTTAGTCATGTTAGGAGTATATCGAAGTTTCTATCGTAGCTAAGTGTCTTGGGAAGTCCAGTGTCTCAGTAAGGTATTGTAATAGGAAGCTGGGGTTTTTTAAATGGTCTAAAACTGAAGCTAACCTTGCTAAGGAAGATTTTTTAAATTTGACCATTTTTCAGTTGCCTGTGGAGGTGTGTAGAAAATCATTCTCTGTTGCTTTTTCTGGTTTAGATTCAAAATCATGTCATATTCTGGCTTCCATATTGAATACACAGTCAATTAGGTTGACTGCAGCAAATATTTGGATAGCTTTGAGACTGACATTGCTTCAGATTGATTTGCCTAGCTTTTAAATTAGTTCTGTCTATAGAAATATCGATTCTAGTCTTTAGTGTGCATTATGGTTTTAGTCCGATCTCAATGTGTAACAGCTTAATTTTGTTATCATTATTGGTGATTACCCAGTGATTTATTCTAGCAATTCAATCTGAAGGGCCTAAATTGTTTCTTGAGAATCATGGAAAACACAAGCATGCGCATGCACACTACACAGAGAGAAAGTTAATGTTGTCTAGTTGGTATAAATAAAGAGCATGAAATGGGACCAATAACAAATTTAGTTGATATAGTTATATAAATGGTCCTGTTGTCCACAGGATGTATACTGATTGTGATAAGTTATATGCAGGTTCCAACTGTACCTCTATCTGCATATATATTGCTCTTAATCACCCTGGGAATTGTTATCATCTCAGCTTATGTGCACCATGCTCATATTCCTCATGTCAAAGGAGCAAAGCCTCATGCAAAACTTCACAAAGCTTCTCCTAAACTTGACATAAATTGGCATAAAATTAGGCACTTGTGGTTGGAATAGAATATTGTAGTTTTTATTTCAGAGTTTGATTTCTAAGTACATTGTTACACAAACATGCAAGTGAGAACTTCCATGTACAGTATAATATATATACAAATAAAGTATGGTTTGGTTCAATATTTCTAAATGAATATTTTTATTGTCTGGTTATATGTCTTTGCAAACTGATCTTCATGGTGGTATCAATTGGCCCTAGCTGATGATAATGATGACAATCACCTGGCAAACAGACCATTTAAATTGTGATGGCTACAAAATTGTCTTTGCAAACAGACACGCTATTCCAACAAATAAATTTGTCAAAGAACTTATAGTGGTATATAAAATTGATAAGAATTATATTAAATGTGTGTGTGTATAGGGAAATGTTAACAAGCACCGCATGGTGCTTGTTAAGAATTTCCCTTTTTGGGTTTCACTTGTAAAAAAGGAAAAAAGTTGTCAAAAAAATTACCAAAATAGATAAAAAATTGCCAAAAGCTGTCAAAAGCTACCCAAAAATCTGAAAAGCTGCCCAAATATGTGTTGTTAACAGGCACCTACGGTGCCCGTTAACCCAACCCATATATATATATATATATATATATATATATATATCCATTATGGGTTTGCTTTGACCTTGGGATAACGTAAGTGTACATTATGCAAGGCTTTGTGTCCAAATTGACATGAGCCAACTTCTAGTCACATCACAAGAACCCATATTGGTACAGCATGAAAGTTTTACCTCATTGTGCTTTTAGTATGGTTGTGTTGGCATAAAGCTATGAGTTTCAGAAACAAACAATAAACTCTTTTGAAATCTATCAGTTAGTCTAAAATGACATACTCCCTACAACATGTTGCACTGGTTGTTACCAACGCTTCTGAGAGATAAGCTTCACGCATTGGACCACCTTTTTTTTGGGGATTAATGGGATCTTGTGATCATGCATCCATTATTTTTCCTTCATGCCCAACTCTAATATTCTCGGCTTTGATACCAACTGTTATGAACACAAATTTTCATTGATTGCTTTGAGGAAACGAAGGCCTCAAAGTTCGATATAATGGACTATTTCTAGGGAGTCCAAACCAAGGGCAGTGATAGGTTGTCTCAAAAAAAAAAAAAAAAAAAGCCCAAAAAACAAATCAATTCAACACCAACTTTTATCTTAGCCTTTTTAAACCAAAAAAAAATAAAAAATCTGACAACGAATTAATCTGATCTAAAATTTATTTTAAAAAAATTAACAACAAAAATTAGTAATTTTATTTATTTATTTTAATCTTAAAAAGAAAGAAAGACAATTAACTGGACAATAGAGTGTGAACACTAGAAGACAATTAGGTATGAGGTAGTGAAAGTGGTAAGTGAAGTTTCTAAGCAATATTAATTAAAATTCATTTAACAACAATAATTAATTACTTGAATATAGTAAGAGACTATAGATGATTTCTAAGATTTAATCTTAACAACAATAATTAATTTATTCGTTATACTAAGAAACAACATGTCCAATGAACTTATAGTTTATCATTTATTCTCTTGCTTGTACTATGGATAAATTTCTGATAAAGAAATCACGTATTTTATAAGATATCTCCTACCTAAGGTACATCTTCTAAAAGAATTCACATTGATTTGAAATTTTTTTTTCAAATCATGGGTTATGAGAAAATATCTCATCTTATCATCCTAATTATCAAGATGAAATAAGAAAATATTATTTACAATGAGGTCCTTGTTAATCTTTTTAATACGAATTTGAATGGCCCCTTAAAAAATATTCTTAGAGCTGCCACTAGTCCAAACCTCCACAACACACTAGTGCTGTCACATAATAAAAATGCGTACAACTTTATTGATCAATACTTCTTATACATTTCCATATAAAAAAAAAAAAAAAAAAAAAAAATTCTTATACATACTTGACTAACGTTTAAATCCAGAAATTAGGTACCATTATAGCACTACAATGTTCAAGTCTTGAGAAATGTGCTTCTTATAGAAGTTATTTCTTGGAACTCTCTTTTTAGTCTCCATTCTCGTTGCTTGTCTTGTTTAACTTCTTTGATTCTAGTTGCCATCATTTTATCTTTGATTTCCTTTTGGCCATGAGAGCCATTATTGGCCTGTCATTGATTGTTGACTTTGTTTGGTCTTCTTTGCCATCATTTTGTTTTTTATTTCCTTTTGGTCATGAGAACCGTTATTGGCTTTTTGAATTACTTTTGAGGTTGGATGCAATGGAAAAATACACTTCTTTGTGTTTTGCTTTCGCTCTTTGATGCCTTTGTTGGTTTTAGAATCATTTTAGATGGATGCTGGGTGTGTCTATGGAGAGAGACAATTCTGAAAATGTCAGTAGCCTTTGGCTTGCAGGTTTTTTATGCAGGCACAATGTTTCAAAAACGTTCAATACAATGTGGTTTCTTTCTTCTAAATTAAATACACGTGCACAGCGGAAATTCAGTAACAGTGAGATAACAAATTAATGGTATTACTAAATTTTCTTCTATTAAACTGGTGTTAATCATTTTTGCCAAACAACATTTTTAGAGAGAGTTGAAGAAATTGTTCTTCATGGATAGTTGGAAACAATGAAATGCCCTCAAAATTTTCTTTCCAAGGGTTTATGCTACAAACATTAGAATGGGGGAGGAACTTTTAAGATCCTCGTAATCATATCTTTTCCAATTAAGGTGCAATTATTTGCACCCCTAACACAAAACTTGAGCAAGACAACAGATTGTCTTCAAATCATCTTTGAGAAGATACATCAAAATCAATCCCTGTCCTGCCTGCACCACTACCAAGTGCAAAAACCACCAAGAAAAAAAAGAAATGACAGGAACTATACCTGAGACAAGTAACCCACAAGAGGAGTTTAATTTAGAATCATCATCCTCAAGTGGTGAAAGTGCTTGGAATGCTCTGCAAAAACTTAGCCCTTGCAGCAGGGTCAGTTGAAAATCGACCCAATGCAGCAATAGTAGCTGTACTACTTCCAAACTTCTCAATCCCTCTAGATATCATACAGGTGTGGTTAGCCTCCACAACTACCATTACATCTCCACCTAACAATGATGAAACAGTCTCTGCAATCTGCCTGGTGAGTCTTTCCTGTACTTGGAGCTTGAACCCATAAAAATGCACTATTGACTGCAACAAGGATTTTCCAATGGGATTAAATCCTTCACTACAAAAATATCCTACATGGACGACACCATGAAAAGGAAGTAAGTGATGCTCACATTGAGACCAGAATGACAAATTTAGCTCAGAAAAGATCTGTTTTTCACTCCGGGTGACTTCCCCATTGGGTTTTAGCAAATCCATCCTACCACAAACAAAGCCATTTAGCTTCATCTCCAATTTACTATTTTGGAAGTTCATCAGCCACTTCAAAAATCGGCAAGGAGTTCCTAAAAGCTCTTTCCTCAATGGGTCCTCACCCAAAGACCTGAGAATTGAAGCGACTGCAGCATCCATCCCTGGGTTGGCCGGTTCATTGTTGGAGGAAGTTTTCTCACCTGAGAAAGATTGGGATGGGCACCAAAATTGATCACTTGAGTCTCTCCGACGAGCTTTTTCCACATTTATGCCTCTAAATTGCAGAAGATTCAAAAAATCAATCCACGCTTCGGCAGTATCATTTTCAAAAACCCCAGAACCTGAACGAACCAGAACCTTTACCCAACTTTGGTTATTTGAGTCAAGAAAGACAGATTCCAAGTTAGGGAAGTGGATGTGAAAACATTGGAGAATGACAGCAACACCTGCTGGGTTAATCCCATGGTGCAAAGCTGAACAAACTTCATCTGCCAGACGCTGAGGTTCTTGGAGTCGTTTTGCAAATACATCAGCTACTCGGGAAAGCTTGCTTAAGCCTACAACTCGTTGACCAGAAGGGACATAACCCACATGACACTTGACCTGGAATGGAAGCATGCATGACTCACAGTATGAGAAGAGGTCAAGATCTCGAACAATCACGAGTCCACCTGCACCTCCAGCATGACCAACCCCGTTATCCAGACCTGCTTCAGGGAATAAAGCACCCTGGACAATTTCCTTTACCTTTTGTCTATAACCTGAGAGTATTGGAAAAGAGCACAGTAGTTCAGTTTCATGCATCTCAGAGTTGAACAATATGCAATCACTCATTAAACAATCAAATGCAAATTTGGTAAGCAATATAATGTTGGTGATGTTTTTTGAGAGGTTCCACTCATTAAACAAAAAATAAATAAAAAATCTTTTCTAGAAAAATTATTCAATAACAAAATGTCAGTTTAATTGTAACTAGTATTGTGCTTTATGCTATGAAAAATGAAAATAATCTTATTGTTTTCAAATGGCATGCCTGCGTTCATTGAGTATTCAACACAAGCATGAAAAAAAACACAGATTCCTATAGCCATCATAGATAGTCAATATCTTCCCTTATCAAACACAGCAATTATTTTGGAATCAAAATGCAAAAGTTAATTTATTAGCATTAGATACTGGTGCTATAATATTGATTGACTTTATCGCATGCTATGGATTGTTGACATATTTTATTAGTAAGCGTCATCTTCCCAACAAAATGACTAGATCCAAGAACAGTTTTCTTATTCCTTTTTTTGATAATTCAATAGATACAACATGGGAGGGTGAATTTGAACTCAAGGTGTCTCTATTAGAAACACCAGAAAATGACAGTTGAGGTACAAGGCTATTGGCAAGAACAGTTATAGAACTGAGCAAATTAAAACTATCTTTACAACAAGAATAGCTAATAATCAATGGTGAAAATAGACTACAGAGGCAGTTAGATTTAACAAAGTGAAGGTTAAAAAAAGCACCTTTGGTTCCTTCACGAAGTGCCTTGGCAACACGAAAAGGGGTCTTCTTGAGACCCTCTCTATTAACATCCTCCCCTAAACCATGCAATAGAACTCTGACAGCATCTTCAATGGCTATAGTCTCTGGCTCTTCCTCAAATCCCAGGTCAATGGAACCCAGTTTCACTCCATTCTCAAGCTCCAAATCCAAGGGCCCTTCATCCAAAGCGCCCATTGACACCACAAATAACACTAACCCAGATCCCGAATTCGAAGCAAAATTCAAAATTTAAGGCACCCAGATGAAGAAAACGAGAGCAAATCACAAACCCCAATCAATAAATCAGTAAGAATATTCAAAAAGAGTTAAGCCCTTCCAATAAAAAAGGAAGGAGAACCAATACAGAATCAATAGAGAGTATCCATAAAAATTTCATGCAAAAATAAAAAAGAATAGCAAAACGCAAATGGGTCTCATGGATTAATCTTAAGAGAGAGAGAGAGAGAGAGAGAGAGGCTGTGTAATGTAGATGTGAAGAGAAATGTAGGGTTGCCGTTATTTTTTGGAATGTGTGGATTCTTAGGTTTTTCTCATCGTGAAGTGGGCCCCACTTTCACCGACGTGGTCAAAAAAACTAAACAAAACAAAAGAGAGATGTGTTGTGTTGTGTTGTGTTCTTGATTGTACAAGAGCTCGCGGATCTGGGTTTGATGGTGGTTTCAATTATATAAGAAAAAAAAAGTCCCAAGTTGCACCAAATTGTTGCACACGTTTTTTTCTTTTTCGTGTGTGTTTTTGTGGTCCAGTCAAACACTAATTTCTCAAATGTTGTTAAATGGATGAGAGGTGATAAAATTCATAGAATTTTGATTCTCAAAAAAAAAAAAAAAAAAAAATCATAGAATTTTTGTGCGTAACTAACAAAACTACCAATATAATAATAAGAATAATGGGAAAAGTTTATGAATAAATGGTGCAGAAGTTGAAGGACCTGAGGTGATGGTGTGCAAAGAGATTTGGAGGTGGGTGGGATTGAGAAATGAGCAGCCAAATGGGAGTGGGGGACATAACCACAGCTCAACAACCAAGAAGAAATAAGGATTGAGTCAAAAATCAAAATGGAGGTAGGTTGGAGAGAGAATGGTACATTCCACCAACCCACATTACCTGAATATGCCGGATCTATAATTCTATATACTATAGATATAATGTTGACTGATGTTTTAGGACATTTGTTAATAAATTATTTTTAAAAAATTTTAATATTATTTTTATGAAAAAATATAAAAAGTTGTTAATAAAGTTGATAATTTTTTTTTTTGAGTAATGCTAGAACCATAATTTTTGCTACAATTTGCTCACGCGGTAAGTCGTGAGTGGTGGTTGTGAGTAGTGCCATCACTCATGACTTGGCATGTGAGTAAATTGTGACAAAAGTTGTAATCCTAATATTTTTCTTTTTCTTTTTTCATAAAATTAAAAAAATAGTTCTTAAACTAATGCTTTAAGTATCTATTAACTAATAATATATATATATATATATATATGAGTTTATTTTGGGAAATTTTTTATGAGGAATTGAAAAAACTGTCAAAACAGTTAATTATTTTTTCATTTTTTAATAAAAAGTTTTCTAAAATAGTTTATTAATTTATGGTTTATTAATTTATGCTTTAAGGGCACACGTTAGTAAATTCCTATATATATATATTATATTTTTTTTTTGTAGAGAGGGATTTACCATATATTTATGTACTTTTTATTATTTTGAGTGAAAAAGATGAGTTGGTGTACCTTTATTCTGCACACTTTATGGTCAATGTGCTTTTTCTTTTGCTTGTGGTCAATGTGCTTTGCATTTTTCTTTTGTCCTTGATAGGCAAAGGCAACTAGAGCATCCGCAGCCCACATTGCATATCCTAAATCTTGTGATGATATAGCATTTAAAGGCCAAAATTCACCAACAACGGGAAGGCCATATCGTAAGAGGCTAATTTTTTTTTAGATTTAGCTACAGTACCATCTCAAATGTAAGATGGTACTGTAGCTGAATTGTATAAAAAATAATAATTTTTTAATGCTCTTTTTACCGGGTAATTTCTCTCTCCTCTCTCATTTTTTCTCTTTCTTTTCTCTCTCTTCCTTCTCTGTTTCTCATCCCATCTCTCTCTCGCCATTGTCAAGCTTCTCTCTCGGAGTTCACGCCGAATCACCAAGCCAAATCGGAGCTCACGCCGGATCGGATTTCTTGATCGGCGTGGTGGCGAGGCTGGTGGCGCGGCTGCGATGGGCGTGGTGGGTTTTATTTTGGGTTTTTGGTTCCGGTTTCCGGCGTTTGGGTCGGATTTGGGTGGCGTTTGGGTGGTGTTTGGGTTGGCGTTGGGTGGTTGGATTTAGGTCCGGTGGTTGTGATTTTTTCCGATGGGTTTGATGGTGGGTTTCGGTGTTTGCTGGGTTTGTTTGGGCAGAGGGTAGTGGTGGCATGGTGGTGATGGCGTGGAGGAAAGCGATGAACGCAAGTTTGTAGGTGCTGAAGTGGAGAATCTGGTGTCAAAAAGTGCTGCCGAAGTGGGTTCTTCTGGGTTGCAATCTGGGTTTTGTGTGTGTGTGTGTGTGTGTTTTTTTTTTTTTTTTTTTCGTTGTGACCGATGCCTAAAGGAAGAGGTTTGGGTTCTTCTGAGTTGCGATCTGGGTTCTTTTTTTTTTTTTTTTTTTCCTGTTGTGACTAATGGCTTAAGGAAGAGGTGGGTATGGCTGAATTGGGTATGGGTTTGATATGGATGGTGGTTGAATTTTATCTCTGCTCTTTCTTTCTTTGTGAATATGGCTGAATTGGCAGTGAAGAGAAGAAAAAAAATCAAGGATTTTTTTCAAGTTGCAGGCGTGTATTGGTGGGTGGTTGTTCTGGCTTTGGGTTGGTGGTGGGTGGATGAGAGAGGGAAAAACAGAGAGACGGAGAACAGAGATGAAGAAAGAAGAGAGAGAGATTTTTTATATTATTTTATTGTGTAATTTATATTATTTTAATAAGTAGAATGAAAAAATGAAATATGGGATGTTGGGTGTATTGTAAAATGGTATGGTATAAGTGATAAAGTAGCTTTTTGGGATGGTAAAATAGGATGAGATATGAGATCCGGATGTGGATGCTCTTAGAGATGCCTTTGAATATCAAGTGTGGATATTTTTTTCTAGATATTAAGACCATTTTTTTTTTTTTTTTTGGTAATCGGGGAATATATATTAAGACAAAGCCAGCAACTACATAGCCCCAAGGCTAGAGTTAGAACATGTTATATTACAGCCTAGATCGGAAAGGTCATAAAGCAAAAGCGAAGACACCTCTACAGGCGGAGTGTTTAAAAGAACAAAAGGTTGCTGGAGGTGAAGTGCCATTCTTGCAAGTTGGTCAGCACAAGCATTTGCTTCTCTAAAGCAGTGTTTCTGCTTCCATCTGGGGATCCGGTGCATTAAGTTCCTGTAATCATCAACCGAAGGGGCATAGTCAGCAAAGGAGGCCTTGCTACTGTTCAGGAGGTCTACTACTGATTTAGCATCAAGTTCTATCTCAACATCAGGCAATTGAAGTTGAATACATAGGAACAGCCCATCCCTTACAGCCCACAGCTCAGCCTGTAGACTATTTGCCCACCCAATGGCCCTACAGAAACCTTTAACCCATCTGCCATGGTGATCTCTAATGAGTCCACCACCCCCTGCTAGACCCAGACAGCCTAAGGCAGAACCATCAGAGTTAAGTTTGTGCCAGTAGGGTTGAGGGGTTCTCTAGAAGATTGTGATAGGTATTTTCAGATTGGGGTTAGGGGACTCAAGAGCAATGCAAGTAAACTCAGTTTCCATAAAGTTGACTTCTTCAATCAGATGGGGGTTTGGTTGGGACTGTTGGAAAGTCCTTTTATTTCTTTGGAGCCAAAGCTTCCAAATTGCAAAGAGGAAGAAGGTACCCTAGGTGTAAGGTTTAGTGGGAATGGGGTTATGGTCAGTGGCATTCAGATGTAGCCATTGAACGAGGGGTGTAGTGAAAAAAGTGGTGTTGGTTCGAGCTTGGTCAGTAGTTAATCAGAAGTTTCTAGCAAAAAGGCAATCCTTAAGGATGTGTGAGCAAGTCTCATCTATATTGGGACATGCAAGGCAGCAAGGAGTGTCAGATATGCATCTGTGGTGGAGTGTAGCATTGACAGGGAGGCTATTGTGTAAGCATTTCCATAGGTAAATCTAAATTTTTGGCAGAGTGTTGAGTTTCCACAGCCACTTTCCCTTAAAGACAAAATGGGGTCTATCTTCATCTAGAGCTAACTTATAGGCATGGTTCGAATCAAAGTTGCCTTTAGCATTTCCATCCCAGCTCAATATATCAATGCAACATGAGGCTTTCCTAATAGGAATTGCTTTGAAGGGAAGGAGTAGATGTGTAGGTATTACAAAGGAAAGGTATGGGATGTCCCACTGCCCGTTTCTAATGGCATCCTTAACCATTAAACCATTTTCCTCAAGGGTGAGGGGTCCTTGTATCAGAGATTGAAAGCAACCTAGCTTAGACCATTTGTCATACCAAAAGGATAAAGTGTTGTTATTGTCCATAATCCAATGAGAACCTTTATCACATAGGTTTTCACTCTTTGTAATGGCAGACCAAGTTCTAGAGCAGCCCTGCTACCTTGGATTGCCATTCCTCCAATATTTCTCCCTTAAACATTTAGCCCATAGATCACCTTTGTTATTTTTAAACCTCCAGCAGAGTTTGGTGGTTAAGGCAAGATTTCTTTGCTTGGCAGCGTTCACTCCTAGCCCTCCCTCATTTTTGTTTCTAGTGACCTTCTGCCAATTAACAAGGTGAAGCTTCTTTTTCTCATTAGTACAGCCCCAGATGAAATTCCTGTTTACCTTATCAAAGGCATTATGGATTCTACTAGGTAAGAGGGCCCTTTGCATGATGTAACTGGGTATAGCAGAGGTAACAGAGATGGCTAACACCAACCTACCAGCCATGGATAACAGGTTTGTTTTCCATCTCGTGAGCTTCTTTTGGACTCTATCCACAATGAAGTCAAAATCATGCCCATTTGAACCTGGGTGTTTAAGTGGAAAACCTAAATACTTCCCCAAATTTGTGGTGGAATTGAAGCCAATGATCTGACAAAGAGACTTGCGGGTTTCAAGGTTCACATTTGAGGAGAACAAGATTTTAGATTTAACTTTGAGTCCAGAGATAGAATAGAAGGATTCAAGAACTTCCTTAATGCTATGACTATTCTTAAGGTTTGCTTTGGCAAACAGAACAAGATCATCAGCATAGCTCAGGTGAGAGAACTCAGTGCCACCTGTAGCAACTCTGAGGGGATCCCACAGGTGGGAGGAGCATTTATCACGGATCATAAAGGTTAACATTTCCATGCACATAATGAAGAGGTATGGTGATAAGGGATCACCTTGCCTAATACCTCTAGAGGGGAAAAAAGGATCCAATTTCCCACCATTAAGGAGAACATATATTGAAGTAGTGGAGATGCAACTGAGAATAAGTTTCGAAAGTAGAGGGAGAACTTTGAAAAGGGTGAGCATATCTCTAACAAAGTTCCAGTCCAACTTATCATAGGCCTTTTCAAGGTCATTCTTTATAGCCATGTAGCCAATATTACCTTTTTTTAAACCTAAGGTGTGCACTAACTCCTGAACAATTATCATGTTATTCATTCCTCTTCTTCCAGGGACAAAGGTAGATTGGAGAGGAGATATAATCTGATCAAGGAAAGGTCTAAGTTTCATAACAATGAGCTTTATGATAATTTTATAGATAGTGTTACAAAGGCTAATGGGTCTGAAGTTATTGATACCTTCAGGGCATTGGCATTTAGGAATGAGCACCACCAGAGTTTGGTTTAGATAATTAGGTATGGTACCAGATTGGAAAACTTCATGAACAACTTTACAGACAGAATCTCCAACTGTTGGCTAGCTATTTTGGAAGAAACTTGCATGCAAACCATCCGGTCCAAGGGCTTTGGAAGGTTTGATAGACCAAAGGGTAGCCTTAATCTCAGGGGTAGAGATGGGGGAGGATAAGGAATTAATGGCATCCTGGGAGAGACAAGCAGTCCAGGTGGGTATATACCAGCAAAACCTGTTAGATCTGACACGTTTAGTGGAAAAGAGTTTGAAGAAACCATCTTTAATAACGTTAGCAATAGCTCCAGGATCCTCAACCTAATTCCCAAGATTATCTTTGATGCAAACAATCTTGTTCCTGCCTCTCCTCACCATAGTAGAAGTATGGAAAAAGGCAGTATTCCTATCACCTTGGATGATCCAATTGTATCTAGATTTAGTGCTCCAGTATTCATCCTCAAGATTAAGGACTTGACTATATTTTGTAGTCAGCTGTCTTTTAAGGTTAATCAGGAACTGGTTGGGGTTAGAAGCTAGGGCAGATTGAATACCTTTAATCCTAGCCTAGCCTTTCTATGGAAAATGTTACCAAAAACCTCATTATTCTAAACTTTAGCAGCTTCTGTGAAATGGAGAATATTGGCCTCAAGAGGCAGAGAGTTATTCCAAGAGCTTTGAACAAGGTTCTTGAAAAGAGTGTGTGAGAGCCACATAGGTTGAAACTTAAAAGGCCTAGTGAGGGGGTGGGAGGGAGGGGGTTTATGGGACAAAAGAACAGGGTAATGGTCTGAGTGAAGCCTTGTGAGGTGTTGGACAAAAGCTTCAAGATATAGGGCTTTCCAGCTAGGGTTGGCAAAGCATCTATCAATGCGTTCTTGGATTAGATAAAGGAAATCTCTTTTATTAGCCCATGTGAACTGAGGCCCATGGAAACCTAAATCAACCATGTCACAAGCATTAAGGCATTCCTGGAATTTAATTGCTCTATAAAAGTTAATGGGCCTTCCACCAAGTTTATCTTCCGTAGACAGAATTTCATTAAAATCACTAAGCAAAAGCCAATGTAATTGGTGTAAATTAGCCATGAGATCAAGATTATCCCATAACATTTTTCTTTTTCTATATCTAGGGCTAGCATAAATAGCGGAAATAAGCCAAGACAGGTGGGAAGAGTGTACCTTCACGATAACATGGATTTCTTGCTCAGTAGAAGCAAGAACAGAGACCTCAACAACATCTGAGAGCCACAGGATCCATATGCTTCCAGCATATCCCACCATATCTGCATGGACAGCACCATTAAAGGGGAGGCGGTCAATGATTTCTTTGGCCCTATCTCTGCCCACTCTAGTTTCAGTGATGATCATCATCGAAGGAGAATGACAGCTAATGATGTTTTCCTCCGATTGGTGAAAGTTAGGATTAAGTGCCCTTCGATAATTCAATAAAATAATATTCATTGATAAATGCATATCAGGGGAGGGGCAGTCATCAATAGGCCGTAAAGCCTTTATCTGTTCCATCATGGTCCATCCCAGATCCTTCAGGACCTTCTTGGTATAACCCATCCCCTATTTGAGAACCATGACATGTTCCATAACTCCCATCTGACGCTCGCATTGACTGATCACAAGACTGAATATCTAGATTGGGTAGAAAATTTGGATGATCTTCCTTCCCTCCCTGTTGCCCATGATTGAGGTTGCTATGGGCTAATCCATAAGCATCCTTCGCTGCAGAAGCGTGTCGGGTTGGTTTAAATCGCCCAAAACTAGCTCCCTGAATATTGACGGTAGCCCTCTCCACTCTAGAATATTGCTCTCCTTCCTTGAGGGGATGTCTAATAGGAAGTTCCACCAAGGGTTTTCCCAGTTGAACCAAGTTGGGTCCGTGAGAGGAAGGGATCCCAACTCCATGCTGATCGGGGTCAGTGGGAATATGTGCTTCCAAGCTTTCATGAGAACTTCCTTGAACCACCCCATGATGTGGGTTGGGGTTGCTTTGATTTCGTTAATGGTGATTCTTTCTATTTTGATGATCTTGTTCTTGTAGAAAATTCCCCACTCCTGAGGCTCTTGACTGGTTGATGGTTTTTCCTTTCCCTTTGAGCTTATGGGGTTCTTGCCGAGGGACATGTTTAAGCTTTTCTAAGGGTTGGTGCTGGTTTGGAGGTGGTAGGGGAGTGTTAAGCTGGGGTTGTAGTGTTTCTCCAAAGGTAAACGTGAGTGAGTTGGGGTTAGATGGATTAAGTTGGGTTACAGAGGAGGTGGCCAGATTTTCAACAGAGTCAAAGTCAAGTCCCCTTGAGGTTAGAGGGGTTAGAGGTTGCTGTACAGGAGCTCCAGTTGGATTAGATAAAGGAGTGGTGGAGCTTTTCCTTTTGCCTTCCTTAGACTCACGTGGGGAGTGACAAGCATTAAATGGTTGATGGGTTGAGTGGTCATTGGGCGATAAGGTATGTTCCCTATGAGATGGGCTATGGGCTTTACTGATTGGTCTAGGTGAAATATTTTTGGGCTTGGCTTTCCTCTTGAAGACAAGAGTCCAAGGGCCATAAGCATCCTTCGGGAAGGGATCATGGGCTTGTGGGGGAGGGGGTGAGGGAGAGGCCTCATGCCTTTCAGGTTCTCGTACAAGATAAGGACAAGCTTCCTTACGATGTCCAATGCACCCACAAGAGAAACAGAGGGTGCTAAGTCCTTCATAGAGAACAGGTTGAGAATGTTTACCTATTAAAATAGTTCTGGTCAGGGGCGAGTCCAAATTCACTTGGACACAAATGTAAGCAAACCGGCCTCGAGATTTCAAGGCAGTGTGAGTGTCTACTCTCAGCACAAGTCCAATAGCTCGGCCTATCTCAATGAGGGCTAAAGGATCATAATACTCAATAAGTAAATCTGGGAGCCTAGCCCAAACTGCAACAGAAGAGCAATTGGTTGTAGCAGGGTTAAAGTCTGGTTCCCATGGTTGAATGGAAAGGAATTGATCTCTAATGAACCATGGGCCTCCTTTAAGCACATTGTCATAGTTCGCAGCATCACTGAGGCGAATAAGAAAAAACCCCCTGCTAAGATCAATACATTCAAGCCTTCCCGAAGGCTTCTAGAGGGCCATGATTTTTGAGTGGAGATAATGGAAACCCACTCTTTTTCCAAAGACCTTAACAATGAGGGCATGAGTCCATTTTCCACGGATATGGGAGATGGTGCTGTTAGAAAGCTTAACAGAGATGATCCCTTCTGAGATCTCTTTCATCTTTGTGTCCAAGTCTATATCAGCAAAGACATCCTCAAAGGTACAGTTATGGATGTTGAAAGCTTGGGCATACGCACTTAGGATATCCCCAAGGAGTTTGTCTTTGAAAGTGCCTTCCCCGAAGCTAGGCACATTGGTGGAGGGATGGTTCTCTTTAACTTTCTTGGTACTTCTCTTCAGTTCAGCTTCTTCTTCACTGGAGTGCACAGAGTTTCTAGAGAGCTCTGCCATTTTTAATTTAGACCAGGGTTATTATATCAAGCAATTATTACATTTAAATGAGGTATAAAAATTAATAGAATAAAAAAATTAAAATTAATTAAAATTTTTAATTAAAGTCAAATGCATTATAAATATCACTTGACAAGTTATAATTAGCAAAAGTTTAAATATCAAATTCTTTAATGTGTTACTAATTTAGGACATTTAAATATGGAGTACTTTATTGTGTCATTAAATTATTTCTATAAAAGAGAGTTTAAATGTAGAGTAATGCTACAGACACAAACTATTTTACAACATTTTTACAAACTGCTGATGTGATTTTAGTAATTTTCAAATAATTATTGGTAAACATAAATGTGATGTTAGTAGTTGACCCATATAAGAACTAATAAGAATTTGCTACACCAAAAGTTTGTAAAAATGTTGTAAAATAGTTTGTAACTGTAGCATTACTCTTAAATATATCATGTGTCAATGCATTTAAATGTAAATGCATTTATTACATTATTAATTCATTTTTTATATATTAATATAGGGACTGGGTTTGAGCACTTCTACTGTTGAGTGAGTGGACTCAAGCCCAGCTAGCCCAATACAATGAATTTGTAGAGAATGGGTTCAAGAACTAGGCCCTAGTGAGGGATACAACGGCTAGGCATGGTTGCATGTGGATTGAATAGCATGGGCATGGATTCAAATGTGCAATGATGTTCCTCGGCACTCCTCTTGGGAGCTTGAGGTTCTTATTATTCTTTCAGTGATTGATTACAAAGGCTCTTCCCTCGTTACAGGTTGTTGCAGTGTTCTATACTTCTCATTTTCTCCTGTTTTTCCCGTCCCTCTTTCAAGAGGGATTCCTTACATTATATACCCCCTTTCAGTTGATCTTAGCCCTACATTTGTCGATCAAGTAGGTCACTACTTGAGTGCTTGTCCCATCAGCCGCATTCCCATTCTTTATGTGGGCTGCACTGTTCAGGGGTCATTTCCTCATTAATGCGGCCAGAACGTTAGTTGTGGGCATTTAATGTGGAGGTGACAGTTCATCTTAGGCTTGCTCCTCCACCATGCCTCCACGGCTGACACGTTGTACTTGTTCCTTCTCTTTAGATGCTCGGGAAGGCTGCTTTTGGTGGGCCATTACTTCCTCCTCCCATGGTCTCGGTTGGCCGAGGACAGGGTCGTCCTCGGCAAGGCTCCTGGGCAATTTGGACTTTCACACTTCGTCCTCGGGCGTTTCTTCCTCCTCGGCATGGGCCTTGGGCTTGGTACGAAGTGGGCCGGGGTTACTAGATTCTCTGACCCCACAATAGCCCCTCAAAATCCTGCGGTCCGGGTCCTCGGGCGGAGAGGAGGATTTTGACATCCTCGGGCCGTCGTGATGGCTTGTCACGTCTTATCCTCCGTCAGTGCCAGTCTTTTCGCCTGTCCAAGGCACGTTCCTGGCGCTTTGGTATACGGAGCGCGCCCTCATTTAATTCTGGCGGCTCTGTGCTCCCCACGTTCAACGGCGTGATGCCAATCCAACGGCTGGGCTTTTCCCAGCTTTATGGGCGGGGAAACTTGCACGGTTATCTTTAATTGGGGGTATAAATACCCGTTTGATCCGATCGGCCACTTTACTTTTGCACTCAAGAGTTATTGCGCACGTTCATTGAATTCGGTCAAATCTCCAACTACACTCACGCCTTTTTCAGCACAAAAAGCCTGTCCATGGAGCTTTTTCTCATTTCTGTAAGTCTTCTTCTCTTTCTCTAGCTTAAATTTCCTCCCTGAGTCCTTTCTTTCCTTCACCCTCTCTTGAGTCTCTTAGCCGTTGTTAGGGATGGGTAGATTTAAGAAGTTAGTTGAGTCTGAAGAGGCGAAGGAGAAATTCATCGCCGATTATAGGATACCCAGTAATATGGGCTTGAGGTACTGTGCGGAGGGAGAATGGCACATTCGGAGGGAGGAGGGTGAGGTCGTGATTCCCATAATCGCCTTCCTTGAGGGCGGTATGAGAATCCCCATGGGGCCAGTAACGAGGGGTTACCTTAGGTACTTTAGGTTGGCCCCCACACAGTGCGCCACCAACGTGTTCAGAATCCTGGGTTGTGTGGACGCCTTGAATTAGCAGATGGGGTTGAGGTTAACCCATCATGATGTAAACTGGTGCTACAACCTCCAAAAACTAAAGGGTAAGTCTTATTACATGAAGACTAGAGACGATAAGGTCCAGCTTATCTAGTGCTTTCCTGAGTCCAGCAAGGGATTGAACAAAGACTTTCTCATCGTGTCCGGGGAGTGGCACGATGGCCTTCACTGCCCGACAAAGGAGGGGACACCAGGTGCGGTACTTTGAGTAGGAGAGGGTCTTGTCTTTCAGGTTGTAAGTCTGCTTTGTTTGGTTACTGACAGGAACATGCATTCTTTTCTGCAGATCTGCACGCCTTTGAGCGTCATTTTAGCCTGGTCAACAAGGAGGACTTGGAAAAGGTCCTCAGGGCGGAAATCTTTGTGAACGAGGCTGACAACCAAGTTAGAGCCACCCACAAGATCCTCAGATACAAGCCGCTCCAGAAGTCGTTCACGGCTCCGAAGCATTTGATCAGGGCCAAAGATCCTCGGCTTCATAGCATAACCGTAGTGGAGCAGGGGTTTTTGTTTCTTGAAGGGTCTCTTGCTCCGGAAGGTACTCTGTTGGCATGTCCTTCTACCTTTGCCCAAGTTGGAGAGGCCGAGGAAGAAGAGCTAGGAGAAGAGGAAGAAGTTGCTGATTTGGGTCCCTCCGAGGATGAATTTAGCGCTTTTGACCAAGTCCACCTGGTCGAGGATCCATTTGGCGACTTGGGCGATCCTAATCTGACCGAGGCGGACCTCCTCTCTGCAAGGACTTCTCCCCAGGCCGAGATGGGCTTTAAGAGGCAACCCCAGACCAACCTACTTAACCTGCATGAGGGTCAGCCGGGGAGGGATGAGCTGGGAAAGTCCCAATCCAAGCTTTCTCCTCCGCTACCCAAGTCTCAAACTGTTCAGACTAGGTCGTCCTCTTCCCAGGCCAAGCTTCCACCTCTTCCACCTCAGCCGAGTTTGCCACCAAGGCCCGAGCCTACTAATCCCCAGCAGAAGAAGGGCCCTAAGGGCAAAAGGCCTATGGGAGCTGACAGGACTCGTTCTTCCCAAGAGGAGGATGAGGCTCGGCGGCCCCCTAAGCATAAAAAAACAGGGCACCAGGGCCAAGGAAGAGAGGTGGTTGTGCAGTCCGAGGCCCAGGCTTGGCTCCCTGCCCCAATGCTTTATGGGGAGCCCTTGATGGATACCGCCTCCCTTAGGGACTTCAGAGGGGATGAGGGCGCATATGTGGCCGATGTGCTGGAGAGGTCTCTGCTACTCCCCGCGATATGGCTCAATTGGGGGACCTAAGGAGGCAGGAGGTCATCCTCAGCCTGAAGAGGTATTTAGGCATGGTAAGCCATTCGACGCTTGAGACTTCGTTGATTTTTACTCTTTGGTTCCCAACTTATCGTTTATTTGTTTCGATTTGCAGGCTGTCCAGGCCACTTATAGGCTAGAAGAGGAAGCTAATAACCAGAGCAAGGCCATGGACTAGGAACACGAAAAGCATCTAGAAGCCACGCGGACCCTTAAGAACTCCGAGTCTGACCTCAAGAAGGCAAGGAAGGATCTAAAGGAGGTGATGAAGGAGAGAGATAGCGTGATGTCAGGCCTAGCTAGCGCTCAGAAACAGGCCACCGACCAGACGAGGCGCCTTCTAGACGCTGAGTGCCAACTGAAGATTGCCAAGGAGCACATCACTGACCTAAGGCAGAAGTTGGCCGAGGCAGTGGGGGCCAAAGGTGTTGCCGAGCACGCTAGGGATGAGGCTCTAAGGGCCAAAGCAGAGGCTGAGTCTGCGAGGACAGAGGCCTAGAGCTCCAAAGAGCGAGCGGAGGAAGAGGCTTTTGCTGAGGGAGTGGCCGAGACTGAGGCTGCCCTCAAGGCTCAAGTCCTTGAGGTGTGCAGGCACTACTGCTCCCAGATTTGGAATGAGGCCCTCAACCAAGCTGGGGTCGAGGCCTCGTCTGAGCTTAGGAGGGCCGAGAAAGTGTACTACCCTCCTGCTATTCGAGAGGCTGCCTTTGCCACCTCTGAAGCCGACACCGCCCCCAAAGCGGCAGACGGGGACCAGGCCGATGCTGCCAAGGATCCCATTTCTACTGGTAGGCCTGCCGAGGAGGCTAAGCATCAAGGGGTGCTAGAGGAAGGAGAAACCAGTAACCTGGAAGTGCCCTGGGATGTGGTGAAGCCCCCTGTTGGTCCTCAAGTCCCTTCTGTTGACTCCCAGGCTCTTCTTGCTATGGGGGACCTTCCCAAAGTTGCCCCTCCAGCCAAGGAAACAGCTCTCATGGTGGTGCCTCTGCAGGCTGTTCCCCTAGGTCAGAGGTCCGAGGACCCTGAGGATACCTCTGGACAGCCTCCTAAAGGGGAAGTGAAGCTCAAATTGAAGAAATAGGCTGTCTTAGCTAGCTTCTATCTTATGTTTAGTTTCTAGTTTTTTTTTTTTTTTTTTTTTTTTGTTCCTTTTTTTTTTCTTTTAAGCACTGTAATGCTACGCTTCAAGTTGAATGCATGAATCCTCTTTTTTACTTGGTGTTTATTGTTATTGTGATGAGTTTTGCTACTTATATAACCTGGGCTTTAATTATTAGTTTCACAATTTCGGAAGCTCAGCATGTTTTTCATTCTAAATTGACAATCGAAAAATGTAATAGTGACAGTTCCCACTTGGACCTTGGACGATAATTGAGCCACCTTAACACCACGTCCTATTTTTGCCAAATTGAGTACTAAGGGAATAACTCCACAATATTGGTTCTACATCACATGAATTGGTTACTGCAGACAGTAAGAAATGCTTAAGAAAGTCGTTAGTTGCTGATTATGCTAAGAGGTTAGGTTCAATGTGCCTTAGAATGCCTTAAGTGATGCTCACGGGCCTGAGTCTGAGGGCCATACAAGACCCTGGTGCTGCCGAACCCTTAGGTTCTTCTCTGAGTAGCTAGTTTCTCCATAAGTTTGAGTTTGAGGACTGTACAAGGCCTTGGTTCTGTCTAACACTTAGATTCTCCTGTAAGTGACTAGTTTCCCCATAGGTTTGAGTCCGAGGACCATGCAAGATCTTAGTTCAGTCTAGTACTCAGGTTTTTCTTGAAGTGGTTAGTTTCCCCATAGGCTTGAGTCCGAGAATCATGTAAGACCTTGGTTCAGTCTAGTACTTAGGTGGCCGCCAAAATACATGATATATAATCATAATAGACATAAAACTTAAATCAAAAAAGGGGATGCTTTCATTAATAATAATACCTTCTCAGGTTATTTACATTCCATAGACGAGGTACAGGTTTTTCATCTAGGTCTTCTAAGTAGTACCCACCTATCCTCGCCACCGAGGTAATTCGATATGGCCCCTCCCAGTTGGGCCACAGCTTCCCCCAGGAAGGATTCTTCGCAGCCCCCACAACTTTCCTCAACACTAGGTCCCCTAGTGCTAGTGGCCTTAGTTTCACGCCGACATCATATCTCTGCTAGAGCTTTTGGTGGTAATAGGCCAGCTGGATCGTTGCCCCTTCCCTTCGTTCGTTGACCAGATCTAGGCTCCTCTCCAGTAGTTCATTATTACTGCTGGGAGTGAAAGAGTTCGTCCTCAGCATTGGGAAGTTTACTTCCAGAGGGATGACAGCCTCAGCCCCATAAGTCATGGCAAAATGTGTCTCCCCCGTTGACCATCGTGGTGTAGTCCGGTATGTCCAAAGAACGTGTGGCAGCTCTTCTACCCATCTTCCCTTGGCATCATCCAGTCTCTTCTTAAGCCCATTGACGATGAATTTGTTGACAACGTCGACTTGCCCATTTCCCTAAGGATAAGCTAGAGTTGAATACCTGTTTGTGATCCCAAGCTCACAATAGTACCTTCTGAAGGCCTTACTGTCAAATTGGAGTCCGTTGTCCGAAATGAGGGTATAAGGGACCCCAAATCTCGTGACAATGTTTCTCCAAAGGAATTTCTTAGCGTCCACATCCCTGATGTTGGCCAACGGCTCAGCTTCGACCCATTTGGTGAAGTAATCTGTGGCAACCAACAGGTATCTCTTATTCCCTGGCGCCTTGGGAAAAGGGTCTATAATATCCAAGCCCCATTGGGCAAACGGCCATGGGCTGGACAAAGGGTTGAGGACTCCTCCAGGTTGATGAATATTTAGGGCGAACCTTTGGCATTGGTCACACTTCTTAGCATACTCTAGGGCTTCCTTCTGCATCCCCGGCCACCAATATCTTTGTGTGACAGCTCGGTGAGACAGGGATCTTCCTCCTGTGTGGCTCCCATAGATCCCCTCTTGCAGCTCTTCGAGCAGTAACTCTGATGCCTCAGGGTGAATACACAGTAGGTATGGTCCAGAGTAGGAGCGCCTATACAACTTGTGGTCCTCGGACAACCAGAACCGAGAAGCTTTCCTTCGTATTTTTTCAGCCTCTGACTTCTCCTCGGGCAGAACATCGTCTTTGAGGAACTTCACTATGGGGTCCATCCAGCTGGGACCCATCCCAACTTGATGGATGTGGACCGTGCCCTTTGCCACCTCATTTGCTCTCTCCAGATGCTCTACAAGAATGATCCGAGGCAAATCCCCTGCCGAGGAGGTGGCAAGTGTGGCCAATGAATCGGCATGGGTGTTTCCACTCCTGGAGACATGTGACAAGTTGAAAAGATCGAAATCTGACTGCAAGCGCTTGACTTGGCATAGGTACTCTTGCATCCTCGAATCTCTGGCTTCCAGTTCTCCTTTTACCTGGCCTACCACCAATCTCAAATCCGAGAACATCTCCACTGCTTTTCCTCCTATTTTCTGCACCATGACCATCCCTTGTAACAGTGCTTCATACTCGGCTTCATTGTTTGTGGCCGAGAACTCGAGCCTCAGAGATTTTTCTATGACAGACTCCTCAGGGGATACTAAGACCAGCCCCACTCCAGACCCCCTCTGATTTGCTGTGCCATCAACGTATACCCTCCAACATGGTGGCCCCGAGATGGAGATTGCCCCAATTGATTTTTCGTCCATGCTTATCTTATCGGGTGGCATCTCTACTGGTGGTTCAGCGAATTCGGCCACCAAATCAGCCAGGACCTGGCCTTTTATGGAGGTCCGAGGCATGTATTTGATGTCGAAAGCCCCCAGAATTGTGTTCCACTTTGCGATCCTTCCTGTGTAATCAGCCGTCCGGAGTACAGACTTCAAGGGTAATTGGGTTAGGACAACCACTGTGTGAGCTTGGAAATAGTGGGGGAGCTTTCGTGTAGCGTGGACCACAGCTAGTATGGCTTTCTCCAAGGGCAGGTACTTGACTTCAGCTTCATGTAGTGACTTGCTAATGTAATAGATCGGTTTTTGAACGCCATTATCATCCCGAATCAGTACCAGGCTCACAGCAATGTATGCGTATAGGACCTCGTCGGCCTCAGGATTGGACATGATGGGCGGCCGGGATAGGTACTCCTTGAGTTGCTGAAAGGCCGTGACACAATCCTCAGACCACTCAAATCCCTTCTACTTGTTGATCAGGAGATAGAAGGGCCTGCACCTGTCAGCCGACCTGGAAATGAATCGATTCAGGGCCCCCAGTAAGCTTTTGGATCTCCTTGGGGTTTTGTGGAGGCTTCAGATTATGAATAGCCTTTATTTGGTCAGGATCAACCTCGATTCCCCTGTGGGTAATAATATATCCTAAAAACTTGCCAGATCTCACGCCAAACGAGCATTTGGAAGCATTCAGGCGCAGCTTGTGCTTCCTCAATACATCAAAGGTGCAGCCGAGGTCCCCTAAATGTTCGGACACTGCTTTACTTTTTACCACCATATCATCAACGTAGACTTCGATGCTCTTGCCCAGTATCGGCTCGAACATTCTCGTCATCATCCTTTGATAGGTAGACCCCGCGTTCTTCAGGCCAAACGACATTACTTTATAATGGTAGTTCCCAATGGGTGCCACAAAGGCTGTCTTCTCCTGATCCTCCAAGGCTAGTGGTATTTAATGATAGCCTTGAAAGGCGTTTAGGAAGCTCATCCGATGATGGCCCGTAGTTGCATCCACTAGCTGATCTATCCGAGGCATGGGGAACGGGTCTTTTGGACATGCCCTATTCAAGTCGGTGAAATCTACACAGACCCTCCACTTTTCGCTTTTCTTCTTAACCACCACAGTGTTGGCCAACCATTCGGGATAAAAGACCTCTTTGATAGCCCCTGCACGCTTAAGCTTATTCACCTCTTCCCTAATCGCATCAACGTGCTCTCTTGATGGGTGCCGGGGTGGCTACTTCTTTGGAATTATGGACGGATTGACGTTGAGATGGTGACAGATGAAGGACGGATCAATCCTTGGGCATCACAGGCATCCCATGCAAACACGTCAATATTATTTTTGAGGAACTCAATTAGCTCCTCCTGCTCCTTGGGAGGCAGCCGAGCCTCGACCCGAAAGAACTTCTCCGGGTCGTCACCAATTACCACTTTCTCCAGATCCTCACATTTTGCTTCCTCAGCAACTGCATCAGGAGGCGCCACTGGGGTCTTTGATTGCTATAAGCCCCCTTCAGTAGTGGCCGAGGGTTGTGCATCGAGCCGACGTGATATGGCAGCCACCATGCATTGCCTTGCCGTGGATTGACTACCACAGATTTCGAGAACTTGATCCCCTGACGAGAATTTCACCTTCTGGTGCAAGAAGGAGGCGACAACCCCCAAGGTATAGAGCCATGGCCTTCCTATGATGGCTGTGTAGGAGGAGTAGGTGTCCACTACTATAAAGTTCACCTCCACCACCTCTGGGCCGGTCTGGATGGGCAGCCTGATCATGCCCTTTGGGATAACAAGCTTCTCGTCGAAGCTCATCAAGGGAGAGCTATAGGGCGTTAAGTCCTCCAGTTTCAACCCCAGCCTTTTGTAAAGGTTCGGGTACATGACCTCGGCCGCACTGCCATCATCGACCATCACTCTCCTCACATCATAGTCCCCGATTCTGAGAGTGATTACTAGAGCATCATCATGGGGTTGGGTGGTCCTAATCTTGTCTTCCTCTGAAAAGCTCAAGGTTGGGTGAGAATTCCTTCTGGCCCTCTTAGGCTCTGGCTGGGACTCCTCGGCAGGGATCTGGGCCACAGACAGCACTTGCGAAGGGCGCGTGCCTGTTCTTCCTAGTGCGACCAAGATTACATTGATTGTTCCTGCGGGCGCCCTTAAGGCGTTATCTCTCCTCGACTCCTGACTGGTCTGGCCTGGATGGTCACCAGGGTGATGCAGAAGGTGTTTCAGCTTTCCTTCTCGGACCAGCTGGTCCAGATAGCTCCAGAGATTCCTGCAGTTCTCTGTAGTATGTCCGTGGTCCCTGTGGTATTGGCAGTAAAGGTTCTGATTGCGCTTCGTGGATTCCCCCACCATCTTATTCGGTCACCTAAAGTATGGCTCGCTCTCGATTTTCGCCAACACCCTGTGCACTGGTTCTCGGAATATGGCATGGACCGCCTGCGTGTCGGCTGCTCCAGATTGCCTCGCGAAGTCCCTCCTTGGGCGGGTGTTGTTGTTCCGGTTTGGCCTGAAATCCCTCCTCTCCTGAGGTATAGCCTTCTCCTTTCCTTTACCCTGCAGCTGGTCTTCCTCCACTCGTTTGTACTTGTCGATTCGATCCATCAGTTGGCGCATACTGGTGGCAGGCTTGCCAGTCAGAGACTTCCTTAGGCCATGTCCAGTCGGGAGACCATTTTTGAAGGTACTGATGGCCACCTCATCAAAATTGCCATTCAGTTCATTGTACATCTCCCAATATCGGCTCGAGTAGGCCTTTAAAGTCTCTCCATCATGTATGGACAGAGACAATAGTGCGCTTAAGGGCCGTGGGGTTATGCTGTTCGTAACGAAGCGAGAGCCAAAGGCCTGGGTCAGCTGTCTATACGAATCTATGGAATTCGTCTTCAAGCCATTGAACCACCTCATCGCCACTGGACCCAAGATAGAGGGGAAAACCTTGCACATCAATGCTTCGTTCTTGGAGTGGACAGCCATCCTTTGGTTAAACTGGCTCACATGCTCCACGAGGTCCGTTTTGCCGTTATAAATGGAGAAGGTCGGCTGCTGGAATCGCCGAGGAAGGGTAGCCCCCTCTATGTGACGCGTGAAAGGCGACTTGGATAGTTGATCCAGTGCCCTGCTCATGGCGTCGTATCCTAAGCCCCTAGGAGATGGGCTCTTACGTTTACGCTCCCGGTAGTGCTCTTCTTCATGAGAGAAGGTCTCGCTTGGAGGAGTTCTCGACCTTTGCCTATAGTCATCGTCGCTTTCATCGTCAGAGGGCAGGTCGGGGCTAGGTCGAGGTCGCCTTCGTTGTGCATGGCGCAGCCTCCTCTTCAAGTCATCTATCTCTCGCTGCATGGCCTGCTCATCGTTCTGCCCCTGGGTCACGTGGCTCCTAACTTCCTTTGGCTGGGTGGCCCGGTTGTTGTTTTGTCCCTAGGGCACATGGCTGTCCCCACGCGAGTAGCTTCTGCTGGTTTGAGTGGTGTGCACACTTCCTTCTCGAAATCTTCCATTCTCTTCATTTCGATCGCACTCAGGGTTGGCGAAGTTACCCTGATGCTGGGATTTGACCTGTTCAGGCTGATGGGAGCCTGCTTGATGAGGGCCTGATCCTGCCATGCTTGGTCGTTGCCCTTACTAACACACGAGTTCTCCCCACAGACGGCGCCAATTGTAGGGACTGGGTTTGAGCACTTCTACTGTTGAGTGAGTGGACTCAAGCCCAGCTAGCCGATACAATGAATTTGTAGAGAATGGGTTTAAGAACTAGGCCTTAGTGAGGGATACAACGACTAGGCATGGTTGCATGTGGATTGAACAGTGTGGGCTTGGATTCAAATGTGCAATGATGTTCCTCAGCATTCATCTTGGGAGCTTGAGGTTCTTATTATTCTTTCAGTGATTGATTACAAAGGTTTTGCCATTGTTACAGGTTGTTGCAGTGTTCTCTACTTCTCATTTTTTCCTGTTTTTTCCGTCCCTCTTTCAAGAGGGACCTTACATTATATACCCCATTTCAGTTGATCATAGCCCTACATTTGTCGATCAAGCAGGTCACTACTTGAGTGCTTGTCCCATCAGTCGCCTTCCCATTCTTTATGTGGGTTGTGGCAGCCAAGATTGCACTGTTCAGGGGTCATTTCCTCATTAATGCGGCCAGAACGTCAGTTGTGGGCATTTAATGTGGAGGTGACAGTTCATCTTAGGCTTGCTCCTTCACCATGCCTCCACGGCTGACATGTTGTACTTGTTCCTTCTCTTTAGATGCTTGGGAAGGTTGCTTTTTGTGGGCCATTACTTCCTCCTCCCATGGTCTCGGTTGGCCGAGGACAGGGTCGTCCTCGGCAAGGCTCCTGGGCAATTTGGACTTTCACACTTCATCCTCGGGCGTTTCTTCCTCCTCGGCATAGGCTTTGGGCTTGGTACGAAGTGGGCCGGGGTTACTAGACTCTCTGACCCCACAATTAAATTTAGGGTAAATGCATTTATTACATTATTAATTCATTTTTTATATTAAATTTAGGGTAAATTATGTATTTGGTTTCTGTTCTTTATACCTGTAGGGACTGGGTTTGAACTCTTCTACTGTTGAGTGAGTGGACTCAAGCCCAGCTAGCCCAATACAATGAATTTGTAGAGAATGGGTTCAAGAACTTGGCCCTTATAAGCGGACAACGCCCAATGCGATGCTCGCCACCATTCGAACAAAGATGAGTCGAAATTATCCTAAAAAATTTGTCCTCGGCCCGGTCCAAGGAGCTTGATGGTAGTCCTTTTTTCCCGAGAAAAGGTCCCCTCTTTAACCTGTTTCTTCTCCTTATATAGTCATCTTCCAATGATCCATTTCCTCCACTTGTTGATCATCCATGCCTCTTTCTGACAACCCGTCCCATCAGCCACCTTACTAGAACTCCCAGTGAGTTGCGGCAACCAAGGCAGCACTGCTCAGGGGTCATTTCCCCATTAATGCTGCCTGAACATCAGCCGTGCGCATTTAATGTGGAAGTGACAGTTCAATCCTGGTTTTGCTCCTCGGCCGTTCTTCCACGGCTGATGTGTTGTACTTGGTCTTTCTCCTTAGATGTCTCAGATGGCTGCCCATGGTAGCCCGTTACTTCCTCCTCCCATGGTCTTGCTTGGCCGAGGACATGGTCGTCCACGGTGAGAGCACTGGGCTTCCTCTTCCTTGGCATAGGCCTTGGGCTTGGTATAAAGTGAGCCACTGGGTTGCCAACTTCTCCGGCCCCACAATAGCCCCTCAAAATCCTGCTGTCCGGCTCTTTGGACGGGGAGGAGGATTTTGATGTCCTTGGGCCTATACCGTGGCTTGTCTAGTCTGGTCCCAAGTCAGCGCCTGAAGTCTTTTCACCTGTCTAATGCACGTTTCTGGCGCTTCGATATGCGGTACGCACCTGTATTAAATTTTGGCGGCTCCGTACTCCCCACGTTTAACGGTGTGATGGTAATCCAACGGCGTAGATTTTTCGCCATAATGGGCCGGAAGGCTTGCACAGTTGTCTTTGGTGAGGGGGTAAATACCCATTTGAACCGGTTTACCTCTTCTCTTCTGCATTCAAGGGTTCTTATGCATTCACCCCGAATCCGGTTAAGTCCCCAACCTAATCTTCGTCTCTTCGCAGCCTAAAAGACCTGTTCTGAGCGCCTCCCCTCATTTCTGTAAGTTTTCTTCTTACTCTATCTTATATTTTTCCCTTTCTGATTTTCGTCTTCCTCTACTCCTCTCTTCTTTTCGCCCTTCCCTGAGTCTCTTAGTCGTTCTTCAGGATGGGTAGGTTTAAGAAGTTGGTTGGGTCTGAGGAGGCGATGGAGGAGTTCATCGCCACTTATAGGATACCCGGTAACGTGGTTCTAAGGTACTGCGAGGAGGGGGATTGGTATATCAGGAGGGAGGTTGGTGAGGTAGTGATTCCCATAATCGCCTTCCTTGAAGGTGGTATGAGGATCCCTATGGGGTCAGTGATGAGGGGCTACCTTAGACATTTCCGATTAGCCCCTACCTAGTGCGCCACTAACGTATTTAGGATCCTGGGTTGCGTGGATGCCTTGAACGAGAAGATTGGGTTAAGGTTAACTCATCACGACGTGAATTGGTGCTACAATCTCCAGCACTTAACGGGTAAGTCCTACTACATGAAGACGAGGGATGATAGAGTTAGGCTCATCTAGTGTCTCCCCGAGTCTAGCAAGGGGTTGAATAAGGATTTTCTCATAGTGTCGGGGGAGTGGCAAGACGGCCTTCACTGCCCGACAGTAGAGGGAGAGCCAGGTAGGGTACTCGGAATATGGGAAGGTTGATCTACTATGTTTTCACTGTTTGTACTGCTTGGTTGTTAACAGGGACTAGCTTTTTCTTTTGCAGATCCACACGCCTTTGAACGACACTTCAGTTTGGTCAACAAGGAAGACTTGGAAACTGTACTTAGGGCGGAGGTCTTTGTGAACGAGGCTGACAATCAAGTTAAGGCCGCTCATAAGATTCTTGGGTATAAACCGATTTAGAAGTCTTTCTCGGCTCCCAGATACGTGATCAGAGCCAAGGACCCTAGGCTTCGCCAAATCACTGTGGTGGAGCACGGGTTCTCGTTTTCTAAAGGATCTTTCATCCCTGAGGGTGTCCCGTTGGCAGGCTCCTCCTCGTCCCACCAAGCTGCGGAGGCTGAGGGAGGATGTTCAAAAAAAGAGGGAGAAGTGGTTGACCTGGGTTCATCCGAGGACGAGTTTGGTGCATTCGACCAAGTCCATCTATCCGAGGACCCCTCTGGTGACTTGGGCGATCCCTATTTATCTGAAGCAGACCTTCTGTCACCAAGGATTGGAACTCAGGCCGAGATAGGTTTCAAGAGACAACCTCAAACCAGCCTGTTCGACTTACTTGAGGGCCAGCCGGGGAAGGACACGCAGGGGAAGTCACAATCCAAGCCTCCTTCTCCCCCACCCAAGCTTCCCCCTCCCCCACCTAAGTTTTTGCTTGCGCAGACTAAGCCGTCTTCTGCTCTGCCGACCTCGGACCCTCGGCCCGAGTCCACCGATCCGAAGAGGAAGAGGTCTTCCAAGGGCAAAGACCCAGTGGATGGGGGGAGATCTCGTTCCTCCCAAGAGGAAGATGAAGCCCGCCGACCTTCCAAGCAGTTAAGGATTGGTGGTCAGGACGAGGGAAAAGAGGTTATTCAGCAGTCCGAGCCCCAAGCCTGGCTACCTACCGCCATACTTCATGGAAAGCCTTTGATGGATGACGCCACCCTCAGAGACTTTCGAGGGGGAGAGGGCGCTCGCGTGGCCGACGCCCTAGAGAGGTCCCTGTTTCTCCCCGCCGACATGGCCGAGCTGAAGGGCATGAGGAGGTAAGAAGTTGCCCGTAATCTCAAGAGGTACTTGGGTATGGTAAGACTTCTGACACTTGTGCTTTTGTTGGAATTTTATTCCTTAGTTCCCGACTTACGGTGTACTCGTTTTGATTGGCAGGCTGTCCAGGCCACCTTTAGGTTGGAAGAGGAGGCTGACAACCAGGGTAGAGCCCTGGATCAGGAGCGCGACAAGTACTTGGATGCATGAATCCTTTTTTTTTTTACTTGGTGTTTATTGCCATTGTGATGAGTTTTGCTACTTATATAGCCTGGGCTTTAATTATTAGCTTCACAATTTCAGAGGCTCAGCATGTTTTTCATTCTAAATTGGCGACCAAAAAATGTAAAGCCCCTAGCGATAGCTTCCACTTGGACCTTGATCGATAATTGAACCACTTTAACACCACGACCTATTTTTGCCGGATTGAATGCTGAGGAAACGTCTTCACAATATTGGTTCTACATCTCATGAATTGGTTACTGTAAACGGTAAATAATGCTTAAGAAAGCCGTTAGTTGCTGATTATGCTAAGGGGTTAGGTTCAATGTGCCTCAGAATGCCTTAAGTGATGCTCATGGGCTTGTGTTTGTTTACTCCTTTGCTGAACGTAGCCAGTCTCTCCGGGACCCGAGTCTGAGGGTTGTGCGAGACCCTAGTGCTACCGAACCCTTAGGTTCTTCTTTGAGTAGCTAGTTTCCCTATAGGTTTGAGTTCGAGGACCACGCAAGACCTTGGTTCAGTTTAACGCTCATGTTCTTCTGTAAGTAACTAGTTTCCCCATAGGTTTGAGTCTGTGGACCATGCAAGACCTTGGTTCAGTCTAGTACCCAGGTTCTCCTTGAAGTGGTTAGTTTCCCCATAGGTTTGAGTCCGAGGATCATGCCAGACATTGGTTCTGTCTAATGCTCATGTTCTTCTGCAAGTAACTAGTTTTCCCATAGGTTTGAGTTCGTAGACCATGCAAGACCTTGGTTCAGTCTAGTACCCAGGTTCTCCTTGAAATGGTTAGTTTCCCCATAGGTTTGAGTCCGAGGACCATGCAAGACCTTGGTTCTGTCTAACACTCATGTTCTTCTATAAGTAACTAGTTTCCCTATAGGTTTGAGTCCGTGGACCATGCAAGACCTTGGTTCAGTCTAGTACCCAGGTTCTCCTTGAAGTGGTTAGTTTCCCCATAGGTTTGAGTCCGAGGACCATGCAAGACCTTGGTTCAGTCTAACATTTATGTTCTTCTGTAAGTAACTAGTTTCCCCATAGGTTTGAATCCGAGGACCATGCAAGACCTTGGTTCAGTCTAGTACCTAGGTTTTCCTTGAAGTGGTTAGTTTCTCTATAGGTTTGAGTCCGAGGACCATGCAAGGCCTTGGTTTAGTCTAACACTTATGTTCTTCTGTAAGTAACTAGTTTTCCTATAGGTTTGAGTCCGAGGACCATGCAAGACCTTGGTTCAGTCTAGTACCCAGGTTCTCCTTGAAGTGGTTAGTTTCCTCATAGGCTTGAGTCCGAGGACCATGCAAGACCTTGGTTCAGTCTAACGCTTATGTTCTTCTGTAAGTAACTAGTTTTCCCATAGGTTTGAGTCCGAGGACCATGCAAGACCTTGGTTCAGTCTAGTACCCAGGTTTTCCTTGAAGTGGTTAGTTTTCCCATAGGCTTGAGTCTGAGGACCATGCAAGACCTTGGTTCAGTCTAACGCTTATGTTCTTCTGTAAGTAACTAGTTTTCCCATAGGTTTGAGTCCGAGGACCATGCAAGACCTTGGTTTAGTCTAGTACCCAGGTTCTCCTTGAAGTGGTTAGTTTCCCCATAGGTTTGAGTCCGAGGACCATGCAAGACCTTGGTTCAGTCTAACGCTTATGTTCTTCTGTAAGTAACTAGTCTCCCCATAGGTTTAAGTCCAAGGACCATGCAAGACCTTGGTTCAGTCTAGTACCCAGGTTCTCCTTGAAGTGGTTAGTTTCCCCATAGGTTTGAGTCCGAGAACCATGCAAGACCTTGGTTCAATCTAACACTTATGTTTTTCTGTTCGGGGTGAAGGAACTTGTCCTCAACTTTGGAATGTTTGCTTCTAGAGTGATAATGGTCTCGGCCTTGCCTCGCTGGAAATGGGTTATTCCTCAGACTAGGCCCTTGGCCTAACACTGACCTGGACAAGGGCGGCTCGGGTTTCTACCCTCATGTGTGACCGTAGCCCCTCCGCTCCAATTTTTCGTCACTTCCGATTACGAGGCGTCTTTTGGCTGTTCGAGTTGTGCGCCTGACGCTTCGGTGTGCGAGGCGCGCCTTCATTAATATTCTCGTGGATTAATGCATATCCAGCGATTGGTGGCTTCTTTGGAATTTGGTCGGGATTAATGTCGCTGATAATTCTTCCTTCGAATTTTGTGCGGACCAATTCCCACCAACCTTCGCCCTCTATATAAGGCTTTCTGGGGGAATCGTCCTTCCACATTTCACGAATCCTTCAGTTAAACAGGAATTCTGAGCCCCCCCCCCAACCCTCTAAGCGCCTTCGATAACTTTGCCAGGATTGTGATCAGGGCTTAGGGGAATGGGACGGCCCCGGATGAGGGCAAGGGCAAGGAAGCCACAAGTGTTCCTACCTTTCAACCGAGCAAAAAAGGTGGTTCTCCTTCCTCAACTGAGAGTCGTAGCGGTTGTAGTTCGCGTCAGACTTTCAGCGCGGCAAGGCTTGGGCGTCATCTTGATGGTAGCGTGTCTGGCAGTTAGGAGGGAGGTCCATGAAGAACATAATGCTTTTCTCCGGTACGTGTCCATGCCTGCCCTTCAAGCTGGTAGTGACTCGCGCTCAGCTTACCCGCCGATGGAGGTTCGTAAGATTACGTCACGTTCGGTGCCCGGGTGTTGCTGCCTCCAATGCTTAATTATCATGAGGCTGGGGGAGCATCAAGGGAACATCATGGGATGGGGCCATCAGGCGCTTTCGCCTCTTTCTTCTTTCTCATCGCTGGTACCATCTATACGGGCTCGGGAGTTGTTGGTAGCCTTAAAACAAGCCTGCCTCAGCCTCCCCTTCCTACGGTTAGCTTTAGAACAAGCCTGTCTAAACCTCCGCTTGTACATCTAGCTCTAGAACAAGCCTGTCCAAGCCATTGTTTGTATTTTTAGCTTTAGAACAAGCTTGTCTAAGCCTTCGGGCCTATAATGTACTTTTTTCTTCATTTAATAAAGGGCTGTAATGTTTATTTGCTTTTTTCTCTGAATCTCTTATTTTTCTGCAATAATCGCTTTTTGAGCAAATGCGTTGTTTTTTTTTTTTTTTTATGGGACTCGGAATCGGTGCCGTTGGCGGTGACGAAGAACTGCCTAACTTCATGTAAGCTAGCGACGTAGGAACAATTGTCCTCTGCGCTTGCTAGCGCACAAGTTCTTCCCACAGACGACGCCAATTGTAGGGACTGGGTTTGAGCACTTCTACTGTTGAGTGAATAGACTCAAGCCCAGCTAGCCCAATACAATGAATTTGTAGAGAATGGATTCAAGAACTTGGCCCTAGCAAGCGGACAACGCCCAATGCGGTGCTCGCCACCATTTGAACAAAGACGAGTAGAAATTATTCTAAAAAATCTGTCCTCGGCCCGGTCCGAGGAGCTTGATGGTAGTCCTTTTTTCCTGAGAAAAGTTCCCCTCTTTAATCTGTTTCTTCTCCTTATATAGTCCTTTTCCAATGATCCATTTCCTCCACTTGTTGATCATCCATGTCTCTTTCTGACAACTCGTCCCATCAGCCACCTTACCAGAACTCCCAGTTAGTTGCAGCAACTGAGGCAGCACTGCTCAGGGGTCATTTCCCCATTAATGCTGCCTGAACATCAGTCGTGCGCATTTAATGTGGAAGTGACAGTTCAATCCTGGTTTTGCTCCTCGGCCGTTCTTCCACGGCTGATGTGTTGTACTTGGTCTTTCTCCTTAGATGTCCCGGAGGGGCTGCCCATGGTAGCCCGTTACTTCCTCCTTCCATGGTCTTGCTTGGCCGAGGACATAGTCGTCCTCGGTGAGGGCACTGGGCTTCCTCCTCCTCGGCATGGGCCTTGGGCTTGGTATAAAGTGGGCCATTGGGTTGCCAAATTCTCTGACCCCACAATACCGTATTTTAATTTAGTCTCTAACATTTCAATTGTGTTAATTTGGTCGATAATCTTTCAGTGTTGTGTCAATTTAGTCCCTACCATTATCTCTTAGATGAAAATTACTGACGCAGCTAACAACCAAAATAAAAAATTAGTTTCTATTGATGTGGCAATAAACTAATTTTTTTTTTTGGCAATTTGCCACGTCAACAATTTTCATCTAAAAGATAACTGCAGAGACTAAATTGACACGACACTAAAAGGTTAGTGACCAAATTGGCACAATTGAAATGTTATGGACCAAATACATAGTTTATCCTAAAATTTATTTCTTAATGCAATTTGAAGCAATTTTATTTCTTTTTCACAATTATGTCATGTGTTCACGTGTAGCTTAAAAAATATATATATATATATATATATATTTTTTTTTTTAGTTTTTTATAATAAGATTTTTTTTTTTTTTTTTTTTTTTTTTTTTGAGTTTATAATGCTTAAAACCTACATCATTTTACTAATGCTAGTGGTGTTCACCAAACTGCACAATTGCACCCAAATCGACTACACCCAATGGCCAAATGGGTAAACTGTAGCATACCTCAAGTGACAGTAAACCACACTGCATTGCACTGAATGATGCGGTGCAGTGTGCATTTTTGTGATGAGAAAACTGCACAAAACCAAATCACATCCATACATATATATATGTGTGAGTATGTGTATATATATTTATTTTATATTAAATATATATATATATATATATATATATTAAATATTTTAATATTATATGAAGTAAGTGGCTAGCCCAGCGTTAGAGCATTCCAATTTCATGTTAAAAATGTTTCATTTTGGTTAAATACAAAATCAAAACTTCAAAACCTCATTTACTTCTCCATTTCACACTCTCACTCTTCTCTGTTGATACCCTCTCACTCTTAGTAGGCATGACTAGCAATGTATATGGTACACTGCTATGGACTTTATGGTTGTTGCTTGTTAAGCATTTTTGTATTATATGTTATATTTGCTTAACATGTATAATTGTGTATGGTTTACTATTGTGCATTTTTTTTCGTATATATTTGTGGTACTTTTAGTTTACTGTCAATTTGTCATGGATTTTTTTATTTGTCTTATATATTATAAATATTTGTGTTACTTGTTTAGTTACATAGGTTAATTTTTTTATAAAAAAACTTACTGTCATATTTTCATGGCTATTAATAGTAAACTAGTAATTGGCTTTGACATCTTGAAAAATATGCCAATTTAAAACTGACCAAACTACACCTTGTACACCGCACCGCATATGTGATTGCAAAAATAAGGTGTGGTGCGGTGATAGTTTTGGCCAAACCACACCGGAAAGTGCGGTACTAAAAATAGTCCAAAACTGCACTGAACCGTACCGTGAATACCCCTAACTGGAGTCTAGAGAAAATACAATATGCATTAGATATATGTTTCTTCCCTCTCACATGGAGGTGGACCCCACACTAGTAATTGGCCTTGACATCTTGAAAAATATACCAGCTCAAAACTGACCAAACTACACATTGTATACCGCACCGCATTGCATATGTGATTGCAAAAATGAGGTGTGGTGTGGTGATAGTTTTGGCCAAACCACACCGGAAAGTGTGGTACTAAAAATAGTCCAAAACTGCACTGAACCACACCGTGAACACTCTTAACTGGAGAAAATACAATATGCATCGGATGTATGTTTCCTCTCTCTCACATTAGAGTCTTACAAAATGATGTCATTATGTAAAGCAGAAGCTCACATTAGAGGTTCTCGTATGTTTGGAGCCTCCAATGTTTTGACAGAGATTCCCTAATTTGCTTAAAGCCAGGTTCACTAAAATGCCACAAAGGAAGTTCCAATTCGTAATTATTATAATATCAAATGACTTATTGTGTCCTTAAATTAGGACATTAAAATGCTTTCTTGTATCATTAGATTATTGAGTTTATAATGCTTAAAATCTACATTGATGTATTGATGTACATTGATTAGGATACTGTGCAACACCTCTTTTGAGTTGATTAGGATCTTGAGAATAATGTTTTTTCTTGAAGCTTGGAATATTGGTATCACTTTTAAATAGTTAAATTTAAGGGTTTTGTGGGATAGAATGTCATGATTGACAGAAATGATCAACAATCTATTGGAAATCTATATGCATCTCATACATACTATATGCGAAAGAATAAAAGCTAGGATCTACTTTATATTTTGCAAGAACACATGCTAACTTAATTCTAAAAATTTTACTGAAAAGTAAAAGACAAACAAACTTTGATACAAGAAACGTAAAAGCAAAACCAAAATTCTAGCCAATAATGTCCTTGAAACCTCCTTAGTATGTGTTTGGATAGGACTTAAATCCACAGCTGCGTTTTCAAATGCGTGCCTTTTTTTTTTGTTTTTTTTTTTTTTTTTTAAAGCCGCAGTTATTGACTTTTAGAGACAAAATTCACTGTTCATGAACAGTGCATGCACTGTTCACGCACGGTTCATACATTTAAAAATAAGTCCCACGGCACTATTCACACATTTAAAAATTATTTTGCTACAGTATTTTCAGTTTTCAGTTTTAGCAAAAATAAGTTGTATCCAAATGGACCATTAATCGTCACCTGATGACTATAAACTTGGTTGAGAGTGTGGGCTCTTCTTGTTAAAATTTAGCCCTAGTTGAGCATCAATACCCTCCTGCTACAGAAGATGGATGCAGACCTTGTAGACGCTCGAGATTTTTTCTTTTCCCATCTCTAGGTCGAGGAAGAAAGGGGAAAAAAACCATGAATCCCCACATTGGAAGAGAAGGTATACGTGTTGCTATTTTTATTCGAAGAACAACAATGACACTACTCTCTTTTGGCCTTTTGCTTGGCCACGTGTGATGACATGCGTGTTTGTGAGTGAGTGAGTCTCTTTACTTTTAATTTAAAGAGTTACCACCAACCATTGGTTTATTCTAGGTGTGATTGTTAACCTATTTTTCTAATTCATTTTGATTACCTAATTAACTAAAAGCCAATTCTAAGGGCTCCTAAGCTAATTGAGGTCACAAAGGTCTTAAACAAAAACTTTTTAGACTCAGAAGCTCAGCTACGTGTGGGGAAAATGTTAGATACCTCACACAACTTATTCAAATGATAGTAGCTTATTTTAATTTAATCACAACACTCACATTTCGGAATATAATTTGAATACTTAGGCATTTATTTTTTTAAATAATTTTTGTAAAAATAATAAATATACATATCAATAGCAAAAACGTGACAGATCCTAATGTCTCATAGGACGGGATTTGCCATGCCAGCTCCTTATATTTCACATTGTTACCCAAGAAACCCTTAAATCAATCTTTTCTTCTTGTCATACTTAAATCCCTTGAAAAAGTTACATATTTTGTTCTAAATTGGCCTTATATTATGACACTAGTGCACCACCAATTCTATGGGGGAAACCCAAGGATGAGATCATTTCTGCATAGCACAAGCCTTACTTTTGCAATTCTAAAGATACAGAAGGAATCTAAAGCTCACTAAAATGTTTACAACCATTTACCACTATCATATTTACTAAATTAAATTAAAATTTAAGCTCCACAAACCATAATCCTTGTGATCAACAGATGACAAAGTTCAAGATAGTTAAATGAAATGCAACATAGACCTAACTCACTTCATACCATCTCGCTAGTCAATCCCCTACGAACATACCCAAACTCAAGCAATAATTCAAAATAGGGTCCGATTAATTTATGTCTTTAGGGTATACATTAATCAACCATTTTAGGAAACTTTTTTATGGGAAATTAAAAAATTTGACAAAAAAGTAAATAACTTTGTCATTTTTCCATAAAAAATTTCTTAAAATAGTTTTACTAATGTGAGCATACGTTAGTAAAACCCTTCAAAATATGTACCCCATATCCCTAGAATTCCAAAAATCCTATTTCAAATTTTTAATATTTCATTTCCGTGAGAGTTTAAAGGGGCAAAAAAGAACTCAATTAATGAATGCTCTATAGGCATAAGTCAAAAGTGCATTTATTGCTTTGACCAACCTTGAAAATGCAAGGAAAAAAAGCCTAAATATGATGAGTTGCTTTTTAAAAAAAACTCTCTTTTAAGAATTGGACAAAATACCCTCCGTTTTTTTCTCTCACAACAGTCAAAACATACCCACCTAGAGGCCAAAATGGCTAAATGCCACTATTTACCTTAAAAAAAAAAAAACAAAAGAACAAAAATCTCTTCCCACACGTTACATCAGTGTACTTTGCATGCCTTTCTAACTCTTTTATCTAAGGTACTGGAAAGAGAAACTATTCAAATGGAGCTGACAGTGGTGCTAGACATGGGGCAGAGGGATGTAGCTTTCTATTTACATAGCATATTTTTTAGACCAAAATATAATAAAGGTCCGGTTAATGTATGTCTTTAGGATATATATTAACAAATTTTTTTTTGAAAAAATTTTATCGAAAATTATAAAAGCTGTCAAAATTTTTTCAATTCCTGATAAATTTTTTTTCAAAAATAATATACTATTGTATGCCCTTAGGGCACACGTTAGTAAAATCCATACAATATACCCGAGAACTCCTTGGGAATTCTCTTTGTTTCTTCTTCTTCATTTGCATATTCGTTAGGTGCGAGGAAGACAATAACTGGAAGTCTTCTAAGAGCAAAGTCAGTCAATGAAAACTGTGTAAACAGGAAATTTAACTTTATTTGCAAGGAACTATGGAACTCGAGTACTAGGTGCCACGGTGGCCATTTTTTATGGAACTTAAGTTTCAAAAACTCGAGTAACGTGGCAAACTCGATTTTGTAAAACTTGAGTTCTAAAAGTGTGGTAGATTTCTAACTATTTATCAAATAGTAGTAAAACACTATATATTTTACCAAATGGTGGTATTTGACCATTTTAACCCCCACCTAGAGATAAGTCCCAAACCCAAACAACATCCTTTGCTAGTAGAAACCTCACCACAAAATTAACAATAAATCTTTGATTCACGTATACTTCAACTGCTCCATCAACTTCAACAGGAGAGGCCACCATTACCATGTTGCGCTTTTTGCTCCAATAACCTCAACACCTCACTCTTTATGTGTGACTTCTATTGCTCTGTTACTGCAAAACCACCTCAAAAATATCAAATGCTTCGTTTTACATACAAAGAAGCATGGAAATATACATACATGTAAGACTATAATACCCATTGACGGAGGGAGGGGGGCAGAGACCCGCCTTAGGTTTTGAAAATAACCCATACTCCTTACAATTTCTATGAAAAATAAAAAATATATACTAAATTTTACACATTGGCCCTCCTTAAGAAAATAGTATAGCTTCGCCACTAATGGCATCGTCGTCATCCATTTGCTGCTCTCTATAGCAAGCCCAGGGTAGATAAAGTGAAACTTTCCAAACTATTGGTAGGCAAAGTGCAACAATTCTAAACAATAAGTAGGTTAAGTGTAATTATCCCGTAGTAATAACATCCTTTTTGGTATTCCAATCTTTTTAATATCAATTATTTAAATTGATACTATTATGAAGTTATTTGGAGTTGCACATTCTTATTAAAATTGTGTTTTGAAAACATAATTTTAAAAAAGAGAACAAATTTTGAAATAGTTTCTGTAAGGACCAGATTTGAATTCCTAGTCCAAAATGTGAATGGACTTAGGCCCAAAAAGCCCAAAACAATAAATTTGTAGAGAAGTGGGTTAGAAAACTGGGCTTCAGTTATTCGAACAACAAGTTAAGTAGGTTGGTGATGAAAGGATGAAGATAGACAAGTGTAGACTAAAGAATAAATGTCCTCGGCAATGTCCAAGGAGGCTGATTCTTATATAATGCTCTCAAATGTGGTTACAAGTTTGGTTCTAGATTGCTACAGTATTTATTCTCTGATTTTCCGATCCCCCTGGCCTCGTTGCCTGCCCCTTCTTTTATACTGTCTTTCCTTTTCATCCCTATCTTCCACGTGCATGCCAGATGGTTGGTGTTGATACTTGTCCCATTTACCTCTCCCATAAATCTTCATGTAGTAGTTGTAAGGCTGAAATCTACCGTTCAGGTATCACCTCCACATTAATGCGGTTAGGGAGTTAGTTGCAGTGCATTTAATGCGGAGGTAGCAGCTTTCCCCTTAGATATTTTAGGACACTTTCTTGTCCTGAGTTCTCATAGTGCTTATCCGTATCAACTGAGTATCCCTGTGACGTTCCCCCGGACAGCAGACCACCTCTGTGGACCTCGGCTTCGATTAGCCGAGGAGTCTCTTATCTTCAGCACAACCCCCTGGGCTGTTGTGATCTAACTGATTTCTCCGTTTGTCAACATGGGTTCTTTTAGCAGCGTTTACTCCCCCTCGGATGCCTTCAGTCTTCGGCTTGGGCCTTAGGTCCATTATATGCATAAATAATGGGCTCTGAGGCCTAATGTCCCTACAATAGCCCCTCGAGATTCTTCTTTCTAGATCATTGGGAAGAAAGGAGGATTTCGACACCACTGTAGCTGCCCTATGCTCTCTGCATCCTACCTCTACTAATGAAGACGTTTTTTAACTGCCAAGGCCCGTTTTTGGCGCTTCGTCATTCGAGATGTGCGCTCAATAAATTCTTGCAGCTTCCTGTTCCCCACATTCAACGGTGTGATGCACATCCAATGGCTGATGTTTTCGTTGGGTACCCAGCAGGAGTTTTCCCGCTTCTGGCTTCCCCTTTGATGTAAATACCTTTCAAATCAACTTCTTCTCTCACTTTAGCATTCATTTTGTTTTAGCGCACATACCTTGAATCTGCACACCTTTTCAACTCACTTGACCCCTTACAAATACCAAAGGCCTGTCCGAGGACAACTTTACTCTTCCCGTAAGTCTTCTTGAACTTTTGCTCTTTACTTTTTTATACATTCTTCTTCTCTTCACATTCTTTCTTTTTATCCTCAGCTCCACTCTCCTTCTCAATCTCTTTAGTTCTTTCAACCTTTCTTAGAAATGGGTAGGTTTAAGAGTTTAGTAGATTCTGAGGAGGGGATGGAAAATTTTAGGATGATGTATAGGATAAATTCCAGGGGCGGGCACTAGGTACTCCAAGGAGGGACAATGGCACACAGATAGGCAAGAGGGAGAAGTAGTTATTCCAATGATTGCCTTCATAGAAGGTGGGATGAGAATCCCTTTGGGTGTTGTTACCAGAGACTACCTTAGGGCCCATAGGTTAGCTCTTACCCAATGTGCTCCCAATATGTTCAGAATACTAGGGTGTGTAGATGCCCTCAATGAAAAAATGGGTTTATAGTTAACTTAACACGATGTCAACTGGATCTACAACCTCCACCACCTCACTGGGCAGGGGTATTACCTTAAGTCCAGATACCCCGAGGATAGGCTGATTCAATGCCTCATCGACTCCAATAAAGGCTTGAACAAAGACTTCTTGATTATATCAGGGGAATGGCATGATGGCCTCCCTTGTCTGACGAGGGAGGGCAAACCGAGTGGGGCTTTAGGTTTAGATTAACAATTTCAAAGTTATTCCATTTTTCTTTTTCTTTGATTTTTGTATGTATCTAAGGTTTCCTTTGACTTGTATTTCGCTAACGTTATCTTCTTGACTTTCTTGATGATCTTGCAGACCCACACTTTGCTGTTCCCAACTTCAGTCTCGTAAATCGGGAGAGTTTAGACAAGATCTTGAAAGTCGAGGTCTTTGTCCACTCCGACAGTCAACTTAGGGCAGCCCACCTGATATTGGGTTGTACCCCGATATCCAAGAGTTTCCTAGTGCCTAAGTGCATTATTAGGGCGAACAATCTTCAGCTACACCGCATCAGCGTAGCAGTTCCAAGTTTTCTCCTTCCCGATCCTATTTCGGAAGGCACGCTCACCACAGAGCCCATTCTTCTTCTTGGTCCAAAACTAGAGGGCGCGCTCATTACAGAGCCCATATTTGAAGGCATACCAAAGGTAGCTTTGCCACTGCAACAGACAACCGAAGCAGCCACTTCGTCTTGCCCTACCAACACAGAAGAAGAAAAAGTGGTTGAAGTACCCGATTCCGAGGACGAGTTTGAAGGAGGTAATGGGAGCTGGACAAACTCTCCCCTCTCGTAAGGACGAGGCTCAGAGGGTGGTTAAACAAGCCAAAATGGGGTAGAGGGACGCCGAAAAGAGAAATGATCCCTAGGTTGGGCCTTCAGCCTGGCTTCCTGCCCCAATGTTGAATAGGGAACATCTTCTAGCTAATGCCTCCATTTGCAATTTCCAAGGAGAAGTAGCCGGCTACGTGGCCGACGCAATGGAGCAGGCTTTGCTGCTCCCCGAGGACATGGCCGAGCTACGAAGCATGAGTAGACATGAGGTTTTCCTCAGTCTCAAAAGATACCTTGCCATGGTATGTCCTTTTCCTTTTTTCCTTGTTTGTTTTGTTTATTTTCTTCTTTTAATCCTTGTTTCTTTCCTTGGTAGGCTGTTCAAGCCTCCTTCCGGGCTGAAGAAATGACTAACTACTACCACCGGCAAATGAAGGAAGAGGAAGGGAGGAGTAACGCCGCCGTGGAGGCCTTTCAAGTGGCCGAGAGGAGCATCCAAGAGCTCAAGAAGAAATTGTAGGAGGAGGAGAAAGAAAAAAAATATGCAGCAATTACCCTATAAAATGTTGAGAAACAAGCTGAAAGTCAGAGGCTACAACTGCGCAGTGTTGAGGACCAGTTGGCCTTCTCTAAGACCAAAATTTTCGTGCTGAAAAAGTAATTGGGGGAGGTTGAGAAGGGCAAGGCTCTAGCCGAGAAGGCCAAGGATGAGGCAGAGAAAGCCAAAGATGAAGCTGAGCAACATGGGTACGACGTGGGGTTGGCTGAAATCGAAGACACCCTTAGGGCCGAGGTCCCTACTGTGTGTAGGACTTACTGTTCCTTGGTATGGGATGAAGCCCTTAACCAAGCCGGGGTTGAGGCTTCTTCCGTGCTTAGGAAAGTAGAAAGTGTCTACTACCCCTCGGTTATACGCCCCTCAAGCTCTTTGGACTCTAAGGCCGACCCAGTGTCCTCGGAGGCAGGTGAGATTCCAAGTAGCCCTCCCTAAGCTCCTTCTGCAGCCAATACTTCTTTAGAAGGGGCAGAGCAGGCCGAAGACCCTTCAAAGACAGGAGACGTCAATAAGGAAACAGCCCAAGGCTCTGACCTACCTCCAATTGCTCCAAAGGAACCTTTAAAGGAAAAAGAAACTTCACACGACATGGAGCTGGTACTGGCAACTCTCTCCATACCCCCAAAAGAGGATCCTAAGGACAAGGCCAAAGCATCCTCCACGGCAGCAAACACCAACCTTCTAAGGACTCAAAAGAAAAACTTGTAATAAAAATGAAGCAATAGGCTGTATTTTTTTTTTTTTTTTCACAATTTGTAATCAACTTACCTCTTTGTATTTGATCTATCTTGTTTTAAGGCTTTTATTAATGAATGCTATAGGCATTTTCTTTCTTCTTTTATGTGACTTACATGTTGAAGTTAATATGATTTTTACTTTATCTAACATTTACTAAAAGTAATGATGAAATAGAACTTCTCTCACTAATCTACTTGAGTGATAGAAAACTTCGCCCATTTCATATGATCAGCAGTAAAAATAGGTAGAATTTACTAAGTCCACCATCTCAGCAAGGGATAATTTCAACTTTAAGAACATACATCATAATATAACTTGCATGTAGGTTCAGATGTGCTCTGTTCCTTATTTATTGGTAAGCTTAAAGGAGCAAAAGGATAATCACCTCTTGAACAAACACACGTAAGCCGGTAAATGCTTTAAGTGATACTCATGAGCATCTAATTGAGACTCTTGTTGTAGTGAAAATTATTGCTGTTTGAAGTGGTTTTACCTGACATTGAAGTCATCAATAAGGAATACTGACTTACCTTAAATTTGAAATCCGAAAAGCCTGCAATAATTAAGGCTTTGCCCTAACCCTTGGCAATTTGATAAAAAGCATCGATTTATCCAAAGTATGTGGTCCAAGGATCTAGGTATAGCTAAGGTCCTATTTAATACTTAAAATAATAATTAAAAGTTATCAATTTTTCCAAGGTATGTGGTCTGAGGATCCAGGCATAACCAAGGTTTTGTTTGATACTTAGATAGATGTTAGGGAGTATTAATTTTTCCAAAGCAGGTAGTCCGAGGAACCAGGCATAGCTAAGGTTCTGTTTAATACTTAAAATAATGATTAAAAGTTATCAATTTTCCCAAGGTATGTGGTCTGAGGATCCAGGCATGACCAAGGTTCTGTTTGATACTTAGATAGATGTTAGGCAGTATTAATTTTTCCAAAGCAAGTGGTCTGAGGAACCAGGCATAGCTAAGGTTCTGTTTTGAACAGTTTTAGACCCCTTAACACACAACCAGATTGAGTAGCCTAGTTAATTAGCCAAGTTGTAACTTAGTCAAATTAAGCAATTCTAGGTTAAAACAATCAAACAATCATATCATGAAAATATATAGCAGCGGAATAATAAATAACACACGATATGATCACCCAGGAAAACCAAACCGGTAAAAAACCTGGGGAGGATTTTACCCACCGATCCTCAAGGCAAAACTGAATTCACTATGAAAGAATTGAAGTTCATACAAAATGACTTACAAGCTCCCCGCTCGACTTCCTAATGCTACCTACCAGTAGAACTTACTGATACGACCCCGTGCAAGCTCCGAATCCACGGACTCATTCTTTCTTGAATTCTTCAATCAGCTACAAGCACCCACGCTTGATATTCTTTAAGCTTCAAAGGCAGCAACCAAGTTGATCATCAAGATGTTGAAGTAATCTCCATCTAGAAAACCGTAAGCTTTGTGTAAAGGAAGCTCCTCTAGATCTCACAAGAGATTTACACAAAACAGCAATGTATGAGCAACAATACAACTGGAGCAACAACAAAAACATGGCTGGGGTTTTGCCTTATATACCTAGGGCAAAAACATAAAAACCCTAAACGTTTAATGAGTTAGGGCTGAGTTGGAAAACTGCAGAAAAACGCAATCTGGTCGATTTTCGATCGATCGAATCTATTCTTCGATTGATCGAGCCAGACCGAAATGCCCCAATGCATCTACAGTCTCTCGATTCCAACTTTACAATAATTAATCAACTTTGAGCATACTTTAACAAGTCTAAACATGTTGTTTTGATCATGGTTTGCCAATATTACAAATTAGAGTTCTAAATACATAAATTCCTAAACCTTTAGAACCTAACATGTTTAATACTTAAAACAATAATGAAAAGTTATCAATTTTCTCAAGGCATGTGGTTCGAGGAGCCAGGCATGACCAAGGTTCTGTTTAATACTTAGATATATGTTAGGGAGTATTAATTTTCTCAAAGCAGGTGATCCGAGGAATCATGCATAGCTAAGGTTCCGTTTAATACTTAAAACAATAATTAAAAGTTATCAATTTTTCCAAGGCATGTGGTCCGAGGATCCAGGCATGACCAAGATTCTATTTGATACTTAGATAGATGTCAGGGAATATTAATTTTCCCAAAGCAGGTGGTCCGAAGAACCAGGCATAGCTAAGGTTCTGTTTAATACTTAAAATAATGATTAAAAGTTATCAATTTTCCCAAGGTATGTGGTCTGAGGATCCAGGCATGACCAAGGTTCTGTTTGATACTTAGATAGATGTCAGGGAGTATTAATTTTTCTAAAGCAGGTGGTCTGAGGAACCAGGCATAGCTAAGGTTCTGTTTAATACTTAAAATAATGATTAAAAGTTATTAATTTTTCCAAGGTATGTGGTATGAGGAGCTAGGCATGACCAAGATTCTGTTTGATACTTAGATAATTGTCAAGAACACATGACATACAATATAACAAACCCAAATAGGGTGAAGAAAATCTCCATTAATAATAATATCTTCTGAGGTTATATACATTCCAGGGGGTGGTACAACATTTTCCTCTAGATCTTCAAGATAATATGCACCTATTCCGGCCACTGATGTGATACGATAGGGCCTCTCCCAATTGGGTCCCAACTTCCCCCATGCTGGGTTCTTGGCAGTTCCCATAACTTTCCATAGAACCAAGTCTCCAAGTGCCAGTGGCCTTAGCTTCACGTTGACATCATACCCTTGTTTGAGCTTTTGTTGATAGTAGGCCAATTGGACCATGACATTTTCTCTCCGTTCTTCAATAAATCTAGGCTAGTTTCTAACAGCCCATCGTTGTCGCTCGGAGCGAAAGACCTTGTTCTCAGCGTGGGGAACCTAGTTTTCAAAGGAATGACAGCCTCGGCTCCATAGGTCATTGAGAAAGGTGTCTCCCTAGTAGATCTATGAGGTGTAGTTCAATAAGTCCAAAGGACGTGTGGCAGTTCTTCCACCCACTTTCCCTTCGCGTCGTCCAGTCTCTTTTTGAGTCCACTCAATATGACCTTGTTGACAGCCTCGGCCTGCTCATTTCCTTGTGGATAGGCCGGAGTGGAATACCTATTCTTGATTCCCAGATCGCAGCAGTACCTCCTAAAGATTTTACTATCAAATTGAAGTCCATTATTCGAGATGAGGGTATGAGGAATTCCAAACTGAGTGACAATATTCTTCCAAACAAATTTTTTGGCGTCCACGTCCCTAATATTTGCCAATGGTTCAGTTTCGACCCATTTGGTGAAGTAATCTGTACCGACCAACAAATACCTTTTATTCCCTACTGTCTTAGGGAAAGACCCTACAATATCCAAGCCCCATTGAGCGAAAGGCCGAGAACTAGACAAAAGATTAAAGACCCTTCCAGGTTGATGAATATATGGTGCAAATCTTTGGCATTGGTCACACTTCTTCACATATTCTTGTGTTTCTTTTTGCATATTTGGCCACCAGTAGCCTTGTGTGAAGGCCTTGTGAGACAAAGATCTGCCCCCCGTGTGGCTTCCATAAATTCTTTCATGTAATTCTTCTAGGTGCAGCTCAACTACTTCAGGATGTACGCACAGTAGATACGGGCCAGAAAAAGACCACTTATACAATTTCTAGTCCTCAGATAGCTTGAACCGAGGAGCTTTCCTCCGCACCTTGTCAGCCTCGGACTTATTCTCAGGCAAAACATCTTTCTTGAGGAACAATACAATATAGTCCATCTAGCTAGGACCCACCCTTGTTTGATGAACATGAACCACGATTCCACTTGCCTCGGTGGATTTACATAAGTTCTCTACGAGGATTACCTGAGGTAGACTCTATGCCGAGGAGGTTGCCAATGTGGCCAAAGAGTCCGTATGTGTATTTTTACTTCTAGGGACTTGTGATAAATTAAAAGACTTAAACCTAGACAGTAAATGTCTAACCTGGTTCAAGTATTCTTGCATTCTAGGATCTCTGGCTTTTAGCTCCCCTTGGACCTGGCCCACTACCAGCCTTGAATCGAAGAAAACCTCCACTGCCTTTCCCCACATTTTCTGAACCATTATCATCCTTACCAGTAGGGCTTCATATTCAGCCTCGTTGTTTGTAGCCGAAAAGTTTAATCTTAAGTATTTCTCAATTGTAATCTTCTCCGGAGTTATCAAGACTAGCCCCACTCCAGATCTCCTATGGTTCGCTGCCCCATCAACATAAACCTTCCATGATAAAGGTTATTGTATAGAGATCACTCCAACCGATTTTCCATCCATGTTTTGCTCCTCTACTTTCTCTTCTTCTTGGGATTCGGCAAACTTAGCAACTAGGTCGGCAAAAACTTGACCCTTGACAAAGGTGCGAGGCATGTATTCAATATCAAAGGCTCCTAGAATCGTGCCCCACTTTGCAATTCTCCATGTGTAATCAGCACTCCGTAGTAGAGATCTGAGTGAAAATTGGGTTAGGACAACAACTGTGTGTGACTGAAAATAGTGGGGAAGCTTACGTGTAGCATGCACCACGGCTAAAATGGCCCTCTCCAATGGTAAATAACGAACCTCGGCCTCGTGTAGTGACTTGCTCACATAATAAACCGGCCTCTGTACACCCCTGTCAACCCATATTAGCACCAAGCTCACCGCGTGGGAGGCCACTGCAATGTAGGCAAATAAAACCTCGTCTACCTCGGGTCTAGACATGATGGGTGGCCGAGACAAATATTTTTTCAATTGCTGGAAGGCCAAGGCACACTCCTCGGTCCATTCAAATCCCTTCCACTTGCTCAACAACTGAAAGAAAGGTCTACACCTGTCTGTTGACCGAGAGATGAATCGGTTTAGAGCTGCGGTCATCCCTGTAAGCTTCTGGACCTCTTTGGGATTCTGAGGTGGTTGCAGATTGTTGAGTGCGGTAATCTAGTCAGGATTGACTTCAATTCTGCAGTGTGTGACCATGTAACCTAAGAACTTCCCTGATCTGACACCAAAAGAACACTTGGAAGCATTAAGTCGTAGCTTATGTTTCCTCAAGATAGCAAAAATATTTTCGAGGTCATTAACATGCTTAGACTCTGTCTTGCTCTTTACCACCATATTATCGATATAAATTTCAATATTTTTTCCTAACTGTGGTTCAAACATCCTAGTCATCGTCTTCTGATAGGTAGCCCCTGCATTCTTCAAACCAAAGGGAATCACTTTATAATGGTAATTTCCTATATGAGTGACAAAAGTTGTCCTCTCTTGGTTGTCCAAAGCTAAAGGTATCTGATGGTACCATTGAAAGGAATCCAAAAAGCTCATTCGAGGATGACCCACAGTTGCGTCCACCAGCTGGTCAATCTGAGGCATAGGGAAAGGGTCCTTTGGGCAGGCTTTGTTCAAGTCTGTAAAATCTACACATACGCGCCACTTTCCAGTCTTCTTCCTTACCACTACTGTGTTAGCCAGCCATTCAGGGTAAAAAACTTCTTTAATAGCCCCGGCCTATTTAAGTTTCATCACCTCGTCCTTAACAACATCAGAGTGTCCTTAGATGAACACCGAGGTGGTTGCTTCCTGGGGGTTACAGATGGATTGACATTCAGATGATGGCAAATGAAGCTCGGATCCACCCCCGGAGCTTCGTATGCATTCCAAGCGAAAACATCAACGTTCCTCTTGAAAAATTCCACCAACTCCTCATTTTCCTGAGGTGGTAGCTAAACTCTAACCTGAAAAAACCTTTCCAGATCATCACCTATGGCAAATTTCTCTAAATCTTCACATTTGATCTCCTCGACTGGCCCCTTCGTGAGTGATTTCGAAGACTTTGACTGCTATAAGCCTTCTTTAACCGAGGCCGAGGACTCAGCTACTAGCTGATGTAAGATTGCGGACACGGGGCACTGCCTAGCCATGGATTGGTGCCCTACCAGTTCCTCAATCCGGTCTCCTGACGGATACTTCACCTTCTGATGTAGAGTCGAAGAAACAGCCCCTAGAGTATGAAGCCAAGGCCTAGCCATAATAGCCGTGTAGGGGGAGTATGCATCCACCACTATGAATTCCACTTCCACTACCTCTGAGCCTGCCTGTACAGGCAACCTAATCTGGCCTTTTAGGATAACAACCTTCCCATCAAAATTTACTAGGGGTGAATCATAGGCGGTTAGATCTTCAGGTTTTAAATTCAGACCTCTATATAAATTAGGGTACATGATCTCTACACAACTGCCCTGGTCCACCATTACTTTTTTCACATTATACCCCCATATTCTAAGGGTGACCATCAAAGCGTCATCATGTGGTTGGATAGTTCCAATCTTGTCTTCGTCCGAGAAATTCAACAGAGGTCGGATTTCTAGTCTAGCTCTCTTCGGCTCGGAGTTGGAGTCCTCGGCTGATGATCTAGCTACGGATATCACCCTGGAAGGATGAGATCTAGTTCTCCCAAGTGCAGCAAAAATGACATTGATTGTACCTAGCGGGGGCTTCGAAGGAGCATTCCCTTGAGTTCCTGACCTTGGCTGGTCTCCTTGTCCATTGGGTTGGTACAAAAATTGTTGCAACCTCCCTTTTTTGACCAGTTGCTCCAGATGGTTCCACAATGTTCGGTAGTCCTCGGTGATATGTCCCCGCTATTGGTGGTACTGGCAATGAAGGCTTTGGTTGTGCCTTAAAGGATCTTCACTCATCTTGTTCAGCCATTTGAAAGATAGCTCATTCTTGATCTTCTCTAAAACTTGATGCATCGATTCTCGGAACACAGTGTTTACCACTTGAGGGGCTGCAGGCTCAAATTGTCCGGCAAAATCTCTCCGGGGTTTGTTATTGTTGTATCGGTCCGACCTGAAATCCCTCAGGAGATGAGGGATAACCTTGCCCTTTCCCTTATCTTGCTGCTGGTCTTCTTCAACCCTCTTATACTTGTCAATCTGATCCATGAGTTGACGTATACTGGTAATAGGTTTCCCCGTCAAAGATTTCCTTAAGTCATGTTCGGTAGGTAGGCCGAGCTTGAAAGTACTAATGACTACATCGTCAAAATCATCATCTATCTCGTTGGACATCTCCTAATATCTGTCTGAATATGTTTTCAAGGTTTCTCCTTCCTTCATGGACAAAGACAACAAGGAAGCTAAAGGTCAAAGGACCCTGCTGCACGTGATAAAGTGGGATCTAAATGCTTGAGTGAGTTCCTTGAAGGAATCAATGGAACTTGTCCTCAGACTATTAAACCACCTCATCGCCACATGCCCTAAATTGGATGGGAACACCTTGCACATCAAGGGTTCGTTCTTGGAGTGTACGACCATCCTTTGGTTGAAGTTGCTAACATGCTCCACAGGGTTTGTTATACCATTATACGTGGTGAACGTAGGCTGCGTAAACTACCGAGGAAGTCTCCCTCCCTTAATCCAATGCATGAAAGGCGACCTGGAAAATTTGATTGAGTGCTTTACTCATGGTGTCGTTTCCTAGGCCTACTGAGGACGAATTTTTGTTTCTACGCTTATGATGATAATCCTCATCATATGAGAAAGACTCGCTAGGGGGAGTCCTTAACCTGCGCCTATAGCTACCATCCTCTTCACCATCAGAAGAGAAGTCAGAGTTGGATGGAGCTCGCTTTCGCTGTTCATGGCGCAAGCTTCTCTTAAGGTGATTGATTTCCTTTTGCATGTTTCTGGCATCCTTTTTATGGGAGACGTGATTTTTACCCTGAGATTGGCTCTTGCTGGTATGGCTAGTATGTACACTTCCCTCCTAGTCTCTCTTTCGTTCAAGATCGCGGAAGTGATCTTGATGCTGAGAACCCATAGATTTTGCTTGGTGTGGACCTTAATCTACCATCGTTGAAAGTCGGATTCAATATAACACCAGTAGTTCCCACAGATGGCGCTAATTGTGAGGACCAGATTTGAATTCCTAATCCAAAATGTGAATGGACTTAGGCCATAAAAAACCCAAAACAATGAATTTGTAGAGAAATGAGTTAGAAAACTGGGCTTTAGTTAATCGAACAACATGTTAAGTAGGTTGGTGATGAAAGAGTGAAGATAGACAAGTGTAGACTAAAGAATAAATGTCCTCGACAATGTCCGAGGAGACTGGTTCTTATCTAGTGCTCTTGAATGTGGTTACAAGTTTGGTTCTAGATTGCTACAGTATTTATTCTCTGATTTTCCGATCCCCCTGGCCTCGTTGCCTGCCCCTTCTTTTATACTGTCTTTCCTTTTCATCTCTATCTTCCATGTGCATGCCAGATGGTTGGTGTTGATACTTGTCCCATTTACCTCTCCCATAAATCTTCATGTAGTAGTTGTAAGGCTGAAATCTACCGTTCAGGTATCACCTCCACATTAATGCGGTTAGGGAGTTAGTTGCAGTGCATTTAATGCGGAGGTAGCAGCTTTCCCCTTAGATATTTTAGGACACTTTCTTGTCCTGAGTTCTCATAGTGCTTATCCGTATCAACTGAGTGTCCCTGTGACGTTCCCTCAGATGGCAGACCACCTCTACGGACCTTGGCTTCGGTTAGCCGAGGAGTCTCTTATCCTCAGCACAACCCCCTGGGCTGTTGTGATCTAACTGATTTCTCCGTTTGTCAACATGGGTTCTTTTAGCAGCGTTTACTCCCCCTCAGATGCCTTTAGTCGAGGAGTCTCTTATCCTCAGCACAACCCCCTGGGCTGTTGTGATCTAACTGATTTCTCCGTTTGTCAACATGGGTTCTTTTAGCAGCGTTTACTCCCCCTCAGATGCCTTCAGTCTTAGGCTTAGGCCTTAGGTTCTATATGCATAAATAATAGGCTCCGGGGCCCAATGTCCCTACAGTTTCAAAAGTGTGTCATTAAAATAATTATTATGAAAATAATATTATTTTACAAATTTTACTCCAATTTCCATCTCCCACAGCCACTATCTACTTATCGGGAAAAAAAATAAATAAATAAATAAATAAAAGAAAGAAAATCCTCCGTGCTCCATCTTGATTCAAGCAAACTGAGATAGTGAAAATGATCATGCATCTTCAATAAACTCTTGTAAGAAAATTTTAGAACCCAAATTGTAATTGTAATGTCTCTCCAAAAGGTCCTCAAAACCCTGAAATCTGTGAAAAAAAGTCACCGTCCAAACCTTTCCTTAAACCCTACACCTAGAAATAACACAAATCACTCTAAAACCCAAAACCCTTCTTCACCTTCCAAACCCAAACCACTCAAACTCAACACCACCACCTCCACTTTCCTCTCCAATCTCAACCCCACCACACTCCTCCAATGTTCTCACAGACCCAGATCTTAAATCCTCTAAATGCTTGTGTTTCTTCAACTTTCTCCTCCACAACCCATCTCTCTTGTCCTTCAAGCCTGACTTGCAAGCCCACTTGACACTGATTTGCAGGCTTGTTAGAGAAAGAAGGTTATCAGATGCTGAGAAAATGATCAAATTTGTCTTGGTTGGTGGAAATCCCAGGTACCCATTTTCTGTTATTGCTGCTACAGTTGGGAATTGTTGCAATGACGAAAAAGTTATAGCCAAGTTTTTCAATTCTATGCTTAAGGTTTATTCGGATTGTAAAATGTTTGACTTAGTTTTGCGGGTTTTCGATTATATGAAGGATAATGGAATTGAGATTGATGAGAGGACTTGTACTGTTCATTTACTTGCACTTAAAAAAAGTTATGATTGTTTGCAATTGGTTTTGGACTTCTTTTATCAAATGGTTGAATCGGGTATTGAGGTTTCTGTGTATTCTTTGACAGTGGTGCTGGATAGGTTATCTTGGAGTGGAGAGGTCAAGAGGGGTAGGGAGTTGGCGGAGGAGATGATTGGTAGAGGAATTAAGCCCAATGTTGTTACATTCAATGCAATGGTGAATGCTTGTGCCAAGAGATGGAATTTTGAGGAGCTGGAATTGGTTTTGCTTTTGATGGAGAAGGAAGGAGTGGCATTCAGTGACCATATGTATAAAGTTTTGATCGATGGGTTCACGAGTTCTGGCAAGATTGATGAAGCTAAAAAGTTGGTTTTGGAGATGCATGATAAAGGTTTAAAAGTGGCTAGTCATCTGTACAATTTAGTTATTAATGGGAATAGTAGATTGGGGCTTATGGACGGTGCAAAGTCGATGTATGGTGAATGACAGATAGAAGTATTTTTCCAAACGCTAATACGTATTCCGCTCTGATAAGTGGTCTTTGCAAGGCCGGAGAAATCGAGCTAGCAATGACATATGTGAATATGATGCAGCGTAAAGGGATAGAACTAGATGATGTTATGTTTAATTCTTTGTTTGATGGTTTTTGTAATAAAGGGATGGTCAATGAAGCTTTTGAGGTGCTAGTTATGATGGAGAAGAAAGGATTTGCTGCTGATTTAACTGTGTTTGGCAAGATAGTGAATGGGCTATGTAAGTTGAACCAGATTGAGGAGGCAAAGAGGCTGCTGAATGTGATGGTTAAAAGAGGTGCAACCTCCGAAATTACGAGTTTCACAACTTCATTTGATATATGAAGTATACAGGGGCTTTTTGGTGGAAGGGAAGGGCTGTTTAGAGGATGGAGCAATGGGCATGAGTTCTAATATAAAGCATACTTTGATAGATGTATATTGAATAGGAGGGAACATAAAATATAGCCTAGACGCTTGTAGATGAAAGACACGGATTTTAGGCAGGACTGGACTCATATTCTTAAATACCAATTACTGGAAACGCTTTTGTTGTGAAAGGCAAATGATTCACTAAACTATTCTGTGATATGGTCTCCAAGATGAGAATGCATACAAAACAAAGTTTTTAGGCTTGTCAACGGACTGGCAGTCAGATGAAGCATTAGACATCCCAGAGCTAGCTGGTTCACCCTGAAATGCATTGAGGTGCAATGGTTGACTGGACATGTATGATGAGATAGAATAGAATTGCAGAAAGTGACAGGACATTATTACATTCCTTTATCTTGGGTTTCACTCTGCCAATATTTGATGGCTGTGAACAAGAGAAGCATATCCTTCTGGGAGTCATAATGTGAGCTATTGTACCTATCGGATAAGCAAGAATAATGGTATAAATCTATCCTTAATAATTATAAAACCGAAGATTCATGTTGGACTTCGTCATTAAATACACTATGCTAGAAGCAGTCATTACTTTTAGTAGGTACTTATCTTTAGAACCTGTTTTGTGTGTAATGCTGCCAAATCTTTGTTGATGGCAAGGTTACACATTATTTAAATGTACATATTTTGTTGCAAATTTAGTCATTCAACCATTGTCGTCTTTGCCAATTTTAGTTTTTGGAAATGGATGACATGCATGATCAACCTCTTTGATGTTTACATAACTCTGCGTCTTTAGTCTTTCTTGCTTTGATTTAGCTTTTTCCTAACCTTCTCTAAGTTATCAATGATGGTTTAGCTTAAATATATTTGGAACATTTTTCTAGTGGAATTTCTTGCTCCATGCATTAATATACTGCATAAATTAATTTAATTGCAAATTAATCGTAATTTTAACTCATGATTGAATTTTGACTCTAATAGAGTAAATTTTCAGTATCATGTGCTTGCCTCGGTCTGATTTCCCAAATCCTGTTCCAGGAAAGTAGAAATAAATTGCTAGAACCTCAAATTCCTAAATCCTATACCTGGAACATAGAAAGTAACTAGAGTCTCAAGCTTTAGGTGGTTGTTAACTTCTTAGAATTTTGGATTGGGTTTTCCTAGATTTTGCTTAACCTTTAATGAAAAGATTTGAGGCATGCCTTGAGTCCACCATGAGATAACTCCAACTAATTACCTTGTCCCTTCATTATTTGCCTTTATAGTGACTAAAGCACAATTATCAGTCTGGTGGACTATTTTCCTATGCAGTTTGGTTCAAGTGTGACTTATTAGTAGTATTGTGGCATTTTTTTTCCCTCTCTCTCTGCTGATGATATCATCAAATGGTGCTTTTACATATAGAGAGTACACTGGGAAGCTCCTTGATAAATATTACCATCTGAAAACATAAGGGCTTGAATATTTGCCTGAATAGTTGCCATTTGTAAATAAATGTTCTTGCATGTTAGGGAGAACTACAAAATGACTAATAATATATGGTATTTCCTTTTTCATGTCAACAATTTATTTCTTTCTGTGGAAGATTTATAATAGTTTTTGTTATCTTGCAAAATTGCTAAGGTTAATTTATTAATTACGTCATCTCCTATTTATAAGTATTTCGTGCATTTATGCAAAGTTTTCTTGCTAAACTAAAAGTAGGAAGAATCTTTTGAGCATTTTTTGGGGTATATTCTTACTTAAATTTGAGGTCTGCCTATTCCAACATTGTTCTGTTTTAGTAGTTGATTCCTCCTTGATGTTAGAACTTACAATATTTCATGAGATAGAATGCAAGCAAGCATTATCTATGATCCTTTCTCAAACAAAACAGCAAATGCAGAAAGATGATGAGGAGTGAGGTCTAAACCAATATATGCATTTCTAAAATCTATCCATGCATTTATGAGTAGTTGATTGGCTAAATCTAGAAACTTAAGAATATGTTGGAGTTCCTCATCGAAACTTTGTTTGTTTCTAAATATAATAAATTGTTCGATGTTTGTTCCCCTACTTGATGCACAAAGCTAAACTGAATAAAAAATTCCTCATTTTTTCTTCTTTACGATATGTATTTTTTTTTTCTCATGGCAGAGTTGGAACCAAATTGAAGTGAGTGCAAAGAAGATATCCAAACCCCAACCTCTTCTACTCACTAAATGTTTTTCCAGAAGCAACCCAGAGGTGAGTTTTTATTTATTTATTTATTTTTTAAATGACCACAAAATTGAAAACAGTATATTTTGTCAAATTATTACCTATATAAAAAAAATTGTCAAAATTATTAGTATGAATCAAGCAACTGTAGTATGCAATTTTAGTAGATGAATTGAAGTTAAAAAAAGAGTAGGGAATTATAATCTGGTTTGTAGGACATACTTGAGTTTATTTCATCTTGAATCTTATTGTCATATTCTAAGGGAGTGGCTGCTCCCATAACAAAGAAAACATTCGACTGCTCCTTCAATTGCTGACTTCCTGATTTTGTAACCACTGTAGATCCCCCTCATTGTTTTTAACTTCAGAAGCTCTAGCTACAGCCAGCTGCATATCTAATGAGGAGATTGTTTTGTCCAATGTCTTGAAACTATCGAGACATGAATATGCCATATAAATCAATTACATGATATAGGAAGGTAAACAATTGCAACACGGAAGATATTGCTTGGATTCTTTGAAATATTACAGAATATGGAAAATTACATGATTATATCATGTATTTGTCAAAGTTGAGAAAAAAGCATCCTGTAATGGTGAGAAGAATATTATCTAGAGATGTCAATAAAGATAGTAAAGCTTCTGTGGTAATATTCTTAAGATTTGCCTTGTTCTAATATTTTCTATGGGATGAAGAGCTCTTGATTGATTAAACATGTAGAATCGAGTCTGATGTGGCTATGGTGCTTTTGTATATTCTTGAGACAATGGATGACATGGTGTTCTGAAAAGAAAGGTGAATTAGAATGGAGAGTGGAGTTGGGTAGTGAGGCTGATTTACAATTTATTGTTATGCGCATAATTAGTCATTTTTGGTTGTGTGTAGTTATGATTTTGGATTTTTATTTTTCTTGATTGTTTCTTCATTCATTTAGGTTATATAATTCTCTCTCTTGAACACACCAATTCTGCTATTTCAGATCTAAGTTGCCAAGAAGTTGCACTCTTCTATTCCACCATGGCACCATAAGACCTATATAAGTTGCCCATCTTCCTCTTTGTTCAGTACTTTTTTTTTTCCTTCTCACATATATGTCAATCATTATCTAATCAGGTAGATGAGAGGCATGACATCAGGCAAGTGTAAGTCCAACTTAAAGCCTAGTGTGAGATTGAAACAATAAAAGTCCAACTATTCCAAGTGTTCCAATAATGATGGCCACTTCTAGAGAATAGATAAATATCACATAATGTAGCTCTTATTTAGAACTTTTGTCTAATTCCATGGGGAATACCATTTTGAATAGCTTATTATTATTTTTTGGTTACGTTTATTTTGATGGAAACTCATGTTCTGTAAAATTGTCAAGCTTGGTTACAGGGCACTAATTGCCTTTCCTGAAGCTCATGAAGATGCCTTTCTTGAATTTACTACTATTAGTGTTCTTAATGATGTTCTGTTAGATCTCATGAAGGCTTCATTACTGAACTTTTGAAATAACTAGATAAGATTTGGATTAGATTCTAATTAAGGCACTTTGAAAAAGTAATAAGGAGGAGAAATGTCAAAACATTTTCTGTTGCTTCATATAGTGAAGATCTAAACCCTATAGAAACAATTAGTTTGAGACAAACATAATTAAATTTTACATTTTTCCATGAAAAATTTGCAGCCTTCCAAATGGGGACTCCCAACCAAACTAATGAATTGACTAATGGAAAATTTGTTGTGAGTTGACTTGATATTACAACTCAACCAAACTAATTAATAAGTTTAGTTATTCTATTACAACACATTTTATTCACAATAATAAAGATTACCATCCCTATTGTAATCCACATTTAGTGTATCAAACGTGCTCTAATAAATATTGGTGTCCATTTAAATTTATTTATTCTATGAAATGTCTTTCCTTTGACTCAAGATATTTACTTGGGGGTTAAAATAAAAACCTTGGACAACTGGAAATACCCTTTGTTTTCCACCAAAAAAGATAGATAAACAAATACAATATCTCTGAAAGGAAGAAGTGCCATAGAAATTTGTTACTAAATAGAACTCCTCACCAAATGGTACCGTTCTTTTGAACTCAAACAAACATTCCCTCTTGCTCCATATAAATCCACCACAAACACTCTTTCTTCAAAGTGAAATGCAGCCAACGATTCTCAACCACACCCTTTGGGCAAACCTATACGTTCCCTATTTACTCGAAGAATTGAAGGGTTGGTTTAAAGGTACAATCTTTGAAACTTCATACTATACACACGGATTGGGGAGTTCCTATTTTGACGGCTGCAACTTCTTTCTTAACCACGGCAGTTCACTGGCATTGTTCTCTTCCGCCTTGCCACTGCCAAACATACAAGCAGTTATTCCCACTACTCCTTGGGTTACTCAGCTTATTCTTGCAATGACAATTATCATTTTATACAAGGTTGGAGATTTTGATTACGGATTTGCTCCAACTGTTTAGATTTAACATGCGTGTCACTTGTAAAACTAGTTAATATTTAAGAATGAAATCGACTTAATTTTAACAAGTTGATGTACTAAATTAAACAATTTTTGAGGGAATAATATCAAAATTTACCCAATTGCTGATATAAATTCAAGAAAAAAGATACACTGAAAGTTATACCATTTTTTTTTTCACACCTTGTGTTTTTGCGTTGTGGTTGGCCCAATCGAGTGCTATCTCAAGTCAACAATACTTTGGTACACAATAACATATACATCCAATTTCATAACTTATTGGCTATGATTCCTGAAAAAAAAAAAAATTTATAGGTGCATTTAAAAATGTTGGGAAGAGAATATCCAGCACTCCTTAGAGTCGAGCCATAAGCATGTTGTACAAGTGCTATGGGAGTGAGATGCCAAAATTTTTGTGAACTTTTTTGTATATGTGGCCGGGCGGGTAAACAAAGAGCAATGTTATATATACAAAATTTCACAATTTTTTTTTTTTTACATCAGTTTAGTTCACAAAAATTTTTATTAATTTTAATTAGAGTCCATCTCGACATTATTTTTGGGTCTCACTCGAAAATTTTCTTTTCTTCCTTCCTTACCATACAACACATAAACCCTTTTTTTTTTTTTTTTTTTTCACCCTAAATCCTATTCCATCCCTAATCAAACTTAAAGAGCAGAAGTCAAATTTTTATCGAAACATACTTTCTTGTAAAGAAAGAGCAGAAGTCATGTATAATATTTTTTGTGTCTGATAGATTTTCTCGTAAAAATAGAGCTGTCCTCTGTAGACTAATTTATTTTTTGGGTTGGGATACAAATAAGTCCTTACAGTTACACAGAAGTACTTTCCGGTCATGGATCCTACTCCTACACATAGATGCGCGGTTCAGCGGCCATTCTTTCTTCTTCATCCCACGCACCATCACCATCACCATCACCACCACCACCACCACCACCACCTCTGCCACCACCATCACCAACACTTCTTATGTTTCTGTCCCCACCATCCCCAACACCTCCACCACCACCACCACCACCACCACCACCACCACTTTAACGGTCATCCCCATCTATACCCCACTCTTATTTCATCTTTTCCTCGAAACCCAGAAGCTTCAAATCCTGTTCCTCTGCCAAACCATTCCAATTTGGAGACTTCTGCTTCTGGCTGTGAACAATCTTATGCCATTGCCAATCTGTAAGTTTTGCTCCAACCCACTTCTATTCCTCTCAATATAATGATATATATATATGTTTGTATTTTATTGTATTCATGCCATCATACTCAAACTCTTGCAAGTTTGGGAGTTAAATTTGGGGTGGGTTTTGTCATGGAACATTAGATAATTTGCCACTGACTGAGTTTGAAATTTTTTGGACTGATGGGTATATTTAGATGATTGAAAATTGACAAGGTGGTGTTTGGACATCCTGATTCAGGTAACTACTCTATAGTCTATACACCAAAATGAGGACTCAGTTTTAGTGTCTGGCAATGGCAACAAACTTTTTAGTTTAGTTGCTTATGTAAACTTTTTTAAAACTCACACCTTTTCTAGAGTAATTACTAGGTTATCCCGTATTATCCATAAATGTCAGAGGAGGGAACACCACTTTACCGTGCTCCTGGAGCGCATGATAATTTTCCATTTTTCTAGGTACATCTATGTTTTATCTAATTTTCAGCAAAAAAAACTACAACCAAACGCACTTAACGAGGTCAATTGATGAATTTTTTATGAGGCCTTTGTTGTAAGTTTTTATTTTTTAGTTGGTATGTGATCCACACTATTGTTCTTGTGGATGGAAGAAGTGCCATTTGAGCCAAAGCTAATTTGCCCTTGTTGTAAGTCTTTTCCAAACAACTAAAACTTGTATGAGTTCCTGTAAGAGAGCTTATGCTTTTGAACTTGAATGACTATCAATGAGACTTAATAACACTTCTCCTGCTTCTTAATTACATTTCCATGTTTGTTTGCTTGCCATGAAATTGAAAGTTTGGCTTTTCAGATTTCTCATTATCTTGGGTGTTGAAAAACTAAAACCACAATTTGAGAAAGCCTATTACAACTGTTTGGCCTACTTGGTTTAGTTTTTTCAAACTTATCTGAGATTTTTTTTATTTTTTATAAATTTTTTTGGAATTTATTTGTTAATTAGACTGTATTACACCTTTTTTTCTGTTTTATATGAACAACAATAACCACCAAACCTTAGTCCCAAGATTTGGGTATGGCAAAATATGAATCCTCAACAAATTAGTAAAGATTGGCCACATGTATTCTTTTCCACCATTCTATTCAATCCGAAATCATACTCTTTGTTACTTCCTTAATTGACGTCTTTTTTTTTTTTGGCTACTTTTTAATATGAAATGTGACAAAAGTCTTCAATATTGTATTGCTTATTATTTTTTCAATGTCAGTGATGCTCAACCTCTCTCATTGGCATGAACACATTCATTTTTCTGTTCTACACCAAAAGCGTCCTACATTAAAACACTAATTTCACGTTATTTATTCTCATCCAAATTAGCCTTTCTTGAATTGTTAAAATAGGATGTTACAAGAACAGGAGCATGAAGGATTAGAAGAGGAAGATGATGATGAGCCAGTTTTTGTTCTGACTGATGAATGGAGGGAATTCTTTGCAAAATCCGAAGCAAAGAGGAAATTAGGTAGTGGCTTTTCCCCTCCATTTTTTGTATTCTTGGAAATTAGTTTGTTTTAATTTGCATTTATGTCCTGCAGCGAAGAAGCAGGCTAAGAAGAATGGGAAGACATAAATAGAGAATTTGGAGACATCCTTGAATCGCCTCGAGCATGAGAGGTTGCATTGAGTTCATTTAGCAGCTTTAGAGTTTCTGAAAGAATGATCAAGAATTGCTTTTCTTTTATACATACAGATGATGCAAGCTATTGCTTTGGAGCTGAAGATGCTAGACATGGTATAGAATTTCTTGTTGAAGTAAAATTTTCCATTTCTTGATCTAGATTACCTTGTTTTGGATTTTTGTTTTCTGTCAAAAGCATAGACATTGAAATTTTGTTCATGATCTCCAGAACAAATGTATTTTATATTTACAGCTTAATTTTACCGTCACCTTTGTGACTACTTTGTGGCAGAAGTTCTGATTTGTATTAGCTAGTCATATTTATATTATAGTCTCATTCCTGATTTCATTGATCAAAACTACAAATGAGGAAAAGAATATTGATCAATGAATAATGCTGCAAAACAGTTATAATATATGTTGATCTCCTAACAACTCTTTTTTTTTTTTTAATATATATTTTTTTTTAAATTTAGAAACCCTCACAACTCTTAAGTGAATGTAATTTGTAGAATTGACTTAAATGCATTTGTTATTCAAGGAAAAGTCAGCTTGCTACTTTTACTGCTCTGTATGGATTATGAAGGAGATGTTCAATTAGTTGTGTTATTGTTACTTCTTAGATAGAGTGAACATGTGGGAAAACATTAGGGAAGAATTCACATTCTAAGTAAATAAGACTAAGGGAAAGGGTGACTGACCATCTTCTTGCTCCTCGTCTTCTCTTTCCTCTTCTCTTTGTGTTAAAACTATGATAAAGTTTTCAAAAGGATGTTGGAAAAGTATACGGGGATGTCGGCATATACGTGTTTATTGCCATGTAATATCGCTGTAAAGTGTAAACTAGTTCGAATTGTGCATGAAGTTATCATTATCATTATTATTTTTAAAATTATTAGGTAATTGTCAGTGTATTATCTGTAAGTGGGAAGAATGAAAAAGTAAAACCATTGCAAGGACGATAAGCATGAAGGTCAGACATCATAGGGATCACCAACAGGAAGTCTGCAAAAGAGTAATTACCTATTGATAAGCCAGAACAACTAGTGGGGTTCGTTGGAGGCACCTTGACTATCAAGTAGTGAAAGAAAATAGAAGAAGGCTGAACAAAATGATAGTTTAGCGAGGAATGCATACCTCTTCCTTCACACACACACACACATATATATGTCTTACAAATTACAAGATGATAAAGGAACCCACAACATAGTCATGTCCCTTTTGGTAAATTACATACAACACAAACATTTTACACCAATTTTATTCTAATGCTCAGTTAATAGAAACAACACTTTTTCATGGTTTTACCAAACACTAAGTGTGTTTTTAGAAATAGTGTTTTCAAAACGCATGTTTTATGTTTTTAAAACACACTACTTTTTAAAAACACAATTTTTAAAACAACTTATCCAAACGGACCTATAGTCTTACAAGAGTCGTGGTGGGTGAACTCTTTCCTATGCAACTCAAATTAGGATTAGGATTACTCAAATTAGACCTTCCTAACCAGGCTCTTAGACTAGTTTGTCTTGGGCTTGTGCGATTTTCCCCCTCTATGATCAGTCAGTCCACTAGGTCTATACAGTAGACCAAATAAGAAACACAGGGAATCTACCTTGCAAATGTTAGAAACCAATATGACGTTTTGGTTTGTAAGCCAAAATGAGAGACAAGAATCTTGCTGGATATATGTAAGAAACCAGTCTGATTTTTAATTTTTTGCTAAGAAAAAATAAGAGATATTAATAAGCATCAAAAGGTGCAAATCTATATAGATTGGAAATGATCTACTAAAAAAGTTGATGTCATCTACCAGAGTCTTGAGTTCCCAATGAGGATTGTAATGCTCACTAGACAAAGCTTCTACACAAACTTTAGAATCACTCTCCACAAGCAGCTTATCAACTCCCATGGATTTAGCAAGTGGAAGACTCCAACAAATAGTAGAGCCTCTGCCACTGCATGGGAGTTCTTTTGGTCCAACTCTACAATACTTTAACCTTCCAATCACAAACAACACTACCTTTATTGCATTCCACAGCAGCATCACTACTTCCTGCAAGTGGTTTGGACCAGTGAGTTGACTGAGTATTCTGGGTAGCACCAAATTTTTGTTGCCTAGCCTTGAAATGACACTGAAACTGTTTGTTTATTGTTATTAGTATCTTCAAAGGGCAGGTTTTTCCATTGTTAAAGCACACACCTAGTTTCTTAACTCCCGTATGATCACAACAGCAAGCAAAGCAAAATTATCACATTTGGTTTTGTAGATGGGGGATTTATAATGACTTTGACCTGATCTAAGCATGAATTGGCTTGGATTGCCTGAGACTGATGCTCCAGAATGGGTTAAAACAAGCTGCCTTAGCAATAGGGAAATGGAGGGACAAGTAAATGTTAAGTCCTGTCTTCTTACTGGCATAAAGGGCATTTTATGTCAGAAACTTCCTGAAGGCCCAAAATTCAATTTATGTTAGGCAGGACATTAGTTGCGTGTCTCCAAAGAAACATTTTAAACTGTTCATGAATTCTAAGCTTTCAATAATGATCTTCCAAAGTTCTCTCTTCAACGATGAATCTATTGGATTGGCTACCCAATATGCTGACTTGATCTTAATTGCTACCCAAACCATCTAATCTGGCCTCTGAGCAGTGGGAATGACTATTCTTTGAATGGAACTTTTTGTCTCCCGGTTAAATAGTTGATTCAACTTCTTTAGATTCCAAACTTTGCTCTCTCTCTCTCTCTCTCTCTCTCTATATATATATATATATATATGTGTGTGTGTGTGCGTGCGCGTGCGCCAACCAATTGAGCTACAACGCTCTTGGCAAGCAATGTAATGCAGATAAGTAATATATATATCCCACTTGTCTCCAAGAAGAGGTGGTTTCTTGTTGCATGAATGCATAAGATAATTTCTTCCAAGTCCTAAGTGCTTCTTGAACGGGTAACTACACTGTAGCTTTGAGCAAACAACCTACACATAGCTTCAAATGTGCCATTTGTACCCATTATTATTAGAAGACCATGTTTCACAACATTACAGACATACAAATCAAGTTAATTCCTTATAACGTTTGCATTACATAAATCCAATTGACAGAAAATCAGCTACATGTTTGCCATACATAAAAAGATAAGAGCAGCTAGACTGATTAATCAACTAGCTTTCTTATGTGAACTTAGCTCCATTAAGCATTTCTTATAAAACAACCTGGTGAGTTTACAGATCTTGCAACCTCTACAGCTTTCTTCCGTTCAACAACAAGTGCACCAACCTAACCCACTTTGCACTGGCTTTGTAACATCATAAGACCATGACCATCTACTTCTTTAGAGATAAACCAACAACTCTATGTTGGTCATAAGTCATAACAAAGCTAAATAGCACTATTTTCCTGCAAGGGGCAGTGCTACCATACCATTTATGGCTTCAAATTTAGCTTGCTGAAAGCAGCAATGATTCTATCTCTTGTGATCATTTTGTGGTTTTCATAGAAGTCTAGTATCTCCATAGAGATATTTTTCACCTGTCAGAAACACATCATTCATAATTTCGGAGATTAGATGAAAGAATCTGCACCTTTTTAGAAGCTACTAAATCATAACAGTGACATTAATGGAAATTTATTGAATTTTGTAAATTACATGTTCAAACATGCAATGTACGTGCACTTGCAGCACAGGATTTAGCAAGCATATAATAGCCATTTATATGACACTATTAGCTATTACTGCTTATACTATATAAATTTTAGTTGAAGATATAGAGATGCTAAGATCCTTGATAGATATTTTTACTCCTATAAAATCAACTCTATCAGGAACTACACTAAATTTTTACTCCAGTGGCATGTCAACCTCTACCACAGGTAACAAGTAAAAAGAAAAAGAGTACAAACAAGGAAAAAAAAAAAAACATATAAAAGGCCGTACTGTGGTACTCTAATTTAGGGAAAAGAGCATAATAATTTATTTTTGGAACTTCAAGATGGTATAGAATTATGATGTGGTTTTGATATAACTTCCAAATATTATGGTGAATCAGGATTTACAAAGTGAACCCAAAAATTTTTGGTTCAAAAGAACGTTGTGTCGAGTATTATTGGTATTGGGTTCAAATTAGAAAGCTGATGTAGGACACATTCAAAAGGGGACATGAAGGGTAAATAAAATGCAAAGTGAACTCTCTAAATTTAACTTAAATTCATTTAAATCCTATAACTTTACTTTCGTTTAATTGAGTCTTTTAAATTTCAAAGTTATTCAATTCAGGCATTTTAATCAATTTTGTTATAAAAAAAATTGCCATTAAGTATGCAATTAACTAATGAAAAAAATATTTTTTGAAAACAATTCTTACATAAAAAATCTATAAAATATTTTAATTAATTTTATAGATTTTTTTTTTATGTGAAAACAATATTTTTTTAAGGGCAAAATTTTGACAAAATTGGACAGTAGACTTGAATTGAATAAATTTGGAATTTAGAGTACTCAATTGAACGAAAGTAAAGTTAGAAGACTGAAATGAATTTCAACTAAACTTAAGATGGTGGAATTTGCATTTTAACATTTTTTTAAAAATTATTATTATTTTAATTCCATCCACCATTATCTATAACCAAGTTTAGGACATTTTTATGATAATAGAAAGTGTGCTTGTCAAAAAAATACTTACTCGTTCCATATGCAGTGGCTAAGTTAGAAATATTTTCTAGGGGGCCAAGCTAAATATAATAAAAGTTTTTTTTAACTAAAAAATAGTTTAATTTACAAAGTTAATAAATTAGAAGTATAAGATGACTTAATTTAATTGTTCAAACAAATACTATTATTAAAGTACAATGTAAATATGTATCACTTTTTTTAAATATGTACATTATTTACCACTTTTTTTTTTGCATATGCAACATGAGTCTATACAATGTAAAGTTCCTTAAATATAAAGAAAATTAGTGATCACTCACTAGATAACAACAGTGCTATTAGGAATGGCAAAAATTGCCCAACCTGCGGGTACCCAACTCGACCCTAATGGGTCGGGTAAAACCCGACTCGCGAAGCAAATGGGGCAGGTGTGGGTTGGGTGCGGGTATTATGCATACCCGCCCTGAACTTGACCCGTATACATATATCATATTAAAAAATTTTAAAAACCATAACTATAAATACTAACTATCTTTAACCCTAATCCTAATCCTTCATTCTCATCTCTCACTTTCAAGTGTAAGCTGCCTCCCTCTCCCTCACTCTCACTCTCACTTGCTTTCGCCGCCCTCCTCCACCTCGCCGTTGCCGGTCCCTTCTCCACCTCATTGATACATCCTATTTGCCTCCTTCATTGTGCCACTCACTCCTCCACCTCACTGTAGACATTGCTCCCTCCTCCTTGCTTCCCTCACCGTGCCGCTCACTCCTCCACCTTGCCACAGACGCTGCTCCCTTCTCCCTACCTCCCTCACCTCGCCTTGATTAGAAAAATGAGGGATTTTGTTTGGGTTTTCCAGGTGTGTTGTGATTTTGTTTTTGGAGTTTTGGAGGGGTTGAAACAGTGCTAGCTTTCGGGTTGTAAAGGACAGACCAATTGCTGTTTTGTGTTGGTGTAAAAGGAAAAAGGTAGGATTTTTATGTATTTGGGTTATGTATTTAGGATTTTTGTATTTGGGTTTGTGATTTTTATGTATTATATCATTGTCAAATGTATTTTGAATGTTATGTATTTAGCATTTTTGTATTTGGGTTTGTAATTTTGAAAGGGAAAATGAGAAATCTCAAAATTAAATTATTGTAGATTTGTGTGATTTTGCTGTCAAATGATATTGATGTGTATATATATATATATGTATGCTTTTTATAAATTGGGCTACGATTGAGGGACTTCAGATTGGGACCTAAAGGGGCATGGTGGGTGGGGCCTGCGGGGCCCGTAGGGTCAGGTATGGGGGTAAAAAAAACCGTTTAGTTAACGGGGCGAGTTCGGGTGGCGGGGCGGGTTTAGGAATAAAGAAACCCGCTCCAAACCCGATCCGTTGCCATTCCTAATAGCTTTTGGTCCTTTACATATTGTACTACACATAGCGATCTTATAATGTCAAATAGAACTACATGTATCAACACATCAATGGAAAAATATCAATAAATAAAATAATAATATAGTTAAACAATCCTATTTTATGGGTTACTTTAGTTTTCCATTACAAAAAGAAAAGTTACATTGTACCTTTACTAACACAGAGCCGCTAAACACATTTCAAATTTCGAATATACAAACAGAGAGAGAGAATCAAAGGGAGACAATACTGCAGTGGAGCCGTGGAGGGCTTGAAGGCTAAGATTTGAGCTGATCGTCCCCAATTGGTGGATGGTGTTCTTTCACCAATCTGCAATATGGAATAAATTTAATGTTAAGTTAATTATTAAATATCTTTTTGGATAAACTTATTTTTTTCACAAAGAGACATGTCTCCTACCAAAGGACATGTAGGAGTCTATAAATATAAGAACTCCTTATTCATTTTGTATGTTAGATTATTTTATCGTTGTTGCTATTTGTTGGTGATTCCTACCTAACGGGATTACAATTCGTGCCGTTTAACAAACTTGTATGACAACTTATTTGGATATACACAATATCTAACAATTCCTCACTATATAGTAATACACACTTTCATGGGAACACGAAAGTCACCGTCAACGATGGCAGTAACGAGTGTTAATGAGTGACAATGAGAGGAGGTTTGGTTCTATTAATGCCCACTTTTGACAAAGGGCCCAATAGCAGAAGAAGCCCAACAATATAGAAAATGTGAGAAAAGGAAAATAGTAAGGGAATAAGGAAACAAGTCCAGCAGGCTGAAATGATAGGATTGATAGCTAGCAAGCACACAACAATAAAAAGGCGGTAAACAAGAAGTAAATGGGCCGAGAAAGCCCAAAGAATGAAGTAGTAAGCCCATGAGAATAAAAAGAGGTAAAGAAGAGGTAAATGAGACAGGAAAGCTCGGGAAATGAATTAGTTAACTTAATGGGTCGGCCTAAAGGCCAATAATCCCAAGAAGTAATAAGAGGTAAGGATGTGGTAATTGGGCCGAGAAAGCCCAAAGGATCTAGCAAAAGGCCCATGAGAGTAAAAGAGGTAAAGAGGAAGTAAATGGGCCGAGGAAACCCAATGAATGAAATAATGAAATGGGTTGGCAGAGCAAGAATGTTGGCCAACAAAGCCTAAAAGAGGTAAAGATGTGAAAAGTGGGCCTAGGAAGCCCTGAGCAAAAAATTGACAAAGAAGTGAGCTGGCACTGTAGGAACGTCAGCCCACAAGTTCACGGGGTAACACGAAGTAAAAGGGAGGGTAAAGCCATAGTAGGCACGATGAAGTGATATGTCAGGATCAATAGCCTGAGGTCCACGAACACAAGAAAGAATAACATGGGCTTTGCAGGAAGATGAAAGGTAGGGAATATGAGCTTAAAACCCACACATCCTTCACGCCACAAGGGATAAACACCAACCAGAACGTATAGCAGAGTCAAACAAACATGGAGGAAGCAAAAATGGTGTGAAGGCCAGAAAGAAACAAATTCAGACGGCGTGGAGCATGTACAAAGGGCCAAGGCAGCACCTACTTGTACCCAGCCAATACATGGGAGGTGGGCCACGGGTTAAGGTATTGAGAGGGTATGGTTTGATGGTGGGGAGAAAGAGGGGGTCTATTTTAGGGTTCTCGCTCAAACTTCTTTGGGGAGAGATATCCTGCTAGGATGGCATCTTACCCAAAAAAAGTAAGTGTGTGTTGGAACCACTTGATGCATGCCATAGAGGTAGGTAATAGAGAGGCTTGATCTTTATCCAGATGAGAGAAGTGAAAAAATAGAGAGAGATAGGAAACAAGACAAGTAATTTTTGGGAATGGAGAGTGGTGCAACCAACACATTCAGAGTAATGGTAGTGACTGAATAGTCAACAGGTTAGTAGGTAGTCTTGGAAGGACACCCATAAGGAGCCAAAAGCAGTTCAGGAGTAAAAATGGTAAATCCCACCGTGACAGATAGTATAAAAGGCGGTAGCTGTGAACAGTAAAGGGGGATGAAAGGAACGAAAGAAGAGGAGGTAGAACAAGAAAGAAAAGAGAGAAAAGAAAAGAAAATACAAAAATCAGAGAGACATGAGTGGTAGGAATAGAGGCATGCATTAATAGACTACCTTTTTCTCTCCCTCTTGACAGACCCACTCTCTGAGAGATTGAGGATTGAAGCTTAAACCATTTAGGTCATTTATCCAAAGTGCGTAACTTCTATGGCAGAAGCCTTCTTTGAGGTTACTCGCATTGGTGATCGATCCCTTTCTTGGACTTCCATCTGCTGAGAAGCTAAGCTTACTTTTCTGGCAGACAAGTTTTTCTTTTATGCTTGTTGGGTGATTAGTTTACCATTCAGTTATTAAAATTTTTGCTGTAGCGTTATTTTCACTGTTGTATTATTCTGCCATAACTTTATTAGGCCACTTTCCCTTATTTAGGTGTTAATGTTATTTGTTTAGTATTATAGTTATTCTGTCATATTGTATTCCTACTATAACATCTATAATAGTTGTTCCTACTATGGGCACACCGTACACTTAATACCTTTACTAGGATGCATCTATATTGGGATGGCTCGACTTGTGCACAAATTGGCCTAAAGTGTATTTCATTTAGGCCAGCCCAAACTCTCTTACCTCAGACCCATGGGCCTGCAGTGTAACAGGAGAGACCAAAGCCCAACAACACAAAAAGGCCTACCACAGGTTCATTCAAAGGGAAAGAAGGGAATGAGGATTTAGGGACCAATGAAGCCATTAGGAACACCGTTGATGGTAGTAAGCAAAGGAAAAGATGGAAAAAAGAAAAAGAAAAACATAATAATAATAATAATAATAATATTTTTCCCCTCAATATGGAGTGCTTTGACAAATTGAAATTCCGTTGCTTAATTAAGGTAGTACTTAATGGTCCCTTAACACTGTATTGACAAAATGCCTTAATCGAAAGATTATATAACGTATTCAAATTTTAAAACTTTAAAGGACAAGATCTAAATTACCATCTCAAATATGTAATTTTCAATTTAGTAAATTTAAAAAATAAAAATAAAGATGATGATGCCACTTTGTCCCAAAGAATCTAGCCATTTACATTCCAATAAATCTAAGGACACAATTAATTTCACAATTGCTGATGTGGTAGTTTATGATTGGTGTATAATAGAAGTAATGTTAACAATGGTTCCATGTGAAAATGATGTATTACAAATCACCCACCTCAACCAGTTAAGAAAAAAGTTGTAAAATTTTGTGCATGTGTGACTTCAGTTTGTTTTTCTGAATAGAAAAATTCCACAATGAGGAATTTAAAAGATAAAATAAGGGTAAATTCTATTAACATACCTTGAGAATTGGGATACTACATCATGTCCAAGACTTTTCAAAACTGACTAATTTGGTCCCTAAAAGCCAACTTAGTCCCTAAGATAGTTGAGAAAAAATGATTAATTGGCCTAATAGTATTTAGGGACTAAGTTGGCTTTAGGGACCAAATTGGTTAGTTTTGAAAAACCTTAGACCTAGTTGAGATTAACTCAGACTTCAAAGTATGTTAATGGAATTTACCGGTAAATAAAGTACAATAAAAGACGAAGGAACAGAATCCTTGGTACCAACTAAAGTTCCTAAACTGATTCATTGTCCATATGCAACTTGTTTGCTAAAAAGCTAATAAATGACTTTTTGTGTTTGGGTTCTTTATATCAGAATTTTAGTAATAATAGTGTTTTAAATTGGGTTTATAATAAATTACATACTAAGAGTACAACTACAAAAAGGGTCTAACTTTTGTAGACCCTTTTTGTAGTTGTAGACTGGAGTTATAAATAGCGGACACTAGATACACACAACCAATATGGGATAAACATCTCTATTTATTTATTTATTTTTTGGATAAACAATAATATTTATTATAATACACAAAAATAGTAATATTTATTAGAACACATATAAAAATAGTAGTTATGTATGAAGTTTGAACTTAAGGCAAAATGTGTACGGGAATTTATGGCTTCCAATGAGTGAAAATAACCATATACCACGTTTTGGCAAAATTTGTGGCAAACTAGCATTATTTCGAAAATATTTAGCAAACTAACACTTTTTTAATACTCGAGTTTCACAAAATCGAGTTCTAAATAGTACTTGAGTTTAGTGAACTCGAGTTTCTAGTGAGTCGCCAACGTAGCATTGCTGATTTGGAATTTGTGTAATTAAAAAAATAATGTGGTACTCGATATTATTAAAATCGAATACTTTTTTATAGTACTCGAGCTTCATACAGTTGAGTACCACTTTTTTTTTTTTTTTTAAATCTCCCGTAGGAACTCACTCTTGCATATTCTCTCAAATTCACCATCTATTTATAGCCAAAGTTCTGCCGAAATATCAATAGTTGCACCAACATGAAACTTGTCAAGTCAAAGAAAATGGCAAGCATTTATGGCCAAAGTGTCATCCATTTCAGCCAAAAGAAAAGAAGCATGAATTTGGTTTGCATGTCAAGTGTTGATCTTGGCTATCTTCTTTGACAATTCATAAAGAACATTTAATGCAAGCTCTTGCATTTCTTCATGCATAAAACTTCTTGAATATCATGCATCTTCCTGACATGGGCATGCAAGCCATTTAATGATTTGTTGGCTAATGTTAAGCTACTAAGTTTGACTATTCAAGCCATTCCAACAGGAAAAAAAAAGAAAAAAAAAGAAAAGAAAAGAAAAGTGTACTTGATTGCACTAAACTCGAGTACTATAAAGAGATACTTAATTTCACTAATATCGAGTACCACATTATTTTTTTTAAATTCCAGGTCAGCAGTGCTACGCTGGTGACTCACTAGGAACTCGAGTTCACTAAACTCGAGTACTATTTAGAACTTAATTTTGTGGAACTTGAGTATTAAAAAAGTTGTAAATTACTAAATATTTCCAAAATAATGCTAGTTTGCCACAAATTTTACCAAAACATAGTATTTGGCTATTTTCACCGCTTCCAATGTGAAAATGATTGTGATATAAAATGTCCAAGGGTTCAAAGTTGGCGCTTGTTGGTACCTATAAACTGCATGGAACGCGAGGAGAAAGTGAGGAAAATCTTGATTTATAATAATTTTTTTTTTTTGAAAAAAAGCTCATGGCATATTTTTATAATGTGTAATAATAATTTTAGAAACATGTACGTGTACAATTTAATTAATTTCAGATAAATGAAATAATAGTATCATTTTTATTGATTATAAAGTCGAACGTGTTCCAAACATTTACCGTAAAAATAAAACTCATAGCATATTTTTCTTCTAATTAATATAAATATATATATAACCGAAACCTTTAACTTTTTGTTGACTTTTTTAGAACTTGCCACATCATTATTATTATCTATATATAATATAAAAAAAACTTAAAAATAATTCCTAATTTACTTTTCTTTGACTTACGTAAGAATTTAAAAAATAGGACTCACTTTAAGTTTCAAAAAAAGAAAAAAGAAGAAGAAGAAAGACTCATGTAAAAAAAAACTTTAGGATTAAGAAAAAGAGAGAGAGAGACTCTTGTTAGGACTCTCTCTTCCCCCCTCAAAACGCTAGCAGTTACCACCTCAAAATCCTAAACTTAACTTCACTTTAGGATTCAAAAAAAAGAAAAAGAAAAAAGAAGAGACTCAGGTAAAAAAAAAAAAAGGAAAAAAAAAAGTTAGGATTGAGAAAAAGAGAGAGAGAGAGAGACTCCTGTTAGGACTCTCTTCCCTTCTCAAAACCCTAGCAATTACCACCTCGAAACCCAAAACTTAACTTGGCAAGGCAACGTTTTTTTATTTATTTATTTATTTATTTTATTTATTTATATGCTTTCATATGTGCCTGAGATTTTCTTTCTATCTTATTGTTTTGTTATGTTTAGAATTGATTTCTTTTGATCTCCATATTTATATTGACATTTTTGGGTTGAAATTTCTAATAATTATTTTATATTGTATATGGCAGATGAAGTATCTCTATTTTTTGGAGAAAAATCAAAGCTGCAACCTATATCTTCTAGCCTAGGGAATAGTAAATTTTAATTTGGTATATTATATGTGCGTTTGGGTTAGGATTAAAAATTAAAATTATTTCACTATTCAGCTTATTTTTGCTACTATTCATGGGCCCTACTGTACTTTTTGGCACTATTCGTGGGCCCCACTATACTATTTCAACTAACTTTTACCTTTATTTACAGTATTTTCAGCAATAATTTTTTCGTTTCAGCAAAATAAGCGGTATCCAAGCACACACTATATATAATTTTTTTTGAATTTGAAGGGTTTTGTTTGGTTTTGAAGTAGAATTTGGGGATTCTATAAAATTTGGAAGTTTTAAGTCTTGAGGTTTTTGGTATTTGCATCTCAGTAGGTTGATCTTAATTCTTCACCTTATATGCTTTTGCTTTATTGAGAATTTTTATTTGGGTTCATGTGAATTTTTGTTTTCTTAATTAAAGCTATGATTTTTGGTTGATTAATTATTTGTTTGGATTAATTTCAATTAATTATTTGTTTGGATTCAACATAAAAGATAATGGAATTAGGTGTTATAATTTTGATATTGTTCGATGTTTTAAATTGTTTATATTGTTATTACTACGACTAAGTACAATTGAGAAAATCATATTGCTGTTCAAATTTGAAGTTTGGTGTGTCTTCCTCATATTATGGTCTTTGTTTATATCTTTGTAGTTTATATTAGTTTTGAGTGTGTGTATATATATAACTTTTGGGAGTTTTGCTTTATTAGTTTAAGAATTTTAAATTACTTTGTAGGTTTTGGTAACTATGCACCTGTAGTGAGATGTTGACAACATAAGCATATGTATATGGCATTAACATTTTATAAAAATATCTTTTACAACCCAATAACGTTCTATGTTAGACAACACTTCTAAACTATAGACAAGCATAGAAGTTAAATATTTCTTTCAATTGTAATTTATTTAATTATGACAATTCATTTTTTTAAAATGCTAAATAGCGAAATGTCTATAATATGCATATTATTTTTTTAGATTTTTTTTTCGTGCATTGCACAGGTTAACGACTAATATATGTGTGTGTGTGTGTATATATATATATATATATTCTTATATCCCTAACTCTTTGAATGCAAAATAAAAAAAGAGTTTGTTTTTGGAAAAGACAAAGAGAGTTATTATTAAATAGATTCACTTATATATTTTTATAACTATATACTTTAAATATTCCTAGAGTTAATGAGTTATTTTTTAGAAAAATTATATACTGTGTGGAAAGAAAATTAGACTTTAGTTTAAAATTTAAATTAGTGTTTATTCTCCTCCCTTGTATACTGTTTTTTTCACTCTTTCCTATTTATGTTTCAAGTTTATTTATTTATTTAATCTTTTTGAGTTTTAGTTAATTTAACAGTTTTTCTTTTATTATCAATAGAATAGAATAATATATATACTAAAAAGAAGCCTATTGGTATCTAGGCTTTTTTTTTTTTTTTTTTTTGAGATAACACACATGGGGAGAGGGGGGATGTTTTAAATAAACTGATAGTGGTGTATGTCTAAAATGACCTAACTCTTGGATATACAACATAGGATTTAAACCTCTTTAACTCATACTCATTTTTTAATGTAGAATTTACCCACTGTTTTTTCTTTTGAGAATATTAAGTATTTTAATACACATATACGAGGAGAGGGAAGAAGATATTAAAGAAACTGATTAAAAATGTATCTAGGCTTAATGATTAAGAACAATCATCGAGGGGTAAATACCATAAATTCAAGTTCTATAATATCTATAAAAAAAATAAAGCTTTTTATTTGTTTGTTGATGTTGTTGTCATCTCTATCTCTATTGCTTTCTAGTTTCTACACTCTCCTACTCTCATAGTTTCTCTCTCTAATGTGTAGAAGAAAACAACCAACCATAACAAAACAATACTAGGTTCATATTTGTAAACAACCATCCACAAAAAAACAATACTAGGTTGGGTGTCATAGTTGCCAATTGGCTAGTAATGAAATTTAGGATCTCCAAATTTACGACAAGTCCTTTAAGTCTATTGAACTTTGAACTCATAACTTGGAGTCTCCCAAAGAACACTATAGGTACAATATTCAACACAAATTTAATGATGTCATAGTTACAATATGAGAATTTCTATATAAGAAAAACGTGATACATCTAGGCCACGAAAAAAGAATGTCAAAATCAAATATGGTGAATTTCATGCAAGAGAATAAGTATATGACTTTCTCTCTCTTTCCTCATAATTCTAGACAGATGATGGACAAACAATTATAGTGAGTAGACGTAACAAAAACTGTTTTTGACTTCTTTTTGAGGGAAAACTGTTTTTGATTTCGAAGGAGGAACTTGACACTTGTTGACAAAGTTGCTTATATTTTTTGGTAAATCCAAATTTCACTAAGCAAAAGAACAAGCAACAAAATCAATCTTCCAAGCATCCCTAACAGATGAATTACAACCAAATCAATCTTAATTTGTTTGTTGCATACAAACTTTCATTTCCGACAACGTGATAATTTATTAGTACGAAAAATTGTCTCCTCCTATCGAAATTATTGGTGCTTGAAGAAGACTGGAGAGCCAACGAGATGTTAGATTCGTGCGTAGACAGAAATATGACATGACAAGAAAGGACCCTTTTTTTTTTTGGATGAACAACGAGAAAAGAATGTGAAACACGTGGAAGATTGTTAACCTTAGGTTATAAGAGCGAATTTCCACCACTCAAATAGTAAGTGTTTGTGTTGAGTTTGTCTTCATGGGAAGAAAGTAACAGGTGTTTGGATCTCAATGTTCCATATAAGAATCTATGAAACAATGTGAAACACGTGGAAGATTATTAACCTTAGGTTATAAGAGCGAATTTCCACCACTCAAATAGTAGGTGTTTGTGTTGAGTTTATCTTCATGGGAAGAAAGTGACAGGTGTTTGGATTGCTCAGTTTTGTAAGTCAATAGTAGCGGCGGCTCCAGAAATTTTTTCGGAGTCATTAGTGTTGTAATTTTTGTGTGCTAAAAATGGTCTAATTTTTTGCTAATAAAAAAGAAAAGTGCGGAAAAACAATTTTATTTTGTGCCAATTGCAAAGTAAGCTAGAATTTGGAGAGAATGTTTATTTATTTATTTATTTTTAAGAATGAAGATATAATTTTAAGAATAGAGTTATTAACACAATATTTTTACAACAAAATTTAAGTGGCAAGTTGTTAAAGATATGTAAAAAAATAATGTCATTTGTGAGTTTAGATAAAAACCAATTAAAATTTGCCACTTAACCTTTTTTGTAAAATTATTGTGAAAATAATATTGTGAAAATAATATTAAAATATCATATTGAAGCTTATTTCAATGTCATTAGATGGCAAGTTGTTAAAGATATGTAAAAAAAATAATGTCATTTGTGAGTTTAGATAAAAACCAATTAAAATTTGCCACTTAACCTTTATTGTAAAATTATTGTGAAAATAATATTAAAATGATTATATTCAAGCTTATTTTAACTAGGATTAGGGTGTTTAAAATTTTATTTTAGGGCTCATTTAGTTTTTGGGCTAGGTCCGGGAGTTCATTTGAACCCCTTGGGCTGGCTGTAGAGCCGCCCATGCTCAATATTGAGTTTTCATCGCTCAAAAATCGAGAACCTCACCACAATTAAACTTGTTTGGACTTGTTTGGACTTGTTCACCACAATTAAACTTGTTTTCAATGCATGGGAGGTTCACGATTTTCAAACAACTCCATTAATTTTCAAATTTAGATAGACATTAGGATCAAGGTTGAAAATTATTAATATATATGACATGGGTGTTTCTTGATAGTTATATTTTTAAAATAAGATTAAGATCTACTTCGAAAAATGTTATATCTAAATTAAAGCTAAGCATATAGAAAAGAAAAGGTATCTAACATTCTAACTAAGGGCCAAAATAGGATGAAAATTGAAGACAGACTTTGATTTTCTAAAATTGTGTTTGTCATAATGAAATGAGAAAAGAAAGAGGGGTATGTTTGGAGAGTGTATGTTGAATACTTTCTAAATTTGTTTTGGACTATTATTTTCTAGGGGTTTAGTAATTTTTAAATGATTAAGTGCTTAAATGTTGCCTGTGTTTTGAATTTTACTCCTTTCATAGTCAGCAGAAGTTTTTTTTTTTTTTAATAAAACACCCGTTCAATACTTTCATTAACTTGAAATAAGATTACACTGGATTACATCAGCTTGAATCTGATCAACAATTTTGGGTGGAGTATCTTCTACCCAAATATTACAACCATTTAAAAATTTGGCTTGCCTGGCCAAGATGTGAGCAGCTTTGTTGCCACCCCTTCGAACATGGGACATCTCCCATGCATTGAAAACCTTCAGTCCCTCCCTAATTCCATCCACAACCAACCTGATGGAGCTTGGAGGAATGCTCTGTTTCCCTAGCGATTGAACCACCAGTTGTGCATCGCCGAGATCCCCAGCAAACACCACACCTTCCTCAACAGCAGAAGTTTTTTTATTTTTTTTTTGATGGAAGACAGTCGACAGAAGTTAATTGAACAAAGTTTGAAAACAGCATGCTTTGGAGACTATATAAGATTTCAAATGAGCCTTAGAAGACATCATGCATTGGAGAATGGAGACTATATAAGATTTCAAAAATAGTTAACAAATGGTCACAAGGCTTTCCAAGCATGAAACATATATCTAAGTTGGAGCTAACTTAGCACACTGAAAAAACAACATTTTTGAATAAATAAAGTTGTCTACTATGACCACTCATTTAGTCATGGTAATAACAGATTTCTACAAAGTATACTTTAATCATTTGACATGTTCATATGGCGCAGAGCTTGATGTAAATTAAAAACAACTTTTACCATTCCAGTTCAGTACAGTCAGTCTATTTTGACATCTTATATGAACTTAATTACAAACTTACACAATCCAACATGAAATATATATACACACACTCAAATCAAGCCTCATACTCACAAATTTGTTCAAGAATATGTGTTTGAGGCTTTGAGCTTAGCTCAATTAATAGTTGAGCCCAAACATATGTTTTAATTTGTCTAACATTTTTAGTTTTTTACATGTATGGGACGTGAATTACCAAGTTTGTCTTTACATAATTTAGTTACTTGAATGAGAATATAGGTTCTCTCTCTTTTTGGAAGATATAGCATAGTGTTTGTAATCCAATTTCCTTCGCAAAAGAAACAAGATAAATATTATAAACGTGGTTAACCCTTTACTTGGGTTGGATTGTGATACTGGTACTATAAATACACTACAAACTCTCACACAACTTACCATCCCAACTTCTTAAGACTACCATGGAGTTTTGTTATCATATCCTAACTATTTTAGGGCTTTTTACTTTGACAGTAATCTTCATTGCCTTAAACGTCAAACCAAATACCAAGAGGGGTTACACCAAATGCATTGAAATCCCTGAACCCTCTGGGGCACTACCAATCATTGGCCACCTTCATCTTCTAGGAGGCCAAGAGCCAATGGCCAAAATTCTTGGAGCCATTGCCGATAAATATGGCTCATTCTTCTCACTCAAAATGGGTATCCATCGAATGTTGGTGGTGAGTAGTTGTGAGATGGTAAAGGAATTCCTCGCTACCCATGACAAAACTTTTGCTACAAGGGCAAGCATAGCAGTTGGAAAACACTTGTTTTACAACAATGCTATATTTGCTCTTGCTCCTTATGGTCAATATTGGCGTGATGTGAGAAAGATGGCCACTCTTGAGCTTCTCTCGAGCCATAGGCTTGAAAAGCTCAAGCATGTTCGATTCTCAGAAGTGGAGTCTTTGATCAAAAACTTGCACTTGCTTTGTACAAACAACAAGGTGGTGACTATTAGTGAGTTGTTTGACCACATGACCTTCAATATCAGCCTTCGGATAATTGTTGGTAAGCGATTTTCTGCCACCACATATGGTGAAGAAAAGAGCGAGGCATGCCGTTTCCGAAGTGCCATAAAAGAGGCTCTGTATCTTAGTGGCGTGTTTGTGTTGTCCGATGCTTTTCCACATCTTGAATGGATGGACCATAGAGGTCATGTGAGTTCCATGAAAAGGACTGCTAAGGAACTTGACTCGGTGCTTGAGATTTGGCTTGCTGAACATCTTCAGAAACGACTAGAGCAGAAGAGTGATGGTGAAAGCGATTTCATGGACGTGATGCTATCAAGCTTTCCAGAGGATGTTGAGATTTCGGGGCATACCCGCGACATTATTGTCAAGGCAACAGCACTGGTACGCTATTATTATTAACTTTTCAAAAATGTAACTAGCCTCATCACGCGCTTCGCGCGGAGATGAGGCTTTTTATTTTTATTTTTTTAGTGTTATAATTTTTTATTCATTTTAATTTGAGGGTTACACATTTTTTCATTAATATTATGCATTTAAAATTATTGATACAACCAGAAATGTCATGAATCTTAGTGGTCCTATTTTGTAGCAAAAAAAAAAGTGTATTTATTTATATAAATAATTTTTATTTTGAAAATTTAATTTATAAGTGGAAAAAGTAATTTAAAAATCAATAGGAAAGTGACTCTATTTTTTAGGTAATATTTTAGTGGAAGTTAGAGTTATATTTTTACCGGATTGTCCTTTATTTTTGTCTTTACTTAAACATAAAGATGTAGAGGCATTTTTGAACTAAAAAAATGTGGAATCCAAACAGAAAAACCCCTTAAATAATAATATAGATAATAAGTAATGAGAAATGTTTTTGTACATACTAGTATGCAATAATTGTTGCATAATTGAGTTATGTGGCAGCAAAAAAAAGACAAGTAACATGACATTGCTCAATTTTGAACCTAGAAGAGAGAATTATAAACATTTAATCATGTTAAGTATCATCTCAAATTTTAAAGTGAGCTGATCAGAGTGATTCATTTATGGGCAAAATCACTGTATTTATTTGATGAGCATGAGGGGCTTGTTTTGTGAGAAGGACTTTTTGAAAGTTGCTCATTGAAAATACCACACTCCACCAACAAATAGTTTTATTTTGTGAGCCCACCGGGCCACCATTCAATAATTTTTCTTTGGTTTTTTTGAGGAAACATTCAATGGTTTAGAGTCCTTTTAGATTGAGAAAATGGAGGAAAAGTAGAGTAAAGTTGGCTGAAAATAGACTAATTTTGAGCAAATTTTACTCTACTTCCTCTCTCTCTCCTTAATCTAAACGAACTATGTATTGGCTTCTTCTTGGGCGAGCCTACATATTCTTCAATTAAATGTTGGGTTTGTTTCTATGTGGGTTGAACATATAATTTTTTTAAAATTAACTTTTTAATAAGTAAAAAATTGGTCAAAATCTATTACCTTTTTTTATAAAAGAAAAAGAGTCTAATCGATAAATACCTGGAATCAAAGTTGGTTTTAATGGTCAAATCCTTGATTTAACCAGTTTTGATTCTTTTGACCTCCTTTATATTTGTTCGTGGACTAGATTAGTCTAGATCCAAATCTTGGTTGAACTAGTTAGATTAATCGGTGATGTACTTTTTAGCTAAGTTTGCTAAATCTATTTCTAATGATATAATTTAGATAAAAGATCCTCCTCCTCCTGCCTTAGAGCCTTTTTCTTTTGATGTAAATTAATGCTTCTCTTTTGTGAATGATAGTGGTTTTTCCCTTTTATTTTTATTTTTATTTTTTTTAAAGGGTCTGGTCTTGCTTTTAAAACATGGGCTATTACATTACATCTCATTATTTTTTCTTCTCTTCTTCTAAGTAGTTTACTGCAAGAAGATTTTTTTAAAAAATAAAAAAAATTTGGAAATGAAAATCTAGAAAAAAAAAAGAAGAAATAATAACGCATAAATAAATTAAAAAAAAAAAACTAGCTAACTACCACCGCCCCCTTAGTTTATTTCTATGTTTTTGTTGGTAGATTAAATGATCAAAATTTTCTAATAGTTCAAATTTTTGGAATAATTAGCAATTTATCAAAATATCAAAAGAGGATATTATCGGTTCAAATTTTGTCTCCACCTTGTCTTTCATTTAAAAAATTACCATATGTGGGGGACATTTAATAAGGCAATTTAGGCTCATACTTTAAGGGAGTGTATTAAATTCATTATTTCCTAATAATTTAAAATTTTGGGACAAATGATAATTTATTATTGTGTATGCCTGTGTTTTTTTTTGGCAGATTCTCCTCCTTACAGGAGCAGGAAGCACATCTACTACACTAACATGGGCAATCTCCTTGCTTTTAAACCACCCAAGTGTGCTAAAGGCTGCCCAAGAAGAGCTAGACATGCACGTGGGGAAAGATAAATGGGTGGAAGAATCTGATATCAAGAACTTGAAATACCTCCATGCCATTGTTAAGGAAACCTTACGTTTGTATCCACCGGGTCCCCTCACAGGAATACGTGAGGCCATGGAAGATTGTACTGTTGGTGGCTATTTTGTTCCAAAGGGCACTCGTTTGCTCGTTAACATATGGAAGTTGCAACGAGACCCACGTGTGTGGTCGAACCCATCTGAATTCCAACCAGAGAGATTTATGACAACTCATGCAAACATTGAGGTTAGGGGTCAAAATTTTGAGTATATTCCATTCAGTTCTGGTAGAAGGTCATGCCCTGGAATCACATTTGGTTTGCAAGTGGTTCACTTGGCATTAGCTCGTGTGCTTCAAGGATTTGATATCACAACCAGGGCAAGTGTGAAGGTGGACATGCATGAAGGACCAGGTATTGCCTTACCTAAGGTCAATCCACTTGACGTTGTACTCAAGCCTCGCCTTCCCATGGAGAGTTATTAATGGGTGTGAAGCTAATACTTCAATCTCAAGATTATTGCGCAAAATGTACTCATTTTAGGAAGAATTATTATGTACTTCTAGAATAAAGTGATGTGGTATTCTATCATTTTACATAAATAATTCATACTTATATTAGTGGTATTTTTTAATAACAATTGGCTTATTATTGTGGTTTAGTATCTACTCTTTTTTTAAAATATCAAATTTGTGAAATTAGTAATAGTTTCAATATGCATGCAACATTTCTCATCAAATATTTCAACTCATAATAAGGGATTTAAATAAATTCTTTGACTTATTAAATACCCATATCACATATCCTTAATAAAGCTGAAAGAATATATATAGAGCTTAAAGCTAAAGGAGCTCAAACTTTAGTGCTCATAATATCTAAGCCCAATGATTAGATCTTATTATTATCAATTCCACCTTAGCATAAACTTATTGAGATTAGTAATAGTTTCAATATGCTTAAATCACATAATTTGGATTTTGAAATCTATTGAAGATATATATTTTTGAAACATGATTGCATGAAACATTTCTCATCAAACGTTTCAACTCATAATAAGGGATTTAAATAAATTCTTTGACTTATTAATTACTCATCACATATCCTTAAAGCTGAAAGAACATTTATAGAGCTTAAAGCTAAAGGAGTTCAAACTTAGGTGCTCATAATATCTAAGCCCAATGATTAGAGCTTATTATTATCAATTCCACCTTAGCATAAACTTATTGAGTAATACTATAGGTACAAATTATTTTACATCATTTTAAAAAGCTATTGATGTGACAAATTCTTATTGGTTCTCATTTGAGACTACCACTAATATCACATTTTCATTTACCAATAACCATACACCATATTAGTAGTTTGTAAAATAATTTGAGACTTTAGCATTTTCCAAACTTATTCATGCATCTCACAGCCAAGATCTTAAAAATCAAGAAATTCCTAAAGGAGGATATTAAAAAGAACATGCACACATCAAAAACAAGATGCACATAACCAAAGAGAAGCCAGCATAACAAGGTAACTAAAAATCTTTTAGGAAGCAAGTATTACATAAGCACAGGGTAGTTAAGCACGTATTTCTTTAGGTACAAAACAATTGAATGAAGCCATGAAAAAATTAATACAAGTGGTACACATATCCACATGCCAACAATTTACTAGCAAGTGGGTCCAAAACATACATCATTTTGGATGAGACCAAAAGTTCATATTCATATCACAAGTGGAGGCCAAAAAATTTATTCCCAAGATGCTTAGATTACAAAGTTAGAGGAGTTTGGAATGTATGGCACAGCACTTACAAAAGAAAAGCCAAAAAAGAAAAGAAAAAAGTATTCACTTAAGAACTCCTCTAAACAAAGTGGAGGGAAACTATGCTTTTATAGCATGAAACATGAACCTTCTTGAACTCAGATGCAATAATACAAATAGTTGTGAATGCTTAGGATGGGAACCGACAATGCATGAATAAATAGTACTTACAATTGTGTTGGTCTAAAAAAGACAAGCTAAACGCATTCTCATCACATTCTCATCAAGAATGCTAAATATTTTAGCATTTACCACTTCAAAATCCTACTTTATCAATTTTAACATACCATTTTACAATCCACCAAACATCAAACATTCTATTTTTTTTACAACTTCATTTAAATAATATTATTTTTATTTTACCACTTTCTCTCTCTTTCCACCACTTTCTTCTCAACGGCTAGCCATTGTCAGCCATCACCACCATAAACCATCAACATTCAACAGCAAACCTAGACCCATGGCCAACCCACTGCCACCACAATTAGCATCCATCCAAAAATCAACCCCAGAGCCAAAAAAAAAAAAAAAAAAAAAAAAAAAAAAAAAAAAAAAAAAAAACAACAACAACAACAACAACAAAAACTAAACTAAACTTGAGAGAAAGAAGCCTCACCGTGAGAGGAAGAGAGGGAGGTAGAGGATAAAGCGGCAAACAAAACCCACAAACCCAAGACCCATGGTGGCCACTGCAAGCAAAACCCATCAAACCCAAGACCCACGCCTTAGCCACAACAACTCACCTCAGTCACCACCCACCCACCCACCCACCTCGTTCTCAACCCCAACCAAAAAGCAATGAAAGTCAAATAGAAAACCATAGACATGTCTTAGTAGAAAGAACATAAAGAAAACGTTTATTAGAAAAGAAAAAAATAATAATAGCAAAGCTATAATTCTTTGCTTTGTTAAATCTCTCCCTAGAAAAATATCTACCAAAATCTATAAAGTAATCCTCAATTTGCAAATTAACAAAGCAAAACTCACAATTCACCAACCTATCTAAAAAAAAGTAAAAAACCCTTCACAACTGATTGTGCTTCCAATCACTTTTTCTTCATTGTTTTTTATTCCTCAATACCCAAACAGATGCTCAATTAAAATTATAAGAATATAATCCAACGTGCATAACCCAGAAAAGTGCCTGAAAAATCACAAACTTGGTCATCCATAAAAAATAAAAATAAATTTGGGTATCCCCAAATTCATAAAAAACATGAAATTTAAACTCTTATTCTGGCTTTAAATTTGGTTCTCTTCAGATAGTTTGAGGGAGGAGATAACACATGCCTCCAACCTATGAAAGAGAATATAGTTCAAAACTCACAAACACCCAATTTCAACTCCCACTCATGATTTACTTCTCTGCGATAAAATACAAAGCCTTTCTAACTCTCTCAAACCAATTATAAATTTTAATAATTAAACCTAAATCATAATTAATGCAAAAGTTTTTGTACATAAGAAATTACCTTTACAGATGTGGTTCCGGTGGTATTATGGTGGTGGGATGTTGCTTGAAAGTGGGTGATGGCCTGCAAATTTTCTTGCTTTGGGGCTTTGCTTGCAAATAGTGAAAAATTTGCATGAGATTTTTCCTCAAATTGTTGCAAAAAATAAACTAATATAGTACAAGTCACCTAAAGAATCCGGATAAAATTCTAAACAGTCGAACTCTAAAAAGAAAAGAAAAAAAAAATACCTGACTTTTCACCTCTCACCTCTCTCTCTCTCTGTCAGTTCCATCAAAACCAAATTGTAAACACCATCCCTAAATCTTCGACTCTCACCATATGGTTTTCCAAACCTTGTGTAATTTAACTCAATCACTTTCACTGTTGCAAGCTGTGAAGCCATGCAAACACCTAGATTTACGAATACTACCTGCTTTCCTTGCGGCTTTGCAACAATAAATGTGCAAGCTTGGAGCCTGAAGTGAACCCCAGATGTGATCTGTTCTGGCGTATCCCATCGTATTAACATCAGCACCTAATCCTATGATGTCATAACTTCCAAGTCCAATCAAATATTTGGAATCTGAGGCTACTCCTCTACCGTTCTGTAGCAAAGTACCAAAGCAATCCATAACCAAATAGCTACACATGGCCTCTGAACACTATGATTAAACATAAACCCCATTGCACTCAACCACATAGATAAATCAAAGCTCACCTAAGTGTTCTATATCTAATTGGTTTCTGTCCACCTAAGTGTTCCATTTCTAATTGGTTTCTTTTTTGTGCTTCATTCAAACCCTTACCTTCCTCACCACGCATGTTTTTATTTCTAAATTACAATTAATTATTGATAATGCTGATGTGTCAAATTGTGGAGAGATCAACCAAAAGTCAAAAACTTCAGTTACATATATATATAGATAATAATTATAAAGACTTAAATATTTTTCCCCTCAATATGGAATGCTTTGATAAATTGAAATTCCGGTTCTTAATTGAGGTAGTACTTAACAGTCCCTCAACACTGCATTGACAAAATGTCTTAATCGAAAGATTATAAAATGTATACAAATTTTAAAACCCTAAAGGACAAAATCTAAATTACCATTTCAAATATGTAATTCTCTATTTAGTAAATTTAAAAAATAAAAATAAAAATGATGATGCCACTTTGTCCTAAAAAATCTAGCCATTTACATTCCAATAAATCTAAGGACACAATTAATTTCACAATTGCTGATGTGGTAGTTTATGATTAGTGTATAATAGAAGTGATGTCAACAATGGTTCCATGTGAAAATGAGGTATTGCAAATCACCCACCTCAACTAGTTAAGGAAAAAGTTGTAAAATTTTGTGCATGTGTGACTTCAGTTTGTTTGTTTGAACAAAAAAATTCCACAATGAGAAATCTAAAAAATAAAATAAGGGTAAATCCATTGACATACCTTGAGGTTTGGGCTATTACGAGTCAAGACTTTTCAAAACTGACTAATTTGGTCTTTAAAAGCCAACTTAGTCTCTAAGATAGTTGAGAAAAAATGATTAACTGGCCTAACAGTATTTAGGAACTAAGTTGGCTTTAGAAACTAAATCAGTCAGTTTTAAAAAATATTGAACCTAGTTGACATTAATCCAAACCTCAAAGTATGTTAACGAAATTTACTAATAAATAAAGCACAATAAAAGACAAAGGATTAGAATCCTCGGTATCACTATCAACTAAAGTTCCTAAGCCGATTCATTGTACGTACGCAACGTGTTTGCTAAAAAGCTAATAAATGATGACTTTTTGTGTTTGGGATCTTTATATCAGAATTTTCTATTTGGGTTGAAGTCATTCTTTTCCAAAATTCTAGGGGCTTAGTAAGTTCGGATTGAGATGCAATTACCCAATTTTCTTCACAATTTTTTTTTTTTTTTTAACTTTGACTTTTTACTTCTTATTAATTTTTTTTATATAACGGTTGAGACTAAATTTTTTTTTTTTTTTTTTTAATTTTCAATCGAGATGGATTCAAGTTACACGTAACTTTTGTAAAGTTACACATTTTTTACACCGTAGATTCATAAGAGATCTAACGGCTAAAAAAATATCATTAAATGCTATTGATTTCCACCTCATTTATAATTAATACTAGCATTTTCTCTCTCTCCTTATTTATTGTTTTTCACTTGATTAAAGGACATACTGCCATTTTTAACAACTTGCATTTCTATACTTGGAAAAAAAAAAATACTATACAAAAAAACGGATGTTATCAACTGGAACAAAGTTCGTTGGCATTTTTTTTGTTTTTGTTTTTGTTTTTGTTTTTTGCTTTGGTTACGTTTAGATTTTTTATGGAAATTATATATGCCTCCAGTTATCAAATCTATATCAAATCCTCCAGATCCAATATAATGATATGAAGCTTGGTGGTCCTTAGCATATTTTATTTTGTGTTTGTGTTAACTGTTATGATCCCACTTGTATGTGCATATTGTGTGGATGTAACTCTTTGTGTCTGCAAGAGAGGAAGAGATTTTTCTTGATCCAGCAATTATTACTTTGAAGAAGAAGAAGAAGACACTTTAAAGAAAACAGTGGCGCTTCCCCATTTTTAACCCCACGTTTGAAATTGGTTCAAATTAATACAAGGAGGGAGAGAAAATGCTAGTATTAATTAAGAATGAGGTGGAAATCAATAGCATTTAATGATATTTTTTTAGCCATTAGATCTCTTATGAATTTACGGTATAAAAAAGGTGTAACTTTACAAGAGTTACACCAGATGTAACTTGAACCCATCTCTTTTCAATCTTAACAATTCATTACTATTGCATCAAGTGTAATACCTCACCTGATCTCACTCCAAACTCTTAAATAATTAGATAATTACTTTGGTTTGCTATTAATGGGAATTATTTCACCGTTGGACCATATGTAATATTAGTACAGTAGTCATGTATGAAGTATGAACTTAAGGCAAAGTGGAGTTGTGGTGTGCCTTTGTCTTATAACCCATTTTCCTCTCTCTTGTGTGTGTGTGTGTTTGTTTCTCAAAAAAAAAAAAAAACTTAAGGCAAAGTGTGTACGGAAATTTATGGCTTCCAATGTGACAGTGATTGTGATATAATGTCCAAAGGTTCAAAGTTGGTGCTCGTCGGTACCTATAAACTGCATGGAACACGAGGAAAAAGTGAGGAAAATCTTGATTTATAATAATGTTTTAAGAAAAAAAGAAGAAGCTCATAGCATATTTTTATAATGTGTAATAATAATTTTAGAAACATGTGTACAATTTAATTAATGAGTACAATTTAATTAACGAAACATGCACGTGTACAATTTAATTAATTTCAGATAAATGAAATAATAATGATATTATTTTTATTGATTAAAAAGTAGAACATGCTCCAAACATTTACTTTAAAAATAAAACTGCTATAAAGTTGTCAAAATAGGAATTCTACGTAGGATCGTAAGAGGTAGGTAGAATCATACATCGTAGGATCGGATCATGAATCGTAAGATCCTATTTATTTTTAGATTTGAAGCAAAAAATACATTGATAGTGACTTTGTATATTGAATAATCATGTAAATTATAAATCTTTCATAAAAAAATAAAGATTTTGATCATATGATGTAATTTACATGTCCTACATCGCTACGTTTATACTAATGAAACAAATATATTTAAGTTTTTACGCAATGCATTTAAAAAGTTCAATGAATGTTTAATTAGAAACCAACCAAGTACCAAAATATTAGCACACTTTTTCCTTCAGCAGCAACTCTTGAACCCTTATCATCACCTAACATTGATAACCAAATGATACAATAGTGATCACACATTCACACTATACACATGTAACTTTTATTTAAAAAAAAAAAAAAAAAATCTATAACGGAAGGCATTAGAATTGTTGCTTCATTATCTTTATCAAAATCTGTATTATCATCTTTTGGTCGACACCTTTTACTAACCACTCATCATCCGAAGACAAGTTCTTCAATCCAATTTCTTCTTTTGCACTTGATGGTTTAGGTATTTTCCCTTTTATCTTCAAGTTTTACATAACAAATACCAACTCATTCATTTTTTTTTTTTTTTTGTTTGTTTAAACAGTTTTCTCCTTTTTGAGTGCACTTAAAATTGTACCAATTTTAATAGAGAATTCTCAACTGGGGGATAATATACCAAAGTCATTTGGTCTTACTATTCCAAATATACTCCAATTACTTTCACAACCTAAAGAACTATATGTTAAGCTCAATATTCTTATAGCAAAAATTTTCAATTCAAGAAAGTCATCTCCATATGAGTCTCACCACTTAGTTGATACATTTATGAAGTAAAAAAACTGATTAAGAAAGTATCTAGGCTTAATGATTAAGAACAATAATCGAAGGGTAAATGCAATAAATTCAAATTCTATAATATCTAAAAATAAAAAATAAAGCTTTTTATTTGTTTGCTGATGTTGTTGTCATCTCTATCTCTATTGCTTTCTAGTTTCTACACTCTCCTACTCTCATAGTTTCTCTCTCTAATGTGTAGAAGAAAACAACCAACCACAACAAAACAATACTAGGTTCATATTTGTAAACAACCATCCACAAAAAAAAACAATACTAGGTTGGGTGTAATAGCTGCCAATTGGCTAGTAATGAGATTTAGGATACTATTGTTACAATATTCAACACAGATTTAATGATGTCATAGTAACAATATGAGAATTTCTATATAAGAAAAACGTGCGATACATCTAGGCCACTAAAAAAGAATGTCAAAATCAAATATGGTTTATTTGATTATTTCATGTAAGAGAATAAGTATTTGACTTCCTCTCTCTTTCCTCATAATTCTAGACAGATGATGGACAAACAATTATAGTGAGTAGACGTACCAAAAACTGTTTTTGACTTCTTTTTTATTTTTTTTTGAGGGAAAACTGTTTTTGATTTCAATGGAGGAACTTGACACTTGTTGACAAAGTTTCTTATGGTTTTTTGCTAAACCCAAATTTCAGGTCCGTTTGAATACCGCTTATTTTACTGAAAATTGCAAACAATAAAAAAATAATTTTCGGTTACTGTTCATAAATGAAAATACTTTTTTTTTTTAGAACGAAATGAAAATACTGTTCATTTGCCTATTTGCATTGTTCATGTCCCATGAACAGTGCAAGAGGCGCTGGTCCAAAAAAAAAAAAAGGCAAAACGTAAAACGCTGAAACGCATTAGCTATCCAAATGCTCACTTCATTAATCAAAAGAACAAGCAACAAAATCAATCTTCCAAGCATCCCTAACAGCAGCTGGGATGGAAGATGAATTACAACCTGAATGTTCAAATAGCGTTGAAAACACTATGAACGTTTAGACCCCCAATTACAAAATTACCAATTCAAGCTTTATATCAAACAATATATGTGCGGAAAATGATAACAAGCTTATAACAGAATTGATAAACAATCTAAGCCATAAATAATCACAATCACAGCAGTAATTAAATGGTAAAGATAAAGGGAAGAAAGATGCACACACAAGGACAACACGTGATGTGTTATCGAAGATGAAACCGAAGCCCTTGGCGTAAAACCTCTCTGCCGCCCTCCAAGCGGTTAATAATCCACTAGAAAATGTAGTTGGGATACATGAACAGCAATAGACCCTCCAAGCCTAATCTACCCAGGTACCTAAGCCCTCCAAGCTTCCTGCTCTAACGAGGTTTCGCTGAACCTTCTTCTTTTCTAGCTTACCGGATTCTGCTACTAAACCATAGCATCAACCAATGGATATTGGTTCCTTCCAAACTGCTTCCCTTAGCACCAAATGAACCTTCTCACAGACGTGGGTGTGATGAGAAAAGGATTTGGTCAATGACCTCTCAAGGATGTATCAATGGAGAGGAAGAGAGTAGAGGAATTTGAAGAGTCTCTTAGATGAAGATTGGGGATGAGGAAATCTTGTTTTTCTCTAGGGTTTCTCTCTCAAAATTCTCTCTGGAAGCTCTCAACATTTTGTGGGAATGAGAGGTATTTATACTAGAATGAGAAAGGAATGTGAAATGTTAGTTTTTCCCAAACAGGGCATTCTGGCAACTTGACCTCGCGACTAGGTTGAGTCCAAGGAAATTAATACCGTACCGGAGGTTGTACCGGTTTGACAAGTGGTACAATATATTTCGGATACCGGTCAATACCGGCGTACCGTTTCGGGTTTACCGCTATACATATAAAATCCTATATATATATATATATATATATATTTGCTGAATTTAAATCATATGTCTTTAACTATATTTAGGCCCAATTTATCATTATCTTTGTCCTTCTACAATGGCCCAATCCACTACCAATAAATTTAAATTATATAACCATTATATTAAAATCTAAAAATTAAAAAAAAAAAAAAAATTCAAACAAGTCAAACATCCCACCTAACTATCACGTGAATTCTAAATAGAATTCAATGCCTTGCCTTGAGAAGCCAAATCCTTAGAACGTGTCTCACATGTTTTATTTCTGACCGGTTATCAAAAAAGAAAAGAGCACTAAGAAGCCAAATGGTCTCTGGTGTTCATGAGCGAAGAAGAGAAGACAAAAAAAAAGTCTGGTACGAGAGATGCAAATCAACAGAACGAGGCCGTGATGCAGAGGTATGCTTCGCCGGAACTTCATCGTTGTCTCAGTCTCATGGATCTATGGGTTTTTGCAAGCAAACATTAGTTTCAAAGAGGTAATATCTGTTCTTAAATGATTTCGGCCGGAATTCAATATTTCGGCCGGAATGACCGAAACGCCCCGGAATGGCCAAAATCATCCGAAACAGTCCGGTATAAAAGCCGGTATGAAATGGGAGGGTTACCTGTACCGATTTGGTCGCCGGAACGAGATATTTCGGCCGTACCGGCCGGTACGGTACGAAATTGTCTCCCTTGGTTGAGTCGCGAGTTCAAGCAGCGAGCTAACGGCCTGGCCAGCCTGGGACTTTTGTCTTGTAGTGCAACAGCTGGCGCAACTCTTCAGCTTTTGACATACTTGGCACGTGTGCAATTTCTGGCAACTTGCAAGCCGCGAGTCACCCGCGAGATCTAGTTGCGAGTCCCTGTTTCTTTGCACAATCTTGAGCGTTTCTTCACACTCTCTCACTCACTACCCTTACAAGTTTCTCATCTAAATACAGGGTTACTAAATGCTAAATTACAAGAAAATTGGCACGGAATAAAGCCAACTAGATGGTTGATAAATTTCAACCTTACACAACCAAATTAAAGGCCTATTAACTACACATAAGGAGCATTTTTACATTGATAATTTTGACAAAGTTGCTTATATAATTTATTTGTTGCATACAAACTTTCATTTTCGACAATGTGATAATTTAATTACGAAAAGTTGTCTTCTCCTATCAAAATTATTGGTGCTTGAAGAAGATTGGAGAGCCAACGAGATGTGAGCTTCGTGCCTAGACAGAATTATGACATGACAAGAAAGGACCTTAGAGCATCAGTAGTGGGACTTGCAAATGTCATATGCCACTGATATTTAACATTTAAGCCTTAAAAACCCCAACAGGCGGACTTGCAAAACCATCTTATTGCAAAAAAATTTGCAATATTGCTACAGTACCATCTTATATGTAAGATGGTACTGAAGCAGTATTGTATAATAACAATTAGTTTTTTATTTGTCTGATGCTTCTCTCTCCTCTCTCTCTCTCTCATTTCATTTCACTTTCTCTCTCCAATTTTTCTCTACTTCGTTCTGCTCTCTCCTTTTCAAACTCAAAACCCATACAATCTCAGCACTTCAGAACCAAATTTGGGGCTTATATCAAATTAAGACTAAAATTTACACAGAAAAGCTGTGGTGGAGGCGTGGAGGTTGTAAGTTTGTTCCTGGGTTTCCAGTGTGGGTTTGTTCATGGGTTTTCGACGTTTGGGTCGAATTTGGATGGTGTTTGGGTGGTGTTTGGGTTGGCGTTTGGGTCGAAGATGATGATGATGATGACGGGTTTGGGATGAATAGAGCCGGCGACAGGCGACCCTCTCTCTCTCGCCATCCCTGCTGGTGAGAATAGATGGGTTTGGGTTTGGTTAGAATAGATGGGTTTGATTTTAATTTTGGATTTTGATTTTGATTTTGATTTGGTTGGATTTGGTTGTGCTGTGTTGGTGGTGCTGTGTTGGCGTTGGATTGTGTTTTATTTTTTATTTTGGTTCAGCTACTGGGGTTTGTGGTTGTGGTTGGTGGGCCGACGATGGAGGTGGTGGAAGTAGTTGTGGTTGGTGGGCCGATGGTGGGGTGGGTGTTTGTGGCTTCGTCGGAGTGGGTTTTGGGTCAGTGGGTGGTGGCGTGGGTTTGTTGCTTGGGTTTTTTTTTTTTTTTTTTTTTTTGGTGTTGATGGTAAATTATGGTTGGCTGGTGGTGGTGGTGTCAAGTGTGTGCAGTGCAGCGGTGGTGGTGATTGTGGTTGTTGAACAGAAATAAAGAGAAAGAAAGAATAAATAATGTGTTGTATAGTAAATTATGGTAGTTGTGGGATATATTATTTTATTGTGTAGAAATAATATTTTAATGAGTAGAATAAGAAAATAAAAGTTGAGATGTTGGGTGTATTGTAAAATGATATGGTATAATTGATAAACTAGCTTTTTAGGATGGTAAAATAAGATGAGATATAAAATCCGGATGTGGATGCTCTTAGATATCTCAATGTACCATATAAGAGTTTATTTTTTTTGACACGACCATATAAGAGTTTATGAAACAATGTGAAACACGTGGAAGATTTTTTATTTATTTATTTTTTATACAAAGATAGAATTTTTATTCTAACTTAATTTAAGTGTATATGTATGTGAAACTCTCTCTTGGAAACTTAAACCCCGGCTCTTCCCCCCCCCCAACATCTCACAAGCACTTATACTTGTAGAGTGACCATTGCACTAAGGGTGTGCAGGGAAAACACTTGGAAGATTATTAACCTTAGGTTATAAGAGCGAATTTCCACCACTCAAAGTTAAGTTTATCTTCATTGGAAGAATGTGACAAGTGTTTGGTTTGCTCAGTTTAGTAGCTCAATATTGAGTTTTCATCACTCAAAAATCGTGATCCTCACCATAATTAAACTTGTTTGGACTTGTTCATTAACTCAATTTCTCTCACTTATACCTCAAAAAAGTAAGTTTGAGTAAAGAAAATTGAGAATAACATTTTGTTGTTTTCAAATTATAAAAAATTAGTTAGGATGACATTTTTGTAATTACCATGTATTGTGTGGGATCCACTTCTATGTATTGTTCACATCGAGTTAGCCCATTTACTTCTCTTCAACAACTTTTGGGGGTGTTGACCTCAACTCCACGAACTTAATTTTTTTTTTTCAATCATTAAAAAAATTTGATGGTATGAGAAAATGAGAGCGCGAATGATATCAAATGTGTTAGTCTGTGAATATATGATCTATGCATACTGTATTCAAAATTGAGCAAACAACTCCATGTGAGATACTTACAATTTTGTCTACTATAATGCTTTATTTAATAAATACATTTATTATATCACTACAAAAAAAAAACAGCCTTAGGCCACGTTTGTAAAACGTGGCCTTAGGTCCAAAAAACGTGGCCATAGACCCATTTGGCCTATGGCCGCGTTTTTTTAGGCCGCATTTTCAAATGTGGCCCAAACCCCGTGACTATAGGCCAAGGGGGAGTCTATGGCCGCACTTTTCAAACGCGGCCTAAAACGGGGTCTATGGCCGCATTTTCCAAATGTGGCCTAAGAGTGGGGTCTATGGCTGCGTTTGAAACACAGCCTAAGGTGATACACTATGGCCATGTTTAAAACGTGGCCATAGACCCCATTCTTAGGCCGTGTTTGGAAAATGCGGCCATAGACCCCATCTTAGGCCGCGTTTAAAAAGTGCGGCCATAGAGTTCCCTATAGCCGCGTTCAACGCGGCTAAAACCCCTTTAACATGTTTTTAATATGTCTATAGCCGCGTTTTTAAAACGCGGCTATAGTTTTTTTTTTCCTTTTCCTTTCTACAGCAGATTGTGAATACGTTTACAAACGCTGCTATAAATTAATTTTACAAACGCTACTATTTCAAGCTAGAATATCAAAAGAATATCAAGCTGAAATTTTCTTAAACTTGTCACAATTTAAAGTTATACCTCAACTACAGACATTATACACACTTGTCACAATTTAAACTTGTCACAAACGCTGTCTGTAACTTCCTATGGCTATCCCATCTCCAAGCTTTTTGTCTACAAGTGGGGCATCGGTTTTGTACACAGTTTATGTCCATAATGGCATTGCAAACATATAAAGGCAGCAGTCAGCTATTTTTTATTTTTATAATGAATTAGTAAACTTCATATACAAAAAAAAGTTTCCACAGGCCAACATAGCAAGAATGAAACTTTTTTCCTAAGTACAAGAATTTTAAAAAAGTAAGACAACAGTGTTGAGCAATGTTGAGTATTAAATTCCTTTTGTCAACAATCCATTCAATAAACCAGCCCTCTTGCCTAGTTAGTAGACTTCCACTATATAAGCTCTTTTAAATAGTTATTATAACCAAAATCTTCCTAAAACTAAAACATTTCTCCAACCCCTAAAATGAGTTTGATAAAGGATCTATCAACTCCATAGTGGTTTCACTACCACAAAATATCACCACAAGCACCAATCAAAATGAGAGCTGATCATTAAAAATTAAAGGAATTTCCTCGAGCTGAAAGCTCGTTACCTTTTCAATAAGCTGGAGAAGTATGAAACGAACAAAATATTTACGTGCAGATCTGTAGAAGACACTGCCCTACAATCATTCCAAGGTATGATTAATAACTTGAGTAGCATCACTAAATTCACAATATGGACATATGAAACTCTCTATGACATGAGTGATGCAATAAGCAAGAAGAGTCAGACATAGACACTTTACATGGGGGAGGATGAGAAAGACATTCAACAAATAAGTATTTCCTTTCAACAAATAAAAAAGAAATATTTAAATTCTATCTCAATCAATCCACTTGCTTCAACAGAGGTTCATGGCAGGAAAGGTTCCCAATAATTCCAAGGCTAAGTTCCTAAAGCACAAAACTGAATCATTTTCACACGAAAGAATTCTTCAGAACCTCTAAAAATACAACTGAGTAGGAATTAAGACCAGTGAGTCTTTTGTTTCCAATCTTAAGATTTTTCTCTGGCATAAAAAATTGCTTGCTTACTTTCCCCCTACAGAAAAACTTGAGGCATTCACATTTTCTTTGTTTTTCTTTAGTTTTTTGCTAGGACATGCACATAATAAAGTGGTCTCATATGCATAAATCCACTTGATACAGACAAAGTGAATAATTCAGACCCAATCGAAACTCACCAACCCTAATGTAAAGAAAATTATCCAAATCCACTTCTAGACAAGCGAAGAGAACCACAAAAGCATACCACATTGAGCTGAACTCTCCTTGACCATTCATTGCGCTGAACTCCCAATGCACCTGCAATCACATTGAAAGCACGCAATACACAACCATAAATTCAATTTTCACATAGCATTTCAAAGTCAAGCGAATAACAAAGCATTGACAAAATTCGAGTCTAAAAATCAAATTGATCATAATTAAGTTTTTAAAATAATGAAGTCGAGAGAAATAGAATAGATACCTGATCGGAGGGAGAATAATAGAAAAATTGAATTCAGTCTATAATATCAAAATAATATTCATGTGTACAATATTCCTTCATGAACATCCAAAAAGTAATACAACCTACAATAACAAAATATCCACAACGAGCCCTCATTGTGATGCAGCACTACCCTGAATATATTAAACACATTGTATTAGTAGCACATAAACAACGCATTGCAATAAACACATAGTTTTCATTAAATTAAATGCAACATTTTTATACCACAGAAAGCTGTGACGCATTTGGAAATGACCTCATTGACTCGAACATGCTTCTCACGCCCGCCATCATTTCATCAATTTGTATCTTATGCTGTGCATTTGATTGCCGCTTGGCTTCGGCCAGTGCTTCGACGATTTGCTGCTTATTCTGCTCACGTATTTCGGCGATTTCCTCCTTATGCTGCGCCTGCATTTCGGCGATTTGCTCTTGATGCGTCTGCTTTGACTGGGCAAGTTCGTCCCTTAAAGTCTGGTGCGAAGTTTCCAATTCGGTTATTCGATGGGCCGTTTCGCTGGAGACTTGTGGAGTTGATGTATAACATGGCAGGTTGGACCCACTTCTTCCTGATGGGGTTGGTCCAAAACCAACCCCACGTACACGTCCATGCCGTTCTGCCCCCATCACTTGAGCAAATGCATCATCTTTTGCCCATAGGATTCCTTCATGAGGCTCTCCTTGTAGTGAGCCCCTGTTCTTTAAAATGTCAGTCATTTTATTCTGTTTTCACACAAGAACCAAAAACCATATTACTTGATATAGTACTATTCACGCACAAAATACAAAAGAAATAAGTTACGATATAGGGCTTACAATCTTATCTCTCACTTCAGTACTAACAGGCTGCCCATCTTTGGTGCTGTATACTTTCACAAAAACAACAGCACGCTCCACTGCGTGCCCACTTTCTTTTGCCTACGTCATATTCAACAGCCTCATTACAATAGTGAAAATTTATGTTGGTGATATGAAGCGGCAATCGACAAGCAAACATAGCAAATGAAATTTGAGATATAACATGCAATATAATGTAAAACAAAATAAAAATTATAGATTATTACGTTCAAAAAGACAAGTGAGTTGTTTTCTTTAGTTGTGACAGTGGCTACAATAGTCCCTACCTAGCCCCATCCCAAAGTTACTCCCCAACCCATTTTCCATCACTCAACTTCCTCACATTTCCTCTCTCTCACTTGTCTTTGCTGTCAGAGTGTCAATTTTCTTTGCAATTATCCTGTCTTTGCTGTCACAGTGTCAAAACTAACGTGATTTAAATAAGCACAATAAATATGAAATGTTCCCATCAATAAAAATTCTTCAACTTTCGCAACATATTCTTTTGTTTTTTGGTTTTTTTGTCCCTATAAAGCTAAAGCATATTGTACACATAATTATATACTATAAGCTCTTTTAAGCATTTTAGATTAGGAGAAGAGGGAAAATGTTAAAAAAAAAAAAAATACACACACACACACACACTTAATCACAAAGTAATAACAGATATATATTTTTTTTTTGATAAGTAATAAAGATGTATATTCAAGAAACTACCTCATGAAAATAACATAAGGCAGGCAAAGGATACAGGGGAGGAAACAAACAGAAAAACAACAAAACAAACAACCAACAAAAACTAAGAACAAAGAAGAGAACCGAGGAACAAAGGGAGAGAGTCACTAGAGGTAATAACAGATATATATATATATATATATATATATATAGGCAAACTATCCTCTAAATTGTCTCACACCCTAAAAAAGTTTTGATATGAACCCATAAAATTTCCTACATGAGAAATGGTAATGATCTTTACAATGACCAACGATAAGGACAACTCTCTCTCTCTCTCTCTCTGTAAAATACTATCCCTATTTATTCCAATAAGACCTAATGTCTATCCTAACAAAATTAAAATAATACTAGTGTTTTTTCATATTTCAAAGCGTACGTTTAATCTCCAAAATCACCAAACCAAATGGATAACCAAATGGATTTTAATATAGAGTAACTCTACGAACATAAGCATTGCTTATGTTATCACTAAATTAGCAGACTCAATTCAAAATCAGTTTGGTTCCCACAAGTCAGAAATAGTAACGAAGTTAATTAGTTCAAAACAAATATTTGAAGAAAGTATTGAGAATAACAATTTCATGGTGCTGGAACCAAAGCAAGACAGGTGAACTGCCTTAGAAGCTAGCTACATTGTCAGCTGAGAATAACAAAAATTTCATACTAATTCACACAAGATGCTCAGATTCATCCGTAAATTAGTTTCATCATAAAATATTATAATATTAAAACCCTGGCTAGTTAGGATAAATAGCATTTCTTACCATTTTGTCAGCAGTTTGGGCAAAACTTATAAGCCCTGACCTCGCTATGTCCTTCTGAAACCCACGACTTCTTATGTTCGTATCAATTAATGTCTACGAACACATTCCCGCCAACAAATTAAACCAAAAAAAAAAAAAAAAATCAGTTAAATAAATTGTACTCGGTAAATTCAAATACCCCATCATATGTATTCAAATACCCCACTAAATGAGAATAGAGCATAAATATAGCGAAACCTTCGTAGCAGACAAAAACCAATAGTCAACTAGCGCCTCGTACTGCAGCTTATCAACCTTATCTGGTTTGGCCCGAATGACATCTTCTTTCAACGCATCTTTTGGGTAGCATTTCTTTTTCAGCTTGCTTCTTCGATTCCTCCTCAATTCTCCAAGTAGGTGCAGTGCCCAGTTCTTTTGATTAGCTGGTAGGATAATTTTAGCGGGAATGATCCACCTTTTCTGAAATGCAAAAATTGAGTTAGCATAGTGCAATAGTCCACCCTATTGAAAATGCCATTTAGCACACATATGGCTGTAGATAAACAATAAAAAGTAGCTTAATTTGATACTACCTCAATCTCTACCCAGCAAGCTTCTTTTTCCTTATCAGGGAAACGCGACCAAGCAACTGGCACAAGTGGGCACAAGATGGGGTTGAGGCAAATGGTGCCCAACCACCTTTTGAATGTTTGTCCGCTGTCCCCAATCGGTTGGCCACGTACATTTACCTCCAATCGAACTTTCATATTCGGTGGCAGACTCCATATTCGCTGCATTAGCGTTTCCCCACGCTTTTTACGCACATTACTGGCTGATGGGGTTTCTTCAACCACATCTTCTGCACGCCCATTACTGGATACTGGCGTTTCTTGCACCAAATCTCCTGCATATAGTAAACCGTCATTAGGAATGAAGTTTCAAAGTTCACAATTACAGAAAAGTTACTGTATATAGCTCAAGAGCTCAACTAACATGATAGTGATGTTGGTAAATGTGGACATTTTGATACTTGCCTTTTAAATAATCTTTTTTTCCCCATTTGTTATGTTAATTTACTTATTACTCAGTACAATAAGTGAATTAACTCGTTCATATTTTCATAAATTTAAAAGAAGCAATGGGCAGCCTATTGTGTATTTCTCAATAACATATAAAAAAGCATGTTAAACCTAATTTTATAATCATTCTAATCAAATAAAGGGAGAATAGTCTAGCTTTTCGTATGAGGAAGAATAGATTCTCTATAGCTAGGTAAGAAAAATTGAAATTACTCATGAGTATGTTATAGATGCATCTGTAAAATATTCAATTACGATAAGCCCACTTGACATAAACGAACAATGGCTCTCAAAAATCTAGAATTTAAAGCCTACTTTTGACATAAATTACAAAGTACATCATCTAATTTTGTCATAAATTCAATTTAGCCTTCTAACTTCCACGGTCTTTTTAAGTCAATACGATAACTTTGACGTTTATTAAATGTAATTCTTATGTTAAGTTTGTCACAATCACATGGTATCTTTTTAAGAGACATTATTTTCAAAATGCAAAACTACCAAAATTACATAATTTCGGACACTTGACGACTAATTCTGTAATGAGAAGTAGACGAAATGACCACTTAAAAGAAATGAAACAATATGCATCTAGTATCTTTTCTCAAACGTTTCATTTGAAGACATGTCAACTACCTGGAGAAGGGAGTTGTGTCTCATCATCGTCACTTGCGTCCCCTCTTGCCTGGTCAGCCGCAAGGGCGGCCCTTAGCTCCACCTGCACGCTCTCTTGTGAACGTGACGATCGCTGGCCAACTTCAACAACACTCAATTGATTGTTCCTTCGCCTTCCTACGGCCAACAACAGAAAAATTATGTGTCTAGTAATAAATATCAAACGTTACATTTGAAGACATGTAAACTACCTGCGGGTAGTGTCCTAGCAGCACTTGCAGCTGTTGTTGCCCGCTCAGCAGTAGACACGGCTTCGCGCTCATTCTCCCCCCTCTGTCGTGAACATGAGGGTCCTTCGCCAACTTGTACAAGCGGCAATTGGCATTTCTTTCCCATTCCTGCGTCCAACAAGTTTACAACACAAAGAAAATGTTAATATTACACAACAATCAATTGCACACAATTTAATTGAAAAAGATAAAGTTAAATAACTCATTTTAATATCTACCAATATAAGAGGATTTTATATCCAAGTTAAGAGCTTCTCTTTGCCAAACACTACAACAAGGATGAAACAAAACCCTAACACCACACGAACATATATCCAAACTATGTAAGAAATGAATTTCAATTCCAATAGCGAACAAGGGAAGGAACAGGATGCATTATAAGTAAAAATTAAAAGAATTAACAATATTAAGAGGAATTAACAAATTCATCAAATACTACACAAAGGCATTCCAACTAATTCATGAATGGATATGTTTTCAATAATAATTGTAACATCCAAACGCATAATACAGTACTATACTATTACACTACTCATCCTCGATGTACTCGTCCTCGTTGTCATCTTCATTGTCGTAGTCATCATCAATAAACTCACAATCATCTAAGTTGTGTACTTCATGAAGATCTCTTTCAGCAATGATAGAGGCATCAATTGTCATTCCCTCTACATCATCCCAAGCCCAACCAAGGTTGTCACTCACAACCTCATTAGTACTTATATTGTACAGAACATTCTCAGAAAAACTATATGTGCCATCCTCGTCATGTTGGGGACCAACACCGGCATCAAACACATCCCTAGCTTTAGTTTTGACAACAACATACCAATCCTTGTGCCTTTTATCTTCCACATAAAAAACTTGTGTAGCTTGAGATGCCAAGACATATGGTTCATCTATTATGTCATCCCCACCGTGTATGAAGTGTGTAAAGTTCACCATAGGAAACCCAAATTCATCAGTCCTATATCCTCTCCTATTTTGGTCATCAACCCATTTACACTTGAATAACACATGTTTGATATTGTCAGAATAATTAAACTCGATTATGTCCCTTAAAACACCATAGTACGTAATGCCACCATCAGTAGCTGATTATGATTGTGCATTTAACTATATATTAACTAAAGGCAATGGCATCACATGACATGACATTACTTGTTTTTCTCTTAATACACGGACACACCAGCTTCAACCAAATCAATAGTTTTATTATATGATGTCTATATATATAATCACGGGCTTGAGAATAAAAAGTTAATAGTATTAGGCTGAATGAGAGAAGTTAAAAACCACAATAAAACAGTTACAATGTCAACTCACAGACCAAAAATTACTCACAGAATCATTGTCAAACAACACAATTGCAATAATTTCAAGGCACTAAAAAAAAAAAAAAAATTAAAATAAAAAACACTCAAGAGGAAGAGTAGTAGCCTTTGTAAGACCACCCTTACAGGCAACCACAATCTATACAGAAGTAACAAAAGCCATTTCAGGGATGCTTTACAGAATCTTCAAGCTAAACATTTCAATCTCGTAACAAGCAATATATTGAGTAATAAATAAAAATTGTGGAGCATAAATTCTTTGTCCCATTACGAGTAAAATAGGAAAAGAAATTCTTACACGCGTTCAATAAAGCGGACATCTCATAAATTGGTGGGTTCCATTTCTGTTATTGATAATTTCTTATTAGGAATAACAAGGATTACGAAAATTTAGTTAAAAAATGGCATAACACATTTGAGAGGTGGGTCATATAATGTTAGGTAGATTATTAGTCAACAAAATTCTAACGACAAAAACTATAAAACTTTAAAATTAATCGTAAAGTATGTTAAAGTAACAAATGAGATGGTGAAAAACACAGGAAAAAGGAGAAGGGTATCCAGTAATTGGAGGATCAAAACAGTCTTCCCAAATAACACATATTGTGTAACTATCATTGGTCGTTATGTCCCAGGTCAAACAATTGCATTTGACACTATGAACTAGTAGCAATCAAATAAGTAAGAAAAAAAAACCCTTAGATTAGAAATTTGGAAGGCTTTCTGAGGTTTGTTACAGTTGCAATCAGATTTGGTCATTCCTAATTGGGTTGTATCTTACTATATTCTCCTACTGATAAGCAAAGAACCAAGGTGCAAAGGGATATGACCATATGGGCCACTACTTCAAGCAAAAACAACTCAATCAGCAACCTGTTGGTTCAAACTATTCGAGGATTATGGCTCATTGGCTGTTTATGATGTAGTATTGAGCTATAAATATTTTAAAAAAAAAGACTAGGTCCGTCCCTCATAGAAAATCATGTCCTTTAAGAGAAACACAACAAAAGACAACTAAATATCCAGAGAAAATTCAAAACTCGTAAACAAAATAAAAACCATTCCATCCGCATGCATTTAGTGACATGATTCATGCTAAAAATTTCTCTTTGTATGTGAAATAAGCTTAAATTTTTCTTCAGCTTCAACCTATTGGCGAATGTCAGTTTTTGATGCCCGGTATGGATGAAATTTAAACACGGATTGTTTGCAAGCTGTTTGAACCTGAAATTAAGAAATAATTAATATTAAAGAACAGGAAAAGTGGAAAATAAAATATAAAGTTATAAATAATTACAACATATTTAAAAATGTGTGTAGCTGTTTTGTTTATGCCTAGAGAATGAATGGAGGCAAAATAAATTCATATTTCTAATAGCAATGGCTTAGGAAATAGTACAAACATATGAGTCATATGGCTTTTCTTTTTCACCCTATATGTTTTTCGGGGCAGTTTTTCAGTGTTGTTTGTTAGTGTTTGGAAGCTTGAGCCTAAAATTTACAAACACAATGAAAATAAATAATGCCCCAAAAGTGTATGTATGTGGGTTTGGTTTGTTAGTGGAATCAGAATTTGTTAAGCACTTCTTTAAATTTCTTAATTTACTCTAGTGTCTTAAATTGTCTTATAACGTTAGTACATATATTGAAGATAACTTTTCTCCTTAGGAAAAAAAAATATATCTATTTTGAAGAGAAAAGTTACTTTTTAAACTTTTGCTCTCAACCATTCATAAGTATTACATCTCATGCAATAAATTGGTTGTTGCATAAAATTTGGATAATATCAATCCATGATCTTTCTAATACCCTACCTACATACTAATGGCCTACATAAAAGTGAATTATAAAAGGCTTGAAAATCTAGACAAAGCAATGCATCACCTATTATTATTAACAGTGTGTCTGCATTGGGTTGAGATTGGAGTACTACTATTATTATTTTAACTGAACCCTACCTCATTAGGTTGAGAAAAATCAAACCAAATCAAATCCATCATAATGAAAATCAACTCACCCAACCCCATCCGTGAGGGTGATCAATCAGGTTGGGTTCAAGTCATTTTGTCAAGATTTAAAAACTAATAAAAAAAAGGTGGGTTTTCATTCAAACATTTAATATCATTATTCAATAATCTTTTTATTTTTTGATTAGTAAATAGTTCATTAAAAGTCAAAAGAAAAAGTGATATTGATTTACACAATAAAGCCTAATAGTTCAATTTTATCAAAATGAAGTCTGAAAATAATAAAATAAATAAAACTAACATGTATTTTTTAACTCAAATAACAAATAAATCAATCTAACAAATTTAAAAGACGTATTTTAAAAAAAATATTGTGTAAGTTGGGTTAGTTTACACTTTACAGAAGTGAAAAATTTTGCAAAACAATCCAACTCAACCAAGCTCTAAAAACAATACAACTCAACCAAACGTGGCCATCAGCTAATAAAAAACCAACGAGAAGAATCAAGTTAAAATGGTGAGTTGAATATACACTTGTAAAAACTTGGTACCCCACTCATGAATTGTTCATATTTCGAACTTCATATCGACCATGCCTAAAAGCGAAAAAGAAAATGAAAAATGTTACAACTCGGGAAAAAAGGTTGCCAAATTTAGTATTGTTTTAACACCTTGTTTGACAGTTAAGCCACGATACAAGGAATAAAAAATATATGCTTAAGATTTTAGATTTACGAGTTTGAGTTTTATATATAGTTTTTAATAAATTTAGATTTAGATTAGGTGCTTTCAACCCAAACATGTCTTTTCCCATTATATATAAGTGCACAAAAAAAATAGATCGAAGTGGACCAAAATGAACCGAATGGACCGAATTGGACCAAATAGGACTGAACTGGACAAACTAGACCGAATAAGACTGAGTACAATGAAAGTGGATGATCGAAGTGGATAGAATGGACCGAATAGAATCAAAGAGGACAAAATGGACTGAATAAGACCAAATTGGACGGTGGTGGATCAAAGTTAACAGAATGGACCAAATAGGACCATTGTGGACCGAATAGGACCAAATAGAATCAAAGTAGACAAAATGGAGTGAATAGGACTAAAGTGGATAGAATGGACCAAATAGCACTGATATGGATAGAATAGGACTAATGTGGCCGAATAGAGCAAATGTAGACTGAATGGACTGAATTGGACCGAATAAGTATATTAAAAATAAATATATAGTTTAATTATATTAAAATAATTATACATTCTCACTAATATGAGAGAAGAGAGTCAACTATGGTACCATCAGTAGTTAATACTATAATTTTTTTACTTTATAAAAAAAAATTATTTTAAAAAAAATCAGATCCATTTACATTTTATGCTAGTATTAGCCCAAACTTTGATGGTGGTATGAGTGGTCTTTTAATTTTGAGTTTAAAAACTCACTTGAAAAAAGTTGACTTAGAACACGATATCTATAAAAAAAAAAAATAATAATAAAAAAAAGATGAAGTTAAACTATTATATTGCCATTTATTAAGTAGGTATAATGATTATGTTATGTTGCCTATAGATCTCATTCGAATGTAGACTTCATGAATATAAACTTTAATTCTTAAGGTGGCCAATTACATGGCCTTTCTTTTTCAATGAGGATATTAAATCCTAAGTCTAGAATATCCTGGCTACTATTCAGCAAAAAAAAAAGAATATCCTGGCTACTGCCTCTCTAATAGTAATATGAGAAGAAACCCGCTTTAGCCTAAGAATGACTACATCAATGGCTGAGAAAGAACCATTTTCTTCTAAATTATTTGATTTTAACAATATTCTAGATTGGTCAGCTAACTGCTCTGTCAACATATAGTAAGACAGCCCACAATGTTATCATGAGCTCCTATTTTCTCCCTCATAAATTGATTACATCACACCAACCAAAGGTTTTTGATCTCAACTGCATAAAACAAAATTGCTACAACCAATTTGTAGTAATTAATTGAGGTAATCTGCAAAATTGCTACTATTTAGGAACTAATTACCCAAATTAATTCTCTCACCCAAGCAATGCAAATTCCACGTGACTAGAGCAGATATTTTTTTTTTGATAAGTAATAAGACTTTTATTCAACAAGAAGAACGCAAACAGCCATTACAAGTGTTCATGATGGTGAACACAAAAAACAGCAAACAAAAACAACTAAAAACAGAATAAGAGAAGCAACTTAAGTGGCACTACTAAGGGTAAGTTTTCTATAAAGTTTTCCGAATGAATTACATTTGTAGCCTAGGATACCAGTTGGCAAACTGCATTGCAAACTGCATTCCAATCAGCAAATTGCTCCAGTGGGGGGCAAAATGCGGTGAATTTGACCAATTTAAACAATGCAAACCGCAATTGGACCAAAATTCTAAAATTTCCCCCAGTTTCCGTGTATGACGAACAAGAAAGCAAGTGCAAGGATCAAACCTAGGCCAGTTCGTTGGAGATGTGGGCTTGTTGGTATTTTATTTCTATTTAATAAAATACGACAAATAATATTTAATTCATTCAAATACGCAAATTATGTAAATAACTTGAACACAAGAATTTATCCAAAAACTTAAGGGAGAAAAATATCTAGTAAATTGCGTGAGAGATGACAAAATGCTTAGGATCTAAATGGCATCTAAGGAGTATAGGCAGTAAATTCCAGCATTCTACAGACAAGGTGAAGCATACAGTAAATTGCACAAGCTGAAATTGAAACAAAAGCACCAACAGGCATGTGAATTTTTAAACTACCAAAATCTTCCATAAATTTTTTTCAGAAATAAAATCAGCATGTCATAAAATTTGCCAATCAGAAGATAATTGGAAAACTATCAGGTGAAATTACAGTAGTCAGTGCTTTTAAAAACTCCATATCTTAAAAAGAAACTCAGAAATAACCAAGTTTTTTGGGGTCAAGTGGGAAATTAGGAAGAAAATTTTTCCAGTAACTAAACAATCAATAAACTATTCCCAATAATCACTGTAATAATCAATAAGTTGTGAGCTTCTGAATGGCGCATAACAGTATAGGTTTATATGCTTGAAGACCAAGTTGCAACATACTAGGAGAGTCCTACCACAATGATTCCAACCCAAAAACATTTATGAAAGAAAACAAACATAATGGACAAACTTAGCTTCCACTAAATAATTTAGAACATACTTATGCTGTAGCTCACTTCTAGCCTCAACCAAGCAATTGGCAAAATTTCCAACCTGCAATATGCATACACAGAAAGTCATGACAACCACAAAATGAGGAAAGAGAACTAACAAGTAGCAAGAACACAAAAAGTGGAATTTTATACCAAAACAAGCTATGAGTAACATGGTCTCACCTCTATTTGTGCCCTTCAGCCACCTTGTCAAGTAGGCAAGATGCATGAATCGCTCAATCTTTCTCTCTACGGGTTGAGCTCATTATCTACAATGAACTCCTTATTAGTATAGTTAAATATACTATACTTCTAAAGAAAATTTGGTAAAAGTAAAACAGTAGGTAGAGACTATAACTTTAGAAAACAAAAATCAGTCAAAAACTGAATATGACTTAAATTGTGGGAATCAGATGGAGTGGATATTGTCATATTGTAGATTAAGGGAATCTATCAAATCTGTTTGCCATGTTCAACTTTCAATAATGTATTGTTAGCATGTAAAAAGAACTTAAAACTATATTTGGAATTTGCCTTTCTAGTTAGAGACGGTTTCAGCATACATATATAGAAACTATATGGCTTCGGCATATTTCAAAACTAGAAACTCGATTGGGAAATCCTAATTGCTAGCTGAATACGACTTTGACCTATGCTATTGCACTAATGAGATTTGGCAGAGGAGTTTTTCCACACACACACACACACAAAAAGTTGCACAAAGGAAGATAAAGAAATTAATTAACTTGAGGTTCCTACCTAATTGCACCTTCACCTCTCTCTATATACCAACAATATTCAATGGGGTACAACTAATTTTTTTTTGAAGTATATCTACAAAACTAACAGTCATAACTATTGCTCTCCACTCCCATATAGTTAATTACTCAACCTTTGATTAATTTGGAATTCCTCCATAAGAAGCACTAAGTACTAACCTCAAGACTTTAACAATCCTATATGACTTTTCTATAACATGACCATTGAAAAATTACAAACACACACACACACACATATATATATATATATGAAAAAAAAAATGGTTTGAAAATTCAGAAAACCCAAAATAAGTTAACATTTAAAGATCAGCTAGCCATGAATGTTTATGTACCCAAAATAAGTTAACAATTTTATTTTATTTTTTGGCTAAGTAACAAAACTTTTAATTCTCTATATTATTTTGTGGTTTTCAAACTACCAGTCTTGCATAAACCATACGATTGGTAGATGGTTGACTTGTTGCAGACAAATTTTTAAACAACCCCTCTTCACCTTCTCATCAGTTCCTAGTGCTAAAACAAAAATTACTATCAAATTTTACTAAACACAGCTTCCAAATGGAGTGTAATTAGTCCTGCATCAAAACCCAATACACGAAATTGAAAACCCAATACACAAAGTTGAAAAACTACATATTAAAGAAAACCCAATACAGACCATCAAAAATTTCCACAAAAAACTACATATTAAAGGCTCAGATCTCTACATATTAAAGAAAACCCAATACACAAAATTGAAAAACTAAAACAAAAAACGACATACCCCTTGGATCCTCAACCCAGACCATCAAAAATCACCAATCACAAACGAAACTTCAAAAAATTTAGGATCTTTTCAATTAATGCAAATCAGAATCAACAACAACATAAACAAACACACAGAAAGACCCAAATGCAAATTGAGAAAAAGGGAAAAGCTGAGAGAAAGTACCCGTAGAAGAGTGGAGAAAGATCGGCGATGGGTCTAGGGTAACAGATCGGCGATGGGGCGTGGCCTGAGATGGCTGATTGAACGGATGGGTGAGGATGATGGATGAACGACACTGGGCTTCGAAGATGGGTGAGGAGGAGGATGAATCGGGTCGGCGATAGAGCGTGAGCTTCGGTGTGACTGTGAGGACGATGATGGACGATGAGGACGAGCGTGAGCCTCGGTGTGACTGCGATGGAGAGAATCACTGTGAAACGGCAGGGGGTGTTAAGGAACAAAAAAAAAAAAACTAAATGGGAAGCTCTAATGAGGCTTGGGCCGCGTTTAAAACGCGGCCTTAGACCCATTCTATGGCCCCGTTTTTAAAACGGGGCTTTTGTTGTTGTATTTAAGCCCCGTCTTTAGTCCATCTGGGGCCGCGTTTGTAAGGGCCGCGTTTTTACAAACGCGGCCCAAAACCCCCTTTTTTGTAGTGTAATTTCATTTATGGGCAAAATCACTGTATTTATTTGATGAGCATGAGGGGCTTGTTTTGTGCGAAGGACTTTTTGAAAGCCACCAAGGAATAGTTTTATTTTGTGAGCCACCGGGCCACCATTCAATATATATATATATATATATATTTTTGGTTTTTTTGAAAAAACATTCAATGGTTTAGAGTCCGTTTAGATTGAGGGGAAGGAAGGGAAAGTAAAGTAAAATAGACTAATTTTGAGCAAATTTTACCCTATTTTCTCTCTCTTCTTCTTAATCTAAACGGACCATATATTGGCTTCTTCTTGAGTGAGCCTACATATTCTTTAATTAAATGTTTGGTTTGTTTCTATATGGGCTGAACATATATATTTTTTTTTTAAATTAACTTTTTAATAAGTAAAAAATTGGTCAAAATCTATTACCTTTTTTCATAAAAGAAAAAGAGTCTAATCGATAAATACCTGGAATCAAAGTTGGTTTTAATGGTCAAATCCTTGGTTTAACTAGTTTTGAGTCTTTTGACCTCCTTTATATTTCTTCGTGGACTAAATTAGTCTAGATCCAAATCTTGGTTGAACTAGTTAAATTAATCGGTGAAGTACTTATTAGCTAAGTTTGCTAATTAAATCTATTTCTAATGATATAATTTAGATAGAAGATCCTCCTCCTCCTGCCTTAGAGCTAGGCTTTTTTCTTTTAATGTAAATTAATGCTTCTCTTTTGTGAATGATAGTGGTTTTTCCCTTAAAAAAAAAAAAATTGGAAATGAAAATCTAGAAAAAAAGAAATAATAACGCATAAATAAATAATAAAAAACCTAACATTAAAATTATAATGATTTCAAAAAAACAATTAAAAGTTTAATCAATCTTTCCAGTATAAAACTAATTTACAATTTGCATTTTGCAAAATCACAAAGATAACAGCCATTAATTTAACTAAATAACATAAGCTTATAATTTATGAAGACAAGGTTTTAGTATAGGTGGGAATTCTACACAAAAGACTTTACCGATGGATTTTATAGGTTGTAATTAGGTTTTTTTTTTTTTTTTTTTTTTTTTTTTTTGAGAAGCAGCAATTAGGATTTAATTCCATATGTCTGTTACTATTTTTAGGCATCCCATTTTTAAGCCCCCCAAAAAAAAAAAAAAAAATCTAATAATTCAAGATTTTGGGATAACTGATAATTTATTGTTGTGTATACGTGTGTGCTTTTTTGGTAGATTCTCCTCCTTACTGGAGCAGGAAGCACATCAACTACATTAACACGGGCAATCTCCTTGCTTTTAAACCACCCAAGTGTGCTGAAGGCTGCCCAAGAAGAGCTAGCTAGACATGCACGTAGGGAAAGATAAATGGGTGGAAGAATCTGATATATATCAAGAACTTAAAATACCTCCATGCCATTGTTAAGGAAACCTTGCGTTTGTATCCACCGGGTCCCCTCACAGGAATACGTGAGGCCATGGAAGATTGTACTGTTGGTGGCTATTTCGTTCCAAAGGGCACTCGTTTGCTCGTTAACATATGGAAGTTGCAACGAGACCCACGTGTGTGGTCGAACCCATCTGAATTCCAACCAGAGAGATTATTTATGACAACTCATGCAAACATTGATGTTAGGGGTCAAAATTTTGAGTATATTCCATTCAGTTTTGGAAGAAGGTCATGCCCTGCAATCACATATGGCATGCAAGTAGTTCACTTGGCACTAGCTCGTGTGCTTCAAGGATTTGATATGATAACCATGGCAAGTGTGAAGATGGACATGCTTCAAGGACCTGGAATTGCCTTACCTAAGGTCAATCCACTTGACATTGTACTCAAGCCTCGCCTTCCCACGGAGAGTTATTAATGGGTGTGAAGCTAATACTTCAATCTCAAGATTATTGCGCAAAATGTATTTATTTTAGGAAGAATTATTATGTACTCCTAGAATAACAACGTGAAGTGGTATTCTATCATTTTACATGAATAATTCATACTTATCTTAGTGGTATTGTTTAATAACAATTAGCTTATTATTGTGGTTTAGTATCTACTCTTTTTTTAAAATATCAAATTGGTGAAATTAGTAATAGTTTCAATATAATTAAATCACATAATTTGGATTTTGAAATCTATTGAAGATATATATTTTTGAAACATGGTTGCATGCAACATTTCTCATCAAATGTTTCAACTCATAATAAGGGATTTAAATAAATTCTTTGACTTATTAAATACTCATATCACATATCCTCAAAGTTGAAAGAACATATATAGACCTTAAAGCTAAAGGAGCTCAAACTTAGGTGCTCATAATATCAAGCCCAATGATTAGAGCTTATTATTATCGATTCCACCTTAGCACAAACTTATTGAGATTAGTAATAGTTTCAATATGCTTAAATCACATAATTTGGATTTTGAAATTTATTGAAGATATATATTTTTGAAACATGATTGCATGCAACATTTCTTATCAAACGTTTCAACTCATAATAAGGGATTTAAATAAATTCTTTCACTTATTAAATACTCATATCACATATCCTCAAAGTTGAAAGAACATATATAGACCTTAAAGCTAAAGGAGCTCAAACTTAGGTGCTCATAATATCTAAGCCCAATGATTAGAGCTTATTATTATCTATTCCACCTTAGCACAAACTTATTGAGATTAGTAATAGTTTCAATATGCTTAAATCACATAATTTGGATTTTGAAATCTATTGAAAATATATATTTTTGAAACATGATTGCATGCAACATTTCTTATCAAACGTTTCAACTCATAATAAGGGATTTAAATAAATTCTTTCACTTATTAAATACTCATATCACATATCCTTAAAGCTGAAAGAACATTTATAGAGCTTAAAGCTAAAGGAGCTCAAACTTAGGTGCTCATAATATCTAAGCCCAATGATTAGAGCTTATTATTATCAATTCCACCTTAGCATAAACTTATTGAGTAGTAATACTATAGGTACAAATTATTTTACAACATTTTAAAAAGCTATTGATGTGACAAATTCTTATTAGTTCTCATTTGGGACTACCACTAATATCATATTTTCATTTACCAATAACCATACACCATATTAGCAGTTTGTAAAATAATTTGTAACTTTAGCATTTTCCAAACTTATTCATGCATCTCACAACCGAGATCTTAAAAATCAAGGAACTCCTAAAGGAGGATATTAGAAAGAACATGCACACATCAAAAACATGATGCACATAACCAAAGAGAAGCCAGCATAACAAGGTAACTAAAAATCTTTTAGGAAGCAAGTATTACATAAGCACAGGGCAGTTATGCACGTATTTCTTTAGGTACAAAACAATTGAATGAGGCCATGAAAAAATTAATACAAGTGGTACACATATCCACATGCCAACAATTTACTAGCAAGTGGGTCCAAAACATACATCATTTTGGATGAGACCAAAAGTTCATATCACAAGTGGAGGCCAAAAAATTTATGCCCAAGATGCTTAGATTACAAAGTTAGAGGAGTTTGGAATGTATGGCACAGCACTTACAAAAGAAAAGCCAAAAAAAAAAGAAAAATTTAAAGTACTCACTTCAGAACTCCTCTAAACGAAGTGGAGGGAAACTATGCTTTTATAGCATGAAACATGAACCTTCTTGAACTCAGATGCAATAATACAAATAGTTGTGAATGCTTAGGATGGGAACCGACAATGCAGGAATAAATAGTACTTACAATTGTGTTGGTCTAAAAAAGACAAGCTAAACAAATAGTTAGTACCGTAAATGAGGTTTTGCCAAAGGCCGAATGACCTAATCATAATGAGCATTTTCCTTGAGTTTCATGCTTGTACTAACATTCTAAAACAAGCGCGTTCAAGGGTTAGACAGCCACAGGATAGCAATGAAACAATCTCAAAACATTGCATGATCAATGATTACAACCAAAATACTATTATATATATATATATATATATATATATATATATATTAATAAAACACTAACTCTAAGAATAATTTTAATTTTAATTTTTTAGGTTTAATAGACACACACAGTGGTAAATAGAACTAGGAGACTTTTAGGTTTATGGCAAGTTCTTCAAGTACATTGAATCCACCAACTGGCGGTTCTCAAAGGGACACTGTTGTAAAATTATTAAAGAAAAAAAAACACTATATATATATATATATGAATATAGTGTTTTAAATGGAATTTCATGAATGGCTCTTTTGATTCATTTTGTTTTTGTTTTTGTTTTTGGGGGTGGGGGGGAGGGAATTTAAACCTTGTGAATGGTGATTTTTTTTTTTTTTTTTTTTTTTGCGTAATTGTGAATGGTGAATTTTAATTACTATGAATTTAATGAATGAGATTAGCTATTATCTATATTATTTATAATATGATTCTCAGTTTAGATTTCATTATTTTGCGTGCTAAAATATCCTTACATAAATTCTTAAACTCTCTAAAATACTCCTATGTTTTAGTTAAATAATTTTAGATTTAAAAATACAAACTGATTAAAAGAGTAATTTACTATTTTTGAAAAAGTTCCTAAGTTTTAGGTTTTTAAACTTTTATCAATTCTCATGTAGAGAAAAATTTCTAAAAATTAGGACACTATCTCTATTTCACTTTTAAACATTATTTTACTAAATTCAAAATAAAAAATAAAAAGAAAATCTAATCGCATGTGTGATGAGTCTAAATATAAGATAACGGAGTAACATGTCGAATTCTCTGACTGCGCCTATAACCTAAATGTAGCTCAGGTTTCAAACTAGAACCTAAACATTGCTCAACCTTCATTGGCTAAAGCCTAATCATAGAGATGAAGTGCATTTTCTTCTCTCCCGTTTTTGTGGTCAAGTGGTCTTGATACTCTTCCGCATATAGGATATATGTCGAGTCAGGCACCACCATTGTATTTTCATACAATTTCAAGCTGAGTTCTGCTTCAATTATGCAGAATTATATAATTGATTCAAGGATAAAGAATAAACTGCTCTGCCCTAAAAAATAAATAAATAAATAAGAAAAACCCAAAGACATGATTGGGATGGAAGACAACTTATTGTCCTTTACAAATATGGCTCTTACTTGGAAACCGAGAGCATCCTCTCACAAGTACTTTTTGTTAAAGATATATTAGACATATTATGTGAGTGTTTGGATTTACGTTTTCTCCTCATATCTAGTGTTTGCATTTTATTAACGTTGGGACCCATGCTATAGTAAAACGAAATAAACGCTAAGAAGTGCTAGCTAAAACGCGTAGGTGAATAGTAACTCGCACTGTTCATGCACGCATTACACTGTGCAGGAGACATTGTGCACTGTTCATGTACTGTTTACGCACTGTTCACGGGACCCACGACCACTTTATTCAGAAAAAAAAATATTAAAAATGGGTTCCACAGTACTATTTACAAATTTAAAAATTATTTTGCTACAATGTTTTCAGTTTTCAGCAAAATAAGCTATATCCAAATGGACCCTATACCAATATAATATTTAACATAATATCAGAGCAGCCAAAATATATTTAATATATATTTAATATAATATTTAACATAATATCAGAACAGCCAAAATATGTTTAGTATATTAAACCAATATGTTTAATATATCTAAGAAACTACACTACTGGCTGTTAGTAAGTGCACTTTGATGTGCGCTGGTTCGGTGCTATCAAGTCTGCTATTTACTTATACACTGAGACTTGACCGTTATTTCTGATTCTACTGCCACGATTCTTCTATAATTGTTGACAGTTATTTCTGATTATACTGCCACGATTCTTCTATAATTGTTGCAATTAATCACTTGTCATATAGTATTTCTCACGTGTTTCCCTTCAATAATCACTTCACGTGCCATAAATACAATGCATGTTTGGGCTTCATTGTGCTAGCTTTCTAAGCCCTGGTTATCAATAACAATCAATCCAGCCCATTTCACCAATACCTGGTTTAATTGGACATTACTACTTTGGCCCATCATCAATTCTGTATCCAAGTGAGTGCAAATGGTGGTGTTCTTAATAAAATTCTTCATAATCCTTAACATCTTATCATGGGTAAATTAATTATCCTCCATGTTAGCATATATCTGCACTAAGCAACCAGTGATGAAGATAGCTTATATATAAGTCTAACGAGAAGGATTAAGTTAAAAGCTGGAAATGTTTATGATCTTTTTCTGGTTTGTATGAATTTTGAATATACTGGTATTTACTAATTAAAGTGCTTTACTGATATATGGTTTAATAAATATAATTATTATTCAGAGAGGTTCCAGCAAAGTAAAGTGGTCTTCAATTTGAAAAAGAGACTAATTTTACTTTTTTTTTTTTTTTTTTTTTAGAGTTTTAACCTATGATGTCTGTTCTTGATTATACCCATTTATTATCAGACTAAAACAACAGTCAATTTTAGTATATACGAAAATTAAATCCCAAATTTCTTTACCGAGCTAACTGAACCCATGACTTGACTCATATTTTGTATGAAAAACGTCATTCTCATTCACCCACCCCAGTTTTGACCCCTTCCTCGAGTAGTACGCTAAAACAACTGTTTTTGATTCCGATCCACGAACTTGATAGTTCTTTGACAAAGTTGCTTATATAATTGTTGTCGTACACAATTAGAAAATTTGGTACGACAAATTGTGTCCTCCTTTGGAAATTATTGGTGATAGAAGACTGGAGGGCCAATGGCCAGTGAGCTTGTTGTCTACATAGAATTATGAATGTTAGCAGAGCGATAATGACAAGGAAGAAACGTATATCGTGTAGAATTATGAATCTACACGACGAAAAACAAAGGTTTTGTGAAACACGAGGAAGTTAATATCTTAGGTTATGAGAACAGATTTCCAACAAATCCTTTCAGTATCACGAACAAATTCACAATTTTTGCCATATTTCTCTTACATGATATACTATGACTAATTAACTGCATCTCATTTTTATAAGGATTTATTATTTTTTTCACTACTTATAATTTGTTAGGTGAAAAATTGTGGCAAAAATTATGCATTTTGTAAGGTTGAATTTAATCAACCATCTAATTGGCTTTATTCCGTGACCAATTTGCTTGTAATTTAGCACTTAGTAACCCTGTATTTAGGTGGAAAAATTGTAAGGGTAGTATGTGAGAAGATGTGAAGAAAAGCTCAACAGTGTGTAAGAAAAACAGAGGTTCACGGCTAGGGCTCGCGGGTGGATCGCGACTGGCAAGCCGCCAAAAGCTGGCACGTGAGAGGCACACTGGGAAGCTGAAGGGTCGCGCCAGCTGTCACGCTACAGGACAAAAGTCCCAGGCTGGCTAGGCCGTTACGTCACGACTTGAACTCGCGACTTGGACAAGCCGCGAGACCAAGCCGCCAATTTGCCCTGTTTGGCAAAAACTGACGTTTTGCATTCCCTTCTCACCCTACTATATATACACCCTTATACCCATCATATTGAGAGAGCTTCCAGAAAGAATTTTGTAAGAGAAAACCCTAGAGAAAAACAAGATTGCTTCATCCCCAATCTTTACCTTAGAGACTCTACAAATTCCTCTACTCTCTTCCTCTCCATTGTCATACCCTTGAGAGGTTATTTACCAAATCCTTATCTCACCACACCCACGTCTGTGAGAATGTCCATTTGGTGCTTAGGGAAGCAGTTTGGGAAGGAACCAATATACATTGGTTGATGCTATGGTCAAGTAGCGGAATTCGGGAAGCTAAAGAAGAAATAGGTTCGGCGTAACCTCGTTGGAGCAAGAAGCTTGGAAGGCTTAGGTACTTGGGTAGATTAGGCTTGGAAGGTCTTCTGCTGTTTATGTATCCAAACTATATTCTTTAGTGGATTTTATCACCGCTTGGAGGGCGGCGGAGAGGTTTTACGCCGAGGACTTCGGTTTCCTCTTCGATAACACATCGTGTGTTGTCCGTGTGTTTGCATCTTTCTTTCCTTTATCTTTGCCTTATATTTACTGCTGTGGATGTGTTTATATTTGGCTTAGATTGTTTATCAATTCTGTTATAAGCTTGTTATCATATTCCGCACATTAATTGTTTGATATAAAGCTTGAATTGGTATTTTTGTATTTGGGGGTCTAAACGTTCAAGGGTGTTTCATACTTATTTTGAACTTTCAATTGGTATCAAAGCGGGTACACTTGTTGTGGTTTTAATACCTGAGTGTGATCCTTGACCCCTTGTTGAGATGGATAGGTCTCAATCTCTCACTGTTCCACCATTTTTTGATGGTAATAATTATGCATTTTGGAAAGTCCGAATGAGGGCGTTTTTGTGTTCTATGGATGAGGCTGTGTGGGATGCAGTTGATATAGGTTGGACAAAGCCGGAGGATGCCAAATCCACTTAGGACAAGACAGCTCTTGCGGCAGCTAATGCAAACAGTAAAGCATTGAATGCTATTTTCTACAGTGTCTCTCCAGAAGAATTCCACCGGATTTCTCACATCACCATTGCTAAGGAAGCATGGGAAATTCTGGAGACAACCTATGAGGGAACTAAGAAAGTGAAGGACACAAAACTTCAAATGTTGACCACTCGCTTTGAGGAGTTAAAGATGAGTGAGGAAGAGTCGTTTGATTCATTTTACAGTAAATTGAACGAAGTGGTTGTTAGTAAATTTAACTTGGGGGAAAAGACGGAGGACTCGAAGATTGTAAGGAAGATCCTACGGTCACTACTAGAAAGTTTCCGGCCCAAAGTTACAGCCATTGAAGAGAGCAAAGATCTTGACGAAATCAAGGTTCAAGAGCTGGTTGGTTCTCTGCAGACATATGAATTGTCCCTGCCTTCTCAGAAGAACAGCAAATCACTTGCTCTTAAAACAATTGATGAGAGAGTGGCATCTCATGACCCTTCGGAAGAAGATGGAGTGGAGAAGGAAGTAGCATATCTGGCAAAAAACTTCCGAAAATTCCTGAAGATGAAGAACAGTGGGAAACCATTCAACAGAGGGAAATTTTCATCTTCAAGAGGTGATAGGAAAGAGTTTACGAGGAAAGAAGGGAAGGAGTCTCAATCTTCCTCGGACATTGTGTGTTTCGAGTGTAATGGACATGGACACTTCAAAAAGGAATGTCCCAATTATTTGAAGACAAAAGGAAAGGTCTATGCCACAACTTTGAGTGATGCTGATTCATCAAATTCTGACTCTGAAGATAGCTGTGACGGAGAATGAAATTACTCCGCTTTCATGACCATTGCACATATGGAGACCTCGGATGATTTGGGTACACTTGTGAAGGAGCTTGGGGAACATTCTGATTTGGAGTCTATGGGAATAGTCGAGGAGTCTGAAGATGAGGAAGTTGGAGAAACAGTGGGATTGCAAGAGACTTACAACTCACTCCTTGAGAAGACCGGTGAATATGCTAAGGTGGCTAATGCAGCCATCAAAAAGATGAAGAGAGCTGAGGAAGATTACAAAAGTCTCCTGGCACGATATAAGGAAGCTAAATGTGAAATTGAAACACTTAATGGTGAGCTATCAGAAGCTTACACTAAAGTGAGATTCCTTGAGCAAGAGGTAGTACAAGCTCATGCCAAGGTAGATAGGATCTCCCCCAGGAAGCTAGATGATGTTATTTCATCTCAAAAACATACCTCAGACAAGTCCGGGTTGGGATATACCAGAGGGAGCAGCTCATCAGCCAAAGTCACCAAGGAAGTAAAGTTTGTGAAAACCAAAGAGACGACTGTTGATAAGCCTACTCCAGAGATAGTTGAGGCTGAGAAGAAAAAGAATGTGGCTAATCAACGGGTGTTTAACAAGTCCCAAAATCAATCTGAAGTCAGATTTGGAGCTAGAGGAAGATCTCTCCCAAGACAGCAGCAGGGTCCTAGAATAAACTATATTTGTCACTATTGCGGACTGCAAGGACACACTAAACCCAACTGTCAAAAACTTAGAGCAGACAACAATGCGAGTGTACCTCGGTCACGAGGAAGAAGAAATGACTTGAGGTCTTGGGGTGGTGAGCAATTAAGGAGCCAAAACCGTGATCCCAGAATGACGGACGTGATGAAAATGATTGGCGCCTTCACCACTTGCTTGGAGAGCTTCAACAGGAGGTTTGAAAGTTCTAACTCTCGTACCAATTTGCTGGTAATTTAGCACTTAGTAATCCTGTATTTAGGTGGGAAAATTGTAAGGGTAGTGTGTGAGAAGATGTGAAGAAAAGCTCAAGAGTGTGCAAGAAAAACAGAGGTTCGCGGCTAGGGCTCGCGGGTGGATCGCGACTGGCAAGCCACCAAAAGCTGGCACGTGAGAGGCACACTGGGAAGCTGAAGGGTCGCGCCAGCTGTCACGCTACAGGACAAAAGTCCCAGGCTGGCCAGGCCGTTACGTCGCGACTTGAACTCACGACTTGGACAAGCCGCGAGACCAAGCCGCCAATTTGCCCTGTTTGGCAAAAACTGACGTTTTGCATTCCCTTCTCACCCTACTATATATACACCCTTATATCCATCATATTGAGAGAGCTTCCAGAGAGAATTTTGTGAGAGAAAACCCTAGAGAAAAACAAGATTGCTTCATCCCCAATCTTTACCTTAGAGACTCTACAAATTCCTCTACTCTCTTCCTCTCCATTGTCATACCCTTGAGAGGTTATTTACCAAATCCTTATCTCACCACACCCACGTCTGTGAAAAGGTCCATTTGGTGCTTAGGGAAGCAGTTTGGGAAGGAACCAATATACATTGGTTGATGCTATGGTCAAGTAGCGGAATCCGGGAAGCTAAAGAAGAAATAGGTTCGGCGTAACCTCGTTGGAGTAAGAAGCTTGGAGGGCTTAGGTACTTGGGCAGATTAGGCTTGGGGGGTCTTCTGCTGTTCATGTATCCCAACTATATTCTTTAGTGGATTTTATCACTGCTTGGAGGGCGGCGGAGAGGTTTTACGCCGAGGACTTCGGTTTCCTCTTCGATAACACATTGTGTGTTGTCCGTGTGTTTGCATCTTTCTTTCCTTTATCTTTGCCTTATATTTACTGCTGTGGATGTGTTTATATTTGGCTTAGATTGTTTATCAATTCTGTTATAAGCTTGTTATCATATTCCGCACATTAATTGTTTGATATAAAACTTAAATTGATATTTTTGTATTTGGGGATCTAAACGTTCAAGGGTGTTTCATACCCATTTTGAACTTTCACATTTGTTTGTGATATTAATTTTTATAATTTTCACCACCCAAAAAATAAGTGTTTGGGAGCTGAAGAAGGGCGGCTCGGCATGTTTACACAATTGACAATGACTCTGAGTTTGGATCGAATGGTGACCAATGGTAGAAAATTTAAAAAGATCTCCATCACTGTCTTGGCCCCAATAGGAGACCAATTGCTTGATTCTTGGAAAACTTGTAAGGACTTCTTCTAGAAGCTCCACCACATGATTTATGCAATTAAAATCAAATCAGTAATTTTTTTTAAATATACACCTGGAAAATAATTAATATAGTATTTTTATATAATTTATTTTGTAAATGGAATATTTTCCCCTGTTTGTAAAACTTTTTTTCTTCTAAAACTTATAGTGTTGAAAATTAATCTGAAAATATCGAAAATATCAAAATTCCCACCCAAATGTGTGTTATATTTTATTTATTGCTATTGAAAAATTTCTTCAGAGATCATTTTTGACATTGAAATAATATTTCTCTTATATATATATATATATATATATATAGTCAGCAAGATTCATATATTTCTAATATAATTTTTTATATTTTTTTTTGAGAAGGAATATAATTTTATAATATTTAAAATATAAATAAAAGAAACACTATGAACAATATTAAATTATAATATGATTAGAATAAAATTAATTTTGAAAGATAATCTAGGTAATGAGCTAGAACCCAAATTAAAAAAATTACAGCTTAATTACTTATAAGATAAATTGCAATTAAAACCAAATTTAAGTTATTAACAAACTCAAGATCGAGTTCATGGACATCAATATAAACATGGATAAAAATGTAAAGCAAATATAATATCAATCCACACACATAAATATGGGTCTAGTTCAATGATTCCTAGAACTCTAAATTCACTCACAACACTCAGGTGATGACGGAAGTGATTGAGACGATCAGTTCTCAAAGACAGAGCCATGGTGAGAGGGAAAAAGTAGAGAGAAATATTGATTTCTGGCTCTCACAAATATGGGTCTAGTTCTCTCACTATCATGATCATGAGTTGGTAGGTATTGTACATAGAAAGAGATGTTACGGAATTTTCTCATGTGCGACCAGCCAGTTTGAATCTCAATTACTTTTCAAATAACTGCCAAGTTTTGCGGGTGTGAACTCCGTTCCGCAGTAACAGTATTATATCAAAGGCACCATTAATTATCAGTACCATGATCTATATATGAGACAAAAGTTTTGTGAAACACGAAGAAGATATATAATATATGTTAGGTATAAGGAAAAATTTCCACCACTCGAATAATAAAATGTTTGGGAGGTGAAGCAGGAGGGCTCAGCATATTTAATTGACAATGACTCTGCTAGCTAGCTACTGATCGATTGAACGGTAACCACGAGTAGCAAACTTAAAATATCTCTGTCATGGTCTTTTTAATTGACGTCTGCTAGAAGATCCACCACGTGATCATGCAGTTAATCAAAATTAATTTTTCATGAAGAAATTAGGAAGCCACCCTTAGTAATAATGTAATGATTCATGCACCTACTAGTACTACAAAATGTCCAAAGTCTCATAATATTATGTAACCCTGAGTGGGGTCTAGTACTTGACCTTCTTCATCCTTGGGTTTGAATCACCATTAGCAGCGTCTGGGAATTAATGCATGAACCATACGTGTCGTGTAGAGGGCTTATCTCTTTGGATCTAGAAAGTGACGGTGTACAGGGTTTTTCTTGTTGGGTACAAAGTGACTAGTGCCATCATCTTATTAATTAACAACAACGGTTTGTGAGACAGTGAGAGTGATAAAAATGTGTTAGCTTCTGAGCATTTTTTTTTTTTAAAATTTTATGGGAGCTTCTGAGCATTTGGATCTAAGTACGTACGTATTGATTGTTAATACTTAGAATTCAATTAATCTAAGTTTACTTATATAAATATATATATATATATATATATATATATATATGTATGTATTGGAACAAAACTCCTTCATTCCTTTTCACTTTATGCCTTCACAAGACTTGAATTTTTTTTTCCCTTCCTTTTTATGCTAAAAAGATAAGCTCAGGATTTTAGTATGAGCAAAGCTATTGACACTAATTAATCAAGCGACCCCTCCATGAAAACATGCATAATGATACATACAATGTCATAAAACAATTGTCACTTCTAAATCATTTTCTTTATTTTTTAAAATTTCTTGAGTCCTCACTTTAATCTTTTAGTTATTCTTGTATTTTATAAAATTTAATTTCATTAAATATAAACTTTAGTAACTCTTTATTAAAGTGATCGGCTTAATACATTGAATAATTACTACTTATTATTAAACTTATATTAATGGAATGTTTTATACCTTTATAAAAAAGATAATGGTTTTCTTCTTGAGAATATGTGTTTCCTTATCACTATGTGCGATTTCTCAACATATTGATGTTTTGGTTGATAAATGAGATCTCACTTTTAATACATCAAATAAATTTATATTTCATGTTTGGGTTCATAATCTTCTCTTAATTGATTATCTATAAAAATAAAAGTCATGAGATTTATTATTAAGTGACATTTGTTAAAAGAATAATAAATATTGTAGCGGTCTAATCAAATGTATCTTATACACTTAAAACACACCAACACATTTTAATTAATCACAGTGTCATACAAGTAGGAGTGACACTACTTGTTGTTTAGGGGGTTCAAATGAACCCTACAACTTAAAAAAAATATTTACTAGTTTATTTATCTTTAAAAATATTTTTGGACACCTTGGCTGAAATCTTGTACATCTTGATCATAGATCATCTCAACCTAAAACCAAACAACAATTAGACACTTAATGAATTATTTTGTTAGTGATTCAAAAATAAAATAGTAAAGTTAGTAATTGTTTAAGCATTTGATTGGTTAAGTAGATAGTTTACATTTAGTGTATTATTTATGTATGAATGAGTGTGATTGTACAAGTCAATAATTTATATAGTGCTAGTGGGTTGCGTTTTGTCATTTAGTTTAAAATATTTTTTAAGAAAAAATTAACAAATAGATAATGACAATGGCATAAAAATATAAATTTTATAAAAATTTAACAAAATAAAATGGTCACACCAACCACATTGATAATAGATCATGACAGCTGATAATGAACTATCACGTAACAATTTCAAATATGAAAACTTGTAAAAGGAAATTGTAAAATTTAATGAATTTACATAGTTTTATTTATTTATTTATTTTTGTCAATAAGTTAATATATTTAAGTTATTTTTTTTACTAAATCTTGTTTAATTTAAGTTTCTTAATTAATGACTCCCCAATAGAAAAAAAAAATGATGTAGCCTCCATTATATACAAAATTGGATTTTAGGTCATAACTCCTAAAATGCATCTCTTCAATTTCTAGTTAGCTAGACATAGACCACCTCTCTGAAAAAAAATATTAGTGGGTATGATATATTTTATTTTGGGTTGCTAAAAATGAATTATATTGTATTATAACACAAATATATGATTATGTGATCTTCATGCGCTTAGAACTACTAGGCAATTACCTAAATGACCGCTAATAACCTAAATGACCTAATATGTAGTGCCAACCTGATCATGATGTGTATTAAGTAAATGAACAAGAGTGTAGATTTAACCTTTCAAAAGATATTAGTAGGTGTGTAATCCAATTGATGTGCCTAGATTTTTTTTTTTTTTTGGGCCATAATCTACTCTAATGCGAATTAAGAAATTTTTTTAAAAAAAATGCAATCAAAATTTTAACATTTCTGCCTTTATTGCAGCTAAAAAGTAAAAAACTTTCCTTAGAAAAAGTCTTAAGGTTATGTTTGGTAACAGTTTTTGTTTTCTATTTTCAAAAACTTATTTTTGGAAATATAAAGAAAAAACATTTTCTTGTATTTTTGAAATCAAAAACGTGTTTGGTTAGTTGATATTAAAAAGATAGTTTTTTGAAGAAAAAAATAGAAAATACTAAAATATGTTGTTACTAGGATTTGAACTCTAATGTTAACTTATTAAATAAGACAGATTCATTAAATTAAATGCGTGTTTTCATTGACTTTTGAAAATTAGTAATAGGTCAAGAATGTATTGACCCATTGTGATAAATTAACCAATTAATTAGTCAAGTTAATTAATTAATTCAATTTGCATGCAATAAGCGTGGTAGCACAAACAAATCACCAACTAAGTTAAAATGCAACGGAAAATAAATTAACACTGTAATTTGTTTACGAATGGGCCGGGGAAAACCTACACGGCAAAAACTCCACCGGACGATTTTAAAGTCATCACTCCCGAAAATTCACTATTATCACAACAAACGGTTACAAGTAAATGAATCTCAGTATCTTATACCAACCTACAGTTGAACCCTTACCCCAATACCAAATTGGACTTATTATGTAATGATAATCTTTCATTTCAATGCACGGCTCCCAGTACGTACGTGACTAACCAATTCGATGCACAGATCCCAGTACGCGGCTTACTCACCAACTTGAAAAAGATGTTGGCTGCAAAGTTCTTCAGTTCATCAACATGATAAATATCACGAAACTCCTTGGTTACAAAACCTTACGGTGTACAAATATAGCAGCTTTTTGAAGAGAAAAATGAATTAGGGCATATGTCTCCTATTCACAATACGCTTGTGAAAAACTTTTGCATTGAGTTGCATCAGCTGTGACGGCCCTTAAAACAATCCTTATATATGTTTAGGGTTGTGAGAAAAGAAAGCCCAAACATCTATTCATGGATTGGAGTGAAATCAGCTCTGGAAAACTGAATTTCATAAACCTCAACAGATAGCCTATCTATCGAGAAGCTGTCGAGCATCGGGCTTAACAGCTTTTTAAACCTCAATAGATACTAGTTGTCGAGTTTTAAAATTCAGCACTTCTTCACTTGTTTCTTAGACAAACTTGCATGGTTTTAACATTTGAACTTGAAACCTTGTTCTTTGAAGAATTAAACACATTCTAGATCTACCCAATTACAAGTAAAGTACGTTTTGTCAAAAGATTAGCCAATTCTATATTGACATATGTTCCTAACATTGATTCACATATTTCTTAACAATTAGAAACTGAAAACAATCTTTTGCACGTTTTTAATTTCCTTTACAATTTGAGTTTTGAGAAATTTTTTTATTTTTTATCAATTTTGGATTGTCAAACAAGTTTCTAGTCTCAAAAATATAAAATTGTTTTTGAAAATAGAAAATAAGAAGAAAAAGCATTTACCAAATATACCCTTAATTTTTCTTCTTGTGTGTCACGAGTCATGGTCACGAGTCACGACTAATAAAGAAAAAACAATACCAGCCACATTTTTTCTTATTGACTCATAGACTTAGGGCCCGTTTGGTATATGCGTTTAAAAATTGAAAATTGTTGTTTAAAAACATTTATGGAAATACATGTAGGTGAAAAAGTGTGTGGAAATGCGTAAAATGTTGTTTAAAAACTGAAAATAGTTGTTTGAAAACACAAACCAAACACCCCCTTATTATCCTCATACGTCCCCTTCTAACCCAACCAAGAATAGAGACATCTAATATCTTTAGTTCAAATCACAACTCATGTTTTTTAATTATTTTGACTAAAATTGAGAAAACAACACCAAAGTCATCATATTTTATTTTTTAAAATTAATCTCATGTTTAATATCCCTAATTTAATTTCGTGGCTTCCATTATTAGAGTCAGGTTTCATAAAGCATAACAATCTTTGGTTGACACTACAAAAGATTGGGTCTATAGTAACGTTTGTCAAACCTGATCAACACAACATTTATTATTTCCTTCAAGGTAGTTTTATTTTTGTTTTTGTTTTGTTTTGTTTTTGTTTTTGTTTGGGTGCTGCTACTTGATTTTGCTGAGGTGAATAAGGTAGAATTTGGTAAACAATACCGTATTGTAAATGGACCCTGCAAAAGGTGATTCCTATTTTCATATAATCTTTTTGTCGATCTAGTTGTTTCTCAACTTCATTTTTATAATGAATAAACATTTTTAACACCCAATCCTTATTCCTTAGCAAGTACACTTAACAATATATATCTAGTGCAATCATCTTCGAAAGCAAATTGAACAAATTTCAAATCACATACATCACCATGTATTAATTACAGAGGTTCAATGTTTCTTTCAACTTATTAAAAAGATACTCTTGTTAATTTAGTTTTCACACATGTTTCATACTTATGATTAGAATCAATTTCAAATTTGGCACCAAATTTAAATTTAGTAATCTATGCAATTTTTTTTGTTAGTTAACATTACCCAATCTACCATGCTAAAAATTAGATAACTCACAAATATAATCAAAAGTTGTGTTCTTATTATTAATAATATGAAAAGCAGTTATTACATTCATTTTGAAGGACCCGCCACCCCTTGCCTCACGAACATCCCATATTTAGTTGGTGCAAAATTACAATATTAAAAAATTATCGTAAAACCATTAGTTGGTACAAAATTACCATATTATCATACAAACAATATTCTTACGTAGTACATCATTCAATATAAGTTCTTTTCGCAAAATAATCTTTAGGACCAACCTTTTTTCTTTCCTCCAACTTTGGATGCCGATCGAGGAGTTGCCCATTAAAAAATTTTCCCTGATCCACAGGTTGATACGTGGAGAACAATGCCTTGTTTGAATAGATATTATGATTTATGAGTAGCCCTAGTGTTATTCTCCTAGCTCACTTAATAAAAAATAAATTCTTAAAATTCAGTAATTCAAACTACATGAAATTCAAATTAATAGAACCACAAACAAAATATTACGTAAAGCACAGAAAATTAGAGACCACAAAAATTTCGAATCATCTAAAGACCACAAAAATAGAATTATTGTTCACGTACCTAATTTTCCATTTGTTGTTTTGTTTAGGATGGAACTTTAGGATTGACGTGCAACTCAACATCTTGGGTCCATATGCAATGCAATAATATTGACTGAATGCTTTACTGCCACAATTAAGAAAAGTAATTCTTAAAAATTCCTAAAGTACGGAAAATAATGCTCATTCTTCTCACATTTATAATGGAGTCCATTCATTAAATTCACGATAAAGTTCACTATAAATATGAGAGGAGAGAGCACAATTTTTTCATATTTCAAGAGTACCTAATAATTTTTTCATAAAAGAAAAGGACACAAGTGACTTCTATAAATGCACATCAAATCTAATATCACTTGCCATCCCAAGATCTAAAGACCACCATGGAGATTTCTTCTCAAATCCAAACCATTTTTGGGCTTTTTGTTATGCTAGCAATCTATACTATCCTAAAAATTGCATCAAAAACCAAGAAGGCTTACACCAAACGCATTGAAATTCCTGAACCAGCTGGGGCATTGCCCTTCATAGGCCACCTCCATCTTCTAGGAAGCCAAATCCCAGCTGCCCAATCTCTTGGAGCCATTGCCGACAAATTTGGCTCATTCTTCTCACTCAAGATCGGTTTCCACCGATTCATAGTAGTGAGTAGTTGGGAAATGGCAAAGGAATTCTTAGCCACCAATGATAGAACTTTTGCTACAAGGGCAAGCATAGCAGCTGGGAAATACATGGGTTACAACAATGCTGTTTTAGCTCTTGCTCCTTATGGTCAATATTGGCGTGATGTGAGAAAGATGGCCACTCTTGAGCTTCTCTCAAGCCATAGGCTTGAAAAGCTCAAGCATGTAAGATTCTCAGAAGTGGAGTCTTTGATTAAAGGCTCGCACTTGCTTTGTACAAATAACAAGGTGGTGACTATTAGTAAGTTGTTTGAGCACATGACCTTCAATATCAGCCTCAGGATGATTGTTGGTAAGCGATTTTCAGCAACCACATATGGTGAAAAAAGGAGTGAGGCATGTCGTTTTCAAAATGCCATCAAGGATGCTCTATATCTTGCTGGCGTGTTTGTCTTGTCTGATGCTATTCCATATCTTGAATGGATGGACTACCAAGGGCATATAGGTTTCATGAAGAGAACAGCTAAGGAACTTGACTCGGTGCTTGAGATTTGGCTTAATGAACATCTCCAGAAACAATTAGAGCAGAAGAGTGATGGTGAAAGCGATTTCATGGACGTGATGCTATCGAGCTTTGCAGAGGATGCTGAGATTTCTGGGCATACACGCGCTACCATCGTCAAGGCAAATGCACTGGTATGTGTTAACTACCAATTTTATAAAAACTGGTAAAATACTATTTTAGTTCCAAAAATTTACAAAAAACTTCGGGACTTGTTGTTTTATACCAAACGGTTGAAAATGTCACTCTCTCATACTTTTTTACCACCTAGCTCCTTTTCCATCATTCCAAAATCCACTCAATCAAACACAACATTATTACCTTATTTGATATCAACTAATAAAGAGTAGCAGAATTTATTTGTTAGATGGAATAGATAAGTGAACATAGCAAACGGAACATGAAGGGACGGAACCAGAATTTGAACTTAGGGGGGCCAAAAATATTTTTGTATGAAAATTTTTAGATATTGGTACGTTAATACTAAAAGTTGCATCATCATAATTGGTTCTTAAATAATTTGTATTTTTTCTTATAAATTAAGGCTTTTATTAACAGGTGTTGTACATCACCCATTAAGTTTGCATTGGTACTTTGTTTAATCTGCATGCTATTACTGAAATAGCCCTACTTTAATGGGAAAATCAAGAAAAATGTAAACACTAGTATGACGTGCGTTAGGCAGCATTAGAAACATCAAATGTTGCATTATTTTACTTAAATACCGTCTTAACCATTTTTACCATCTCCATATTTATAGCATTTTTTCCTTGTGATCTCAGATCTCTTTCTCATCCTATGGCTTCATGTTTATTCTTATCTTTTGATTTTTTTTTTTTAAATATATATATATATATATATATTTTTTTTTTTTTTCATTTCTTTCCTTCTCCTTCACAGCTACAGATTTGGGTGGGAACCTTTTTTTTTTTTTCATCTTATTTCTATTCCCTTTTCCCTTGCGTTCATAGAGAACCACACCAGTTTCCCATTCACATTTGCCATAGTGGCGCATCCATGGAACTTAATTTACGGTGGAGTTTTGGTAGTCGAGATCTGGACGAGGTTGATTTGCTTGCGGAGAGCTTTGTTTCGGCCTAGTCAAACTTGACGAAGCTGACCGCTTAGCAGGCATCTCACCGAGTCTAGTTTTATGCCATCTATTTCCTCCCTCTTTCACACCCAAAAAGTTTTTAATTTCAAATTAAATTGTTCTTATTTTGTAAAAGAGGGTGATTTTGTTGTTTTTTGAGAGTATTGAAATTGTTGTTTGTTTTGGTTTGAAAATTTTTCTTTTGGGGTCAAAAGAGAGAGACGGCTAAACTGGTTTTGAGCGTAAAAGGTGAGGAGAGTTAAAAGATGAAGAAGGGTATTTTTGTCTTATAAATAAAAAATTTAATGGCTTCTCTTTCCTTGATAAAAGTCTCCATGTGTAAAAAATTATTATTAAATTCCTTCTTAACGGGTGTTGCATAGCACCTGTTAACGGGACCCATAAATTAATCAGACGTTGTAATTGACTTTCCCATAATCTATACATCAAATAAAAGTCATATTAATTATAGGGATTTATAATCAATACTTTTGTAGCTAAACTGACATTTCCTAGTTCTTAGTGTGTCCAACGAAGACATACGGGATTCAAATCCCCCCTTCTTCTTGTTGTAGTTGTCAAATTATTTAAAAAACAATTATAAACAATTTATCATGGCTTTAAAAATACGACTACAAAGAGAACTGAAAAAATGAATGGTTCTTATCCTAAACTTCTGGTTTCTTTGGTTCGATACGAGTTGGATTGATTCTTTAATCTTTTCTTTGTTTTAAAATCAATTTATTTATTCACAAAAAAATTTATTTTATTTAATATTTTTACATTATTCTATAGTAACCTATATTAATAACTACATGTTAACCTATCCCTTTGTTCTAAAAAAAAAAAAAAAAAGGTCTAACAAAAGGTGTACTCTTTATAAAAAAGAAATAAAAAAAATTAAAAATAAAAACTCTAGGTGTACGGTGTACCCCTATTATTGGATTGTCAGTAGGCACCATGATTTTGTGGCTACTTGTAAAAAATTTCACTTATAGTTTTGGAATAAAAGTTTCCACTTTCCACCATTATCACTTAGAGGTTAAAGAAAGGCAGAGTAGCGGCCACCTTACAAGTCACACACCACAAGGCAGAGAGAAAGAGAGAGGAGGGAGAAAAGATCAGATCAAAGAAGGAAGAGAGATATCCACGAGACCAAACCTTGTCTAAAGGTTTTTTTGTTGTCCGGTTTTATGAATTGTCCAAAGGATTGACTCAAGATTTTTGTTTTTCTTGGGCAAATGGAATGCAAGAATGGTCAGATAAGTTTTCTGTTTTGATTTCATGGGCCAATTTGAAAAGTATTTTGAGGGAGGGGGGCCAAAATATAAATTTCAGGGACAAAATTCTAAACTTTTGTGTAAAAATACATACTAGTCTTTGGCTTTTCAAAATTTGAGGGGGGGGGGGGGGGGTCATGGCCCCCAGCCCACACGTAGGTCCGTCTCTAGGAACATGGAGTTTGTTTGATAGGTGCCATTATATTCCAATCTGCCCATGACCCTTCAGTTCAAACCTAGGAAGCACGGGTGCGTTTCGAGACTCGGGTGCGGGTGCGGGACTCGACAATTTTTGAAAAAGATGGGTGCGGGTGCGGCAGGACTCGGCGATTAAAAAATTATTAAAATTATTTTTATTTATACTTTTAATATATTACTAAGCATACTTTTTCACATTATATATACATATACTAAATTTAAGAACAATAATAAATAATAACTAAAATATAATATTCATAAATTAAATAAAACTCACAAAATTAATCTTTTTCTTTTTATTCCCTCCATTCAACTGTCAACAAGTCAACAACACATCACATTTAGTCTCATCAAAATATCAACTTTACCTTCTTCTTTTTTTCTTTCATTTTTTTATTTCTCAAGACTTCCATTTTCCAAAGCTTAATCTACACCACACGTCCACACCTTTTTAAAAAAAATCCCTACACCAAGTCAGCCTTTTACAGCCTTCTCAAAAAAAAAAAAAAAAAAAAAAAAGGAAAAAAAAGTCAGCCTTTTACAGCTTCCTTTCTTCCTTTCTATAATTTTTTCTTCGTTTCTTCTTCCTCTCCTTCGTTTCTTCCTTTCTGCATTTTTTTTTCTTCTTTTTTCTTCCTCAGCTACGTTTCTTACTCAAACGGTGCGTTTCGCACCTTTTTTTTTTTTAATTTCTGCCTGAACCGGCCATATCGGCGGTTTCGGCCGATATGGCCGATACGGCCGAAACGTCCGATACGGCCGAAACGGCCCGAATCGGGCCGAGTCGGCCCGATTTGAGCCGCGTCGGCACCCGTGCTTTCCAGGTTCAAACCAGGTTGGGTTTGCTAGGTCCCGGAGAAAGCATGAAAATTGTACTGTTCTTTTTGTATAATTCAATAGTCCGGAAAGAAGGAATTGGACACATGATATCTACATTGAAAAAAATAAAAAAAGTATAATTCGAGCTACAAAACTCTTGGCACGAATTGTACTTATATTATTAGAAATTGAGCAACTATAATAGTAATTGATTGTCTTTGAGAAATTTGGTGGTTGCTAATTTGAAAGGGTGCAAGAAGATATATAAATCTAATTTTTTTTTTAACCAAATCAATATGGTTTGAACGCTAGCTAAACTTTAAATCATAACTAAGAAAATTTTAAAATGATCTCTTTTTAACAAGAGAAAGAATTTTTTGAGAACAACTACCACTCCCCTGTCTTGCTTATTTTTATGCTTCTGTGTGTTGGAACAATCAATAATTTATTATGGTATCAGAAGAGGAGGTTAAACGTGTGTTTTTTTGGTAGATTCTCATCCTTACAGGAGCAGGAAGCACAGCTACTACACTAACATGGGCACTCTCCCTACTTTTGAACCACCAAAGTGTGCTAAAGGCTGCCCAAGAAGAGTTAGACACGCATGTAGGGAAAGATAAATGGGTGGAAGAATCAGATATCCAAAACTTAAAATACCTCCAAGCCATTGTTAAGGAAACCCTACGTCTGTATCCACCAGGTCCCCTTACAGGAGTACGTGAGGCCATGGAAGATTGTAATGTTGGTGGCTATTTCGTTCCAAAGGGCACTCGTTTGCTCATTAATATATGGAAATTACAACGAGACCCACGTGTGTGGTCAAACCCATCTGAATTCGAACCAGAGAGGTTTTTGACAACTCATGCAGACATTGATGTTAGGGGTCAAAATTTTGAGTATATTCCATTCAGTTCTGGTAGAAGGTCATGCCCTGGAATCACATTTGGCTTGCAAGTGGTTCACTTGGCACTAGCTCGTTTGCTTCAAGGATTTGATATCACACCCATGGCAGGTGTGAAGGTGGATATGCGTGAAGGACCAGGAATCGCTTTACCTAAGGTCGATCCACTGGATGTTATACTCAAGCCTCGGCTTTCGATGGAGCACTATTAATGGCTGTGAAGCTAGTACTTCAATTTGAAGGTTATCATGCAAAATGTACTCTTATTTGGGAAAATTATTCAGTACCCGTAGAATATAGTGACATGTATTTTATCATCTCACATTAATAATTATTTAGGGTCCGTTTGTTTCGGTGGTAAATGATTTCAGGAAATCATTTACCACCTGACCCATGTGTTTGGAAAGCAAAGGAAAATCCAATTTCCGGAAAATATGCCTTATCTTTGACCAAATTTTCACCTTTGACCCGGAAATGGTTTTACGCTTCTATTTTACCTTCAAACCATTTCCGGGTCTCACACAACAACACAGACACAACAACGCAGAAAAGAAAAGAGAGCCGCTGCACTTGAGTGAGAACGAAAACCAGCAACAAAACGAACAACAGCCAAGAACGCAAAAAAAAAAAGAGAAACCCAGCAAGAACGCAGTTCGATCCAGTCCTAGAACCCAGTCCGATCCAGTCGCAGAACCCAGTCCGATCGACGCAGTCCGATCCACTCCAAGAACCCAGTCCGATCCACGCAGCGAGAAAGAAGCTCCGATCGCTCTGCCTCCACGCATCGATCGAGCTCCAGATCGCTCCGATCGCTCTGCCTCCACGCATCGATCGAGCTCCAGATCGTTGTTGTTGTTGTTGTTGTTTTTTTTTTTTTTTTTTTTGGATGAACTGATTGTTGTTGCCGGAATTTATTGTGGTTGTTGTTGTTGTTGTTGTTGTGTTGTGTTGTTGCCGGAATTTGTTGTTGAATTGGGTGTGATGTTGAAATTTTTTGTAATAAAATTTGTTTGGATGTTGAGAAAATGTGAAAAATTTTCCGGAAAATAGCATTTTAGAATACATCCAAACACATGAAAATATTTTCCACCACAATTTTCATAATTCAACTAAACACCTTAAAAATATTTTCCTTTTCCGGAAAATAGCATTTCCGGAAAATATGTATTTTCTGGAGAATGTTTTACACGAAACAAACACAGCCTTAATGTCTTTGTAGAAGTGTTAAATAACTATTGGCTTAGTATTGTGGCTTAACATATCTACTATTTTCTTAAATTATCATATTTGTGAAATTATAATATTTTTAGCATGCTTAATTCACTTATTATAGATTTTGAAATCTCATGAAGATATATTTGTTTGAAATATGATTGTATGCAACATTTTTCACACAAAAAATGTTTCAATTCATAATAAGGTTTTTAAATAAACTTTGTGACTTACCTAATACTCATATTACTTATCCTTAAATGAAATTAAAGCTTATTTATTTTGATATTCTTATTGAAAAATAACTTATAGTTGTTTTATATTTTTTTGAAATGAAGTGGCGAATCAATTTGTGCTTGTAGAGATATCATAGGAGGGCTATCATTTGAAAATGCAATTATAGACTTTAGTTTTTGGCTTTACCTTTTTAATAACTCCAGAGTTTGATTCTAGTCCTTATAGTGGTTAAGTTGCTAATAAATTTTTATTTAGTGTGCGTTTGCGTTGCACTGAAGTTGCGTTTGTGTTTTTTTGGCTGGTCCCATGGTACTATTCATGGACCAGACAAAGTACAAAAACGCGTGAATAGTATTCGTGAACAGTGTTTTGCCTTTGAAAAAAATATTTTGCTATAGTGTTTTTAGCAATAAGTTTTCAATTTTTAGCAAATAAGCGATATCTAAACAGACTCTTAGTACATTCTAAATTATAAAGAGAAAGTTAGCTTTTAATTTATCCAAGATGTGATAGAATCACAGTGTTGTTTATTATGAATATTCTTCAGTGCTGTTTTTCACGTGCCTTACACGTACACCAAAACTAGTAATTGATAGAGGGGGGGGGGGGGGGAGAGAGAGAGAGAGAGGACAATTTAGAAATGAAGAACAAGAAAGTGACAGCGAGTTAGAGAGATGGAAATAGAGGAGAGAAAAGAAAAAGAATGGTAAAATATTATTTTGGTTCCTAAATTTTACTAAAATTTTTCTTTTAGTTCTTAAACTTTAAAAAGTTCTGTTTGTTTAGTTTAGACCCCTTTTAAACAAATTAGTTTAACCTAATGAATTAGCTAAGTAGTTATTTAGGTTAATTATTCATATCTAGGTTAAACTCATGCAATTATATTACTTAGTGTGGAAAAGTAAAGAAGATAGTAATATGATGACCTAGGAAAATAAATGAAACCGACAATTTCAAGGTAAAAAGCCTAGGGAGGATTTAACTTAGTAAACCCACTCTTTGGAATCCCAAAAGTAGTGACAAGTAGTCATTTAGGCCCATTCTCCAAAATGCACAACTTTGATGGCAAAAGCCTATGACAAGGTTGTTCAAGTTAGAGTTTAATTGGATTCCTTCTTGGTTTATATGTTCTATGGAAAGATTCAATACTTGATCTCAATCACAAATATATTTGATTTCACTCGTTAGAACTTATATCTGCTATATTTAGTCATTTTGCTGTAGCACGTTTTTTATCACGTTCATTGCATCAGTTGTCCTATTGTGGTATCTTCATTTGCTGTACTAGTTGTTCTGTTGTAGCACATTTTTATTATATTTACCGTGTTAGCTATTGTACTAGCTAAATCTTTTTTGCTAAAATTTTCTTATTTCTTTGTTATTACGTGTTTTACTATTGACACGAACCAATCATTATTCTGCCATATGCACATGTATACATTATAGCTCATGTTCTTCCATATATTTTATATATGTATATGTGAATACGTATAAGTGTATTTACGAATATATGTATGTATATATTTGAGAATATGCTAATCCATGTAAACTAACATTTGCTTGATGGGTATTTTCTTTGGGTTTTAGATTTGTTTATGTGCAAGAAATAGAAAAGTATTTCTACAGTAAAAAATGAAGAACAGTAATTTACGTTGCAGAAAAAGTGCAGAAAGCTTTACTGCACAGCAGAAAAGTCAATCTTGTGGCAGAAACTGGAGAAAAGTTCATTTTGCGGCAGAAACAGAGGATAAACCCACTTTGCAGTGTCTTCCCTTGGACTTTGGACTCAACATTTGTGCACAAACTAGCAGCGGTAGAATAGTACTTTGGAGCCCATTTCGCGGAGCGCTAGGCCCAACTTCCTTCTTAGAAAAAGCCTAGACTAAGTATTGTCCAATAACATCAAGACGCATGTCTAAGGTACAAGAAACATAAAAAGAACCCTCAACAAGTCCTTATTGGAATTAATCCTTTTGACTTTTTTTTTTTTTTTTTTGCTTAACTAGAATCTTTTGTTTTGTAATGTAAGCCGAAGCTCAATACTCTTCATTCCAAACAATAATTGGTAGGTGTCAAGAAGAGTGAATTGTAAGAACTAAGAAGTGCGTTTGTCATTGTTCTTTTAAACTTAGTAACAAGCTTTATTCCTTTTTAAAGCTCTACTTTTTCTAGGTACTTTAAGGCTTTAAAACAATTTTCAAACAAATAAGTTTTCGAAGTAAAAAGTTACTCCAAACGTACTGTTCACACAGAATTGGTAAGATTGGGCTCAACAAACTCATTTATCATTTTTTTCAAAAAGATAAAAGATTAAATGGACATGATACACCATTTTTATTTACTTAAAACACAATATTTAATACAGGTGGCTCAACATCATTTAATTTCTTAAAACACAATGTTAAACAAAAAATCAGACTCCCTAATTAACCAATTACCCGCAGCACATGAAAGTCTAACACAATGTTGGAATAGAGATTATAAAAAATGGGAAAGGGAAATCTTAAGTTGTCAAACTCTAAATCCAAAGGGCTTTCAATGGACTTGGGAAAGACATTATATGCTACTAACTAATAGTCTAATACCAGTTCAATAAAATATGACCTGTGGGACTAGTGTGCAACACTGACGCAGCCACAGCTACGTACATTGATTCTCTCATTTACTGGGGAATCTTGTTGAGCTTACAGTAAACATAGTCAGAGTATTTCTTGGTCTTGAATTTTGGTGGATTTTCTTTGTTAACAAGCTTGGGATGAGGCCCTACTTCAAAGTCTGATGGTGGCTCCATGAATACTGGCCAGGACATTCTTGCCTTTTCCTTGTTAACTGTGGTCCTGTGAAGCACACTCTTATACTTTCCATTGCTCAGGATCTGCCACAAAATAATTCTCTCATAGAATTATTGGTCTACTTACAATAATATCAATAGTTGCAACAAATCTAAGGACATAGCATTCGGCACACGCTTTGTCACAATTTGCTTATATGTCAGTTGGTGATTGGAGTGTTTCAAGTATTAAATTCAAGCCATGTGTAAGTGATGTAATCCAATTCTTAGTTAACACCTAAGCAAATTGTGGTAAAGTGTAAGTATGAGTAATAGAGTGTGTACTAGCTAAAAGGTCTAGATATCAGGACAATGCTCCATGCAGTGAGCAATTTAAGCCTTCTTTAATTTGTTTCACCATATAGTCAAACTCGGGACCAACTCTAGGATAATAATGGTAGGACAAGCCTAAATTGTAGTAGGATGATAATTGATTTCATAAATAAATAAATAAAAACATGTCAATTGTGCATTTTTCCCATATCACCCCCAACATATAGGAGTAGTGGAAGCCCAACCAAATGGAAATCTTAAATTATATATATATATATATATATATTTTATAATCATAGACAATTAATTTCCCCAAACAATTTGATATTTTAGTTTTTGTTAACAAAATTTCAATAATAGCTATCTAATCTTTTACTAATCCACATACCAAACAATATCTCACACACTCTAGATCTCTCTCTCAACACCAAAATCAAAATTGAAATTTAGATTTTAAGTTTCATAACTATGGATTGGCTTACCCAAGGTAAAGTAACTCTCATTTAAAAATAAATAAATTTTCAATCTTTTTGTAAAATTTTATATTTGAACCATGATGTTTGATTCTTTATATGAAATTATTCTTGATTTGGTTATTATTAATTCATTAAGTTATGTGTTTAATCTGAATTTTCTTGGATAGATTGAGGCAATTGAGAGATCTGATATTAAAGTTAAGTTGCAATAGTTTCTTTAATAGATCAGATTTTATTATTATATGCTTTGATTTTTTTTGTCATATTATAATATTGTAGATAGTGTTTTATTATTTGTAAATAATTTTTAATGATAAATGTTTACTAAAATATTTTAATCAAAGCAGAGAGAGAGAGAGAGAGAGAGATTAATGATAAAAATGAAATGTATCATAATGATGTTCAAAGAGATAATATATCATCCATAAAAAAAGGATACAATATAACAATTCTTGATTATATAAAAGCTTAGATTTTTTTTCCCAAATGTATGCCACTTATTAAATTTTATTGACAATTCTTGTTACAATTGTAAATATAAAAATAAAATTGATAAAATCCTACTTAAAATTGATTATTTCATAAGAAAATTAAGTATATTATATATTATCTATTGAAAATGAGATATTAGTAAAACTTAAATACAAAAATTCAATTGTTAATTTTGCATTTCAAAAACAAGAAGAATTGATTTTAAAAAAATAAAAAATTAGGTGAAACTACAATGTTGGATCCTTAAGTTTACTTGTTGAGCTCTTTTGGTCCCTAAAGTTTCAAATAAGCATTATTGGTCCTTAGATTTTTTTTTTTTTTGGGATATAAGATAGAATTTCTACTCTAGTCTAATCTAAGTATATATATGTGTAAAGCTCCCTCCTATAGATTTGAATCCTGACCCTTACCCCCCACACCCCACAAGCATTTATACTTGTGGAGTGACCACCGCATCAAGGGTGCGCGGTGGTCCTTGAAGTTTTAAATATAAGTGTTATTGATTCCTTCATTAACTTCCATTAGTTTATTTGCCTGTGTCAAATGGAGTAATGGCTTAGCATGTTTTAAATGATGCGGCACTGGCAACTTATATATATTATTAAAAATTTACACATCACATTATATACATCAAAATTAGGTAAACCCAAATAATATGGGTCTTCAACACATCAAAATCGAGTCTTTCACCAAATTCAAAGTTTCTAGATTTTTTTTTTCCATTTTTCTTTGTTTTCTTAGAATCCAAACATGGTCTAGAAATATGTCTCATTCAAAATCAGATAACTATATATAGAATAAGGATTTTGTATAGGATTTTGCTACTTCAGATCTCTGGCGCTATAGTAGTAGCAGTAGAAGAAGAGACACAAAGTAGAAACTAGAATCTAAATTGAGTAAACTATCTCACTTCTAGAAGTAGCACGATTCGCAAGGTGGGTAGATGCAACATGGTTTTCGATTACAAGATCCAATAATGCACTAGTAGCACTCTGGTCATCTTTTTGTGCGCCAATATTTAAGTACCATAGCTGAAAAATATAGAAACTAGCATATTTCTTGGTCCTGTTTGGATTCCAAGAAAACAGAGGAAAAGATAAATAAATCCAAGAACTTTGAATTTGGAGAAAGACCTAGTTTTAATGGGTTTGATGTGTCAAAGACCCACATTATTTGGGTTTACCCGATTTTATGTCTATAATGTAATGTGTAATTTTTAAATAATAAATAGGTTGCCACATCACTTAAAACATGCTGCATCATTGCTTCGTTAGACACATAGGCAAACAAATCAATAGATATTAACGGATGAACCTATAACACTCATATTTAAAACTTTGGAGACCAATAGCGCTCACTTGAAACTTTGGGGACCAAAAATGTTCAGTAGATAAATTTTAGGGACCAACTATATAGTTTCGCCAAAAAATTATAATATATAAATTTAATTTAATTGACATAAAATTAAAAAGAAAAAATTAAAACCTCAATAAAATTTCTCGTCTTTGACCTTAAAATGTATCTAGCTACCCTGATTAAACTCGATTGATAGGTTCATATTATTTTTTTTCCGTGGCATTTTATTTTTGCATCATTTCTAGATGTTTCACTTTTTTATTTATTTATTTTTTGAATGATTAATATTCATCAAATTATTTAGAATAAAATACCTCGATTTGGTCCCCAATGTGGATAACCAAGGCATTGGGGATGTACTTGACATCATACCAACGACCATCCTTGGAAGCCTGGAGACCTTGAACATCGTTTGGCACAAGAATGGTGATGGTGCTCATATCAGTATGAGCCACCACACCTAGAGCCAGATCAGGACGCGAACACGGCGGGTAGTAGTTGATCTTGAGAAGGTACTCCAAGTTATCACCACCTGCAGCCTCCTTTAACTCATGCCCTTCAAGCCCTAAACCCAATGATAGGCTCTTGAACAGCTTCTCCACCATCCCATGTAGGTGCTTGGCATATTCCTCATTGGCCTCCCTGCCATCACAGCCACAGACAACCCTTTAAAAATGTAGTAATAATTGAATCTAAAAATTTAGGTCAATTTTTTGGATTTGTATATATGCATTCATCCATGGAAAGTTTGAAAAAAAATTTAATGCTTTGTTTCTTTACCAATTAAAGACTACTTTCCTTAATTTTAAGTTGTTGTAAAAACTCCAATGACCTGGTTGGAGGGGGATTGAATGCAACCATAACATATTTAGGTTCAATTGGTGGTGTGTATATAAACACCAGAAAGTAATTGTGGCAAAAGTTGTCAATGGTGGAGATGTTGACCCATGAACCTACTAATTTTTTTTCACCACTCACAACTCGTTATGTGGCAAGTTGTGGTAAATCTTGTGAAACTTTTTGTGGTATTAACATTTTGTAAAAATTTTGTAAAATAGTTTGTGTCTATAGTATTACTCTTTCTCATATAGACATAGGTAATAAAGGGATGGAGGTCATGGAGTCACGCTAAGCTAATCGGCAGAAAAGCCACTTAGTGAAAGCTATTTTCTTCCCTTTTTGGTTGCTTTCTTTTAATTAATTAATGAATGGTTTTTTTTTTTCCTTTTGTTTGATAATTAGTAAAATACCAACAAACGAATTCAGGGGCAATCTATGGCAGAGGGAGTGAGGGCTAGGAGCCATGCCTCCCTTGACATTTCAAAAACCCCCATTCCCTGTATTTTTAGTATAAAAAAAAATAAAAATTAACTTTTGGACATAAATTTCAATAATGCTCCCTAAATTTTTACTAAAAACATATAATGCATTTATATTATTGACTAATGCATTTTATTTATTCTAAAAAATTACTCTTATGTCATATATAGCTCATTAAACTAAAATATATTTTATGTATACCATATGTAATTTAATTATATTTTATTTCTATTAAATTGACTTGTATATTTTTAGACATATCAAGGCTTACTTTTTTTTTTGCAAAGATATAAGCACTTATTTAATGTAAATAAATATATGTGTATGTTATTCTTTGAATTTAATTAATTATATATATATATATATATATATATATATATAAAGCTTGACTGCCTAAAAAAATTTCTAGCTCCGCTATGCAATATTACACAAGGTGCAATTTTATGTATCTAATGAATAATGACCGAATTGAAGTTAAAAAGAAAAATGTCTAAGACCCCAAAAATTTTCACAACTATGACATGATAGGTGAAGAAAAATGGTGGGTCTATACATAAGTAATGATAAGTGATGATTAGCCGTTCACAATCTACCATGTTAGAGCTGTGACAAAAAAAGTGTGAAATATAATTTATGATGTTAAAAAAGTTTTCCCTCTTGCGGTTTTTTTCTTTTTTAATATATATATTTTTATTTCCTCGCTAAATTAGGCAATCGGTTTTGACACTTTTTTCACATCTTGGATGAGGTGTGGATATTAATATTTGGCCTGAAAAGTATGGACATTGAGTGACGTAATGTAGATCTGGGTAAGAGTTATGGCTATAACCGAATCATAGTGGCTTCACGAGATCAATATACAGTGTGCATGGCCTCTTGTCCCTATTCCATTAATGTGCACCTATTCCTGAACCTACCAAAGTGAACAAATTCATGCTTTTCACTTCAAACTCATAGATGCACCACCGAAATGCATGAAAAGCAATTGATTAATTCATAATGTGTAAAAAAAAAAAAAATAACACCAAAAGAAAATTAAAGAATATATAACTATATATAGTTAGTGATGATGAATAATATTAATTAGATACGTACTACCATATATATATATATATATATATATTGATTATTCAAACCTGTAAAAAGCTGGGTTCTCAGGCCAGAACCGGTAGTTAATGGCAGAAGGAGGCCATATCTTATGGAACAAATGGTCAACCCATGCTTTCTTCCCTTCCACTTCTTTCTGAAGCGCTGTGCCATAGCCTTCCATGGACTTAGAGCCTGAAGGCTTAGCATAAACCTCTTTTTCCTCTTGAGATAGCTCAAAGAAACCCTTCCCAGCAGCCTGCAACTTGGCTATGGCCTCGCTAGGAATTTCATGGTTCACAATTTGGAACATTCCCCAGTTGCGAGCCGCATCCTCAATTGCACTGAGGACCTTTTCCTCATCTGGGTCACTGAAATCAATGGTTGGGACCTCAAGGACAGCCCCATGGACAGTAGTGATCCCAGGTTGCTCAGTCTCTAACCTAATGAACGCATCAGGGATTGTTTCCTTTGAAGATTTAGCAATGTCTTGCACTCTCTCCGCCCCCATCACTACTATTTTTCTTCCTAGTAAGAAAATATTTGTGAGAGGTTTCAGGTGTGTCTTTATTCTTTTTAAATCTGCCTTTCCATCCCAATTCCTTTTTTTACGGGTAGTCGTAACTGATCAACCATAATTAGTGTTTGGACTTTTGGACTACGAGAGGACAAAAAGGCACGAATTAAATAGGGATGGGTGGACATGCGTGATCTATTTCTGACCCTTCAATTTTTAATGTTTGACTAATAATAACCTTTTGTCAATATTTTTTTTTTTTTTTTTTTGAGTAACTTTTGTCAATATTTCTGTTCCTTCTATTGTTCCTCAACAAAAAAATATACTATATAATATTAGTTTCTGTTTCCTTGAATGTCAACTATAACTATGAGTGCCTTTGGCTTTTATTTGGGTGAAAGTTAGCCAATGTCGTAGACGGACGGACCCAGGTGGGGGCCTAAGGGGCCCGGCCCCCCCCCTGGGCCCAATTTTTTTTTTTTTTTAGTTTGTAAATTTTTCAAAAAAAGGGCTTGGCCCCCTTGGTTTTTAGCTTGAGCCCCCCTTGGTTTTTCGCTCAGGCCCCCCTCACCTCAACTCATTAGCTCAGGGCCCCCTCACCTCACCCCAGCCGGCCAGCCCAGGAGGCAAGAGCCCATGAAAACCTTAAAAAAAAAAAAAAAAAAAAAAAAACCCAGCAGTCAGTCGAAGACTCCAAACCCAAACGGCAAAGCCAAAAAAGAAGGTAAAAAAGAAAAAAGAAAAGCAAAGAAAGGGAGAGGCGAGACAAAGAAAGTGAGAGGCAAGTTGTTCACACCCACGCTGTGACGCCGCTGCTCAGCCCAGCGCAACGAGCTATCCGCACCCACGCCGAGACTAAGAGAGTTGTCCTATCGCATACCCAAACCGGAAAAAGCCACACCAACGCCGCCACGCGAGACGCCGAGACCCATCTTGCTGCCGCCGTCGGTTGCTCGATCTGCCCTGCCCTGCCCAGCCCAGCCCAGCTTCGTTGCTCCACTGCTCCAGCCTTCACAGCAGTTCACAGGTATTTAATTTATCATTTCCTTCAAAACCTGTTTGTGAATCTCAGAATCTAAAAATCTATGCTTGTGGACTTGAGATGTTTGTGTTTTTACTGATGAGTGATGAACTGATTTGGTGATTCCGTGGTTGTGAATTTAATTGAATCTGCGCTTGACTTCTTGTGGTGTTTTTTTTTTTGGCTTTTTGGACTCTCTGTGACTCTGTGTTTGTGACTCTCTCTTGTATTATATAGATAAGAGAGATAGAGAGAGAGTAGAGTCTGTAAAGATTAGATAATATATTAGTGTAGTGCTTGATAGATTAAAAAAAAAAAAAAAGGTAAAGTTAAGAAAAATTTTTGTTAGTAGTGCAGAATAAATTTATAGTGTCGGTAGTGGGATTGGGTCAGTCTCTGAAATATGGAGACAAGACAAAGGCAAAGACCAAGGACAAAAGAAAAAAAAAATCATATAATATAGAAAATTGTCACATAGATTTAAGAAAATAACAGTAATTCACTCGTGCCTATTGTTAACTCATAATGCTAAATTAGATAAATTTATAAGTTGAAAAGAAGTGAGAAATAGTGTAGAACCTTAAGAGGCATTAAAATCTTTCAGAAGTAGTGATCTTTGTTTGTTGGTAAAGAATTTCTATCCACAAGATTTCACAGATTATGACGAACAAGTGTTGGAGAAGGAGCTTTATCATTTTGAGCATAATGTAGTCCAGGATCCAGAGTTCAAAAAATTGAAAATTTTATCTGAGTTGTGTCAATGGTTTGTGTCTTTTGTTTTTGTTGGTAGATGATTGTATCTTAATATATTAAGAAACAATGATTTTTGGGTATTTGTCTTAGTTGATAGTTTATTAATACTATATGGATGCGTATTTAAAATTGTTTTTCCCACTTATCTCCGGGCCCCCTCCCCCCAGCTTGAAATCTTGGGTCCGTCCCTAGTCGTAGTTGTTAGAAAATAATTTTAGAATATTTTTATGGGAGAAAAAAAATAAATAAATAACCCATTTTTTTTAACAGTTTCTTATATTTTTTATAAAAATTGTATTAAAACTTTTTTAGATCGAATACATTAACAAATACCTAAAGGTAGCCATTAACAAAACTCTTTATTTATTTATTTTCGACTTCATGTTTCAGTTTTTCATTTTTTTAATTAATTTAGCTTTTAGTTTTTCGAAATTAAGATAGCATTTAGCTTATTGTCACATATTTAATATAAAAATTATCAAAAACTATATCTTTTGATAAATGCTATATAAATAAGCTATATATATATATATGGACTTTTTTTTATGAACAATTCTATAGTCATGGACGAGGGATTGGCAAGACTATCAAACTATTTTTTTTTTTAGCTCTCTCCTTGAGATTTAGTAAATAGTGCAGGTAGATCCTCCTTTTTTTCCACCGGCAGAATCTTTGATTAGTAATGAAAGTGTCCAAGACCACACACTTTGACACTTATTTATATATTTGGAAAGTAACACTTGGATTACTTTTCGCTAAATACAGTTGACCCATGCGTAAGTAAACAATCACACGTCCATCTTTGGCTCAAACAAATTTTTTTCTTCCCTTTTATGTTTTCACATATCTTTGACTCACTAAATTCTTCAAAAGCCACTTCTCAATTGATTTTCACCCTTGGATTCTCTTGACTTCATGTTTGCATGCTTAGCTCATTAGTTTAAATCTCCTACAAGAGAAAAATACACGTAATGAGTATATTTTAGAGAAAACTTGCAAACTATCATATTTATGTGCAAGTGTGGGAATAAACACAAAATAGATATGATAATGCCTACCAAAACTACGATAATATTGTACTTTTAAGCTATTATCACACCTCCCCCCCCCCTCCCCCCCCACCCAACCTGAACGTTGCTAGTGTCTAGCAATCACAAAACTCATGAAGTCTACACTAACCCTTCCAAGCATAAACTAAAAGATTAAAAAAAAAAAACAATAAAATAAAATAAATGCAAAAATATGATACCACTTTCGTTGGCAAATTCGATTGCATTTAGCATATGCAACAAGCCTTTAAACCCCTAGGCGATCCCTAGTGGACGAGTTGTGTCTCGTGAGGGTTAATAGCACACTACCCACAAACGTAGTTTCTTAAAAGATACATGTGATGAGGCTAAATTATCAAACACTTGAACAAGTCATTCACTAAATATCATAAGATGCTATTCAGGTCCAAGAATCAACAAAACCTCAAAAATGGGCATGTGTGCAAAGCTAATGATCATCTTAACAACTAACCCATAATACATATGAATGAGAGAACACACCAAAATTTTATTTGCTCCAAACCTCACTTGAATAAGTATTTGTCCAAAGAATTCACTCTAAGATTTGAATGATGATTTTTTATTTATAGGAAAGATGAACAATGAAATAACACAAAGATCTCATGAAAGATGTCATCTATTGGAGACTCCACCATTCTTACCACAATCCCACCTATGATCAATTGGTCATTTAATCTTGGTTGTAATGGGGCCAAAGGTGAATAGGTGAAACAAAGAAAGGAAAGGATGCACAAATAATTTCAAAAACATGCTAGAGGCCTTTGTAATAATGGTTCACAAGAATTACCTTCTAAAAATTGCATTCCCTTTTCATTCTTCTTTTTCTTTTTCTTTTTCTTTTTCTTTTTCAATTTATTCTTCACTTTTCTCTTCTTCTTCTTCTTCTTCTTCTTTTTTTTTTTTTTTTCATTAAACAACTTTGTACAAGAACCCATTAATGTAAAATGTCAACCAAATTCCACCATAAGAATAATAACAGAACAATTCTTTGCAAACCATTTTTTCAAACCATAATAAATTATCCCTAGCATATTTTGAAAATAATTTGGTGAAGGGAGATTATATAAGTGGCTCAACAACACAAGGAGTAGGTACCAGAATGTGGCTCAATTAAAGAAAAAGGCTCAATTTTAGGCTCAACATGGTTTCTAATGATTACATCTGTAAAAGGGTTAGCTTGAAAGACTTAAACACATCCTAAAATGACCAAAATCATATCCCAAGTATATCAACCAACATGCCACTAACCTTGTAATTGGTGCCCCAGTAGATAACCAAAACAAGAATAATGAGATCAACAATAGAATATGATGAATGATGAAAAGCAAAGAATATTGATTTTTTTTTTTTTTGGTGAATGTCACTCAACAAAAGGAAATAGACTAAAATAAAACTCACAAGAATTAATAGGAAATCACTCAACAAGAATGGGACAAGAATTTACAAGAATCATAAGCATTAAATCTCTAGGTGTTCTCAAACTCATATGCATTCTAACAACCAACACCTCATATGGCTCTTGTGATCAAAATAATGTATTTTTCTTTTGTTTCAACAAGGACATATAATAGAATCTATGACTCAAGCAAACATCTCATTCTAATGTCAACAACAAAGCCTCAAAAACATGTAACTCTCAAACAAAACCTTTTTTTTTATGTGTGTGCGTGGAGTTTTTATTTATTTATTTATTTTAAGACACAATGGAAAAAGGAAGGAAATGCAACAAGCATGCAAGAGATGACTATCCCACCCCCTAACCTAAATCTAACATTGACCTCAATGTTTTGAAGAAAAGCAAAAAGGCATGCCAAAAGGAGGTTTAGAGAGCACCTGAAACTTTTCAAAGGAGCTACCAAAGTCAATTTCCTGCAAACATGTAAGTTTCGCAAAAAATAAAATAAAATAAAATAATATGATACAATGATAAGAACAATGTGACCTAGGACAATTCCAAAAGATACCATGAAATGACACTTTTTCCAATTTAAAACAAGGCTCTTATCTTGGTCCTTTGAATCAATTTCAAATTTGTGATAGCTAGAAGAACCATCTACAAAGAAGTAAAATTCATTACCATCCACTCTCTCCAAGATTTGATCAGTAAAAGGCAATGGATAGTGGTATTTTCTAGTGGGTGCATTCAATTTTCTATTATCTAGACACATCTTCCACCCAGTCACAAGTTTGATAGGCACCAATTCATTATTTGCATTCTTTTTTACAACTGTAACTCCAAACTTCTTGGGAACCACTTGCATAAGACTAATCCATTTATCATCAACAATTGGGTAAGTAATACCCGCATCCAACAAGTTCAATATCTCATTTTTAAGAACTTCTTTCATTGTTATGTTAAGTCTATGTTGTTGGTCCCTAGTTGCCTTGGAATCATTTTCAAAATTATTTTTATGAGTGCAAATCAAAGGGATTACTCCCTTAATATCTACTATGGTCCAACCAATTGCAGTTTTATATTTCTTTACTTGCTTAATTAACTCATCTTCCTGCTCTATTGTTAATTCAGAAGTAATAGCAACATGAAATGTATCACCTGTTATGAAGAATGCATATTTTAACCCACATGACATTTGTTTCAGCTCCAACTTTGGTACCTCAACACTAGAAATAAGAGACTGTGTTTCCCTTTCAAGCCAATGCCGGCTCAATGGTATAAGCCATTGATGTGGCCACCTAAGGCCCCAAGTTTTTAAATTTTAACCAATAGTATTAATTAAGCCAAAATATTAACAAATAAATAAAATAATAGTTTATTATCAAATGAAAAACAAATAAAAAAGAGAAAGAAATGATATATCTGTAGGGACTGGGATTGAGCGCTTTTACTGTTGAGTGAGTGGGCTCAAGCCCAGCTAGCCTAATACAATGAATTTGTAGAAAATGGGTTCAAGAACTAGGCCTTAGCAAGGGATACAACAGCTAGGCATGGTTGCATATGGGTCGAATAGCATGGATGTGGATTCTAATGTGCAACGATGTTCCTCGACCCTCCTCTTGGGAGCTTAAGGTTCTTATTATTTCTTTAGTGATTGAATACAAAGGTCTCTCCCTTGTTACAAGTTGTTGCCATGTTCTATGTTTCTAATTTCTCCTCCTTCCTTCTTCCCTTTCAAGAGAGATTCTTTACATTATATACCCCCTTTTAGTTGATCTTAGCCCTACATTTGTCGATAAAGCAGGTCATTACTTGAGTGCTTGTTCCGTCAGCCGCCTTCCCATTCTTTCTGTGGGCTGCAGCAACCAAGGCTGCACTGTTCATGGGTCATTTCCTCATTAATGCGGCCAGAATGTTAGTTGTGGGCATTTAATGTGGAGGTGATAGTTCATCTTAAACTTGCTCCTCCACCACGCCTCCACGGCTGACACGTTGTACTTATTCCTTCTCTTTAGATGCTCAGGAAGGATGCTTTTGGTGGGCCATTACTTCCTCCTCCCATGATCTCGGTTGGCCAAGGACAGGGTCATCCTCGACAAGGTTCCTGGGCAATTTGGACTTCCACACTTCGTCCTCGAGCGTTTCTTCATCCTCGGCATGGGCCTTGGGCTTAGTACGAAGTGGGCCGGGGTCACCAGATTCTCTGTCCCCACAGTATCTATTACATTTTTCACAACTTTTTTACAAAAAAAAAAAAAAAAAAAAAAAAAAAAAAAAAAAAAAAATCCTAAATAGCAAATTGTTAAGAGCTGTTATTGACAGCAAAAAAATAATTTTAATAGTAGGTTCAAATAGAAAACAAGAAGTAACTTAACACCTAAGATTTGTTATGAAAAACATTATGAATGTAGCACTTCTAAAAGAAAAAAGAAAAGAAAGAAAGCAATCCACAAAAAAAATCACAACATTTTTCACAATAGTTGAGTTAGCAAATTAACTTTTACTAGTTTTCAACTAGATTCACCACTAACATCATTCTTTTACTCACTACTATTAATTTGACACGTCAACAAATGTAAAAAGTTTTGTCAAATTTTTTTGTGTTTATAAACTTTAAAAAAAAAAAAAAATCTACGTGGTTCATGTTAATTAATAGTAATTTTATATATGAAACAAGACAATCAATTTTTGCCTTAGGCCCCCAAATGCATCAAGCCGCCCATGTTTCAAGCAACTCCTCAAAGCGTGGTTTCCATCCATTCACTTCCATAATCTGTGATTAATTAATCAAAGAGAAAACATCAACAACCTCAAAATTAATGGATGAATCAAGATAGTAAGAATTAAAAAGACAAGAGTCAAGAGGGTCAGAAAAATATGTCTCATTAAATTCTTCTTCCACAATAGCACTTAGCCAATTCACAGTTTCATACTCCTCATCTCCCATTATTTCCTTGCTGATATTGAAGATATTCACTTCCAATGTCATGTTACCAAAAGTAAGCTTCATGAGTCCATTCCTGCAAGTTATTAAGGCATTAGCAGTAGCTAAAAATGGACGTCCAAGAATAATAGGAATATTAGAATTTGCATGCACAACAGATTATGTCCAAAATTATAAAATCAACAAGATAATAAAATTTATCAATTTGGACTAACACATCTTCTATCATCTCTCTTGGTCTTTTTACAGACCAATCAGCTAATTGTAACACCACAGATGTGGGTTTTATATCACCTAAACCAAGCTGTAAATAAACCGAGTAGGGCATCAAATTAACACTAGCCCCCAAATCCAACAATGCTTGATCAACACCATGGTCCCCAATAATACGTGAAATAGTGGGATATCTAGGATCTTTGTATTTGGGAGGGGTCTTGTGTAGAAGTAAAGCACTTACCTACTCCGTTAGAAAAGTCGTCTTCTTGACATTGTGCTTCCTTTTCATTGTGCACAAGTCCTTAATCACTTTGGCATATGATGGAATTTGCTTAATGACATGCAACAATGGAAGATTAATTTTTACTTGCCAAAGGTTTTCTAGAATTCCAAGGCTATAGTATAATTTTCTTGAAGATTTTAAAGCTTGAGGAAATGGTATAGCAACTGGTCTCTTAACAATAGAAGTTTGCAATAGATTCAAACCCTAAATCTAAAACTACCTCTCGTAGAACTTATTAACACGACCACGTGCAGCTCCAACTTCACAGACTCTTCTATCTTGAATTTGTTGAATACAAACTCCCACGTTTGTGACTTTGAGATCCCACTCAAAGGTTTTAGATCATCAGCAGTTGTTGATCTTGTAGCAACAACTTCTAATCCACTGATTCTAAAGGTATGAGAATAATTTCCAATAGTGACTTTGAAAGGAGAAGGTAAAGTACCTTTTAGATCTCACAAGAGCACCACCAAAGTCTATTCAAAATGTGCCTTAAGGTTTCCTTTATATACTAGAAGAATTATGTTAGGTTCCAAGACTTTGGAAACTAAATGTATTAGAACTTTATTTTGTATATGTTAGCAAACCATGATCAAAACAATGAGTCTAGGTTTAGACTTGCTCAAAGTTTGTTTTAATGTAAGTTTGTAGGAAATTACAGTTCAATTATGCAAGGCTTGATCGATTGAAGAATAGACTCGATTGATCGAGAATCGTAGATCAGAAATTTTCTGCAATATTTTCAAACTCAACCCAAGCCTATATGACTTGTAGGGTTAAGTGTTTCACTCCTATTATAAAAGGAAAAACTCTAGCTACGTTTTAGAAGTCTTTATTAAGTTGTGTGTTGAGTCTTTTGTGAGATATGAGAGGTTTGTACCTTCAAACACACGCATAGAGCTATCAAGATCAAGATTCACATCAAGAACTTAATGGTGGTTTTAGTTGCTGCATAAAGAACATTCAAGGAGATCCAAAACCTTTGAGAGGATTCTCAAAGTTACAAGTAGGAGAACTTGTGGTTGCTGCAGATCTAAGAAACAAGTAGTCCGTAGACTCGGAGCTTGCACGTGGTCATGTTAGTAAGTTCTGCATGTAGTAGCATTAGGATGTTAGTCGTTTAAGTCCTTTTGTAAACTTCAATTCTTTCTATAATGGATTTTTTTTTACCTTAAGGATAGCTAGGTTAAATCCTCCCTAGGTTTTTTACCAGTTTGGTTTTCCTGAGTCATCAGATCTTTGTGTTCTTTACTTTTTGCATTATATCTATTTTGCTCACAATAGTTTAACCTAGACTTGAATAACAAACTTGTCAATCAACTAGGCTTAATATTAGGTTAAACATATTGTGTTAAGGGGTCTAAAAACCTAACAAATTAGATCTGAAACTCTAATCACTTAATGGGCTTAATGAGCTATTGGGCCGAAATTAAATTCTGCAAAATCTATCTTTTGATCGGTCAAATTTGTTTACTCGATCGGTCAAACTTGGCATATTTCGAATTCTTGAACCTGCAACTTCCTTTTTCTTGTATTTTGACTTGCAACACTTTGAGTATTGCCTAATCATACCTATAGACTCTAAGATCTATATCTAGACAAGTTTGTATTCACGGTTTGCTAATTGTTCTAAGCTTTTAGAACCTAACAAGTTCTTTTTTCATCCTTAAACTTTGTAAAATATTTTTTTAATATTTTATAGATAAAAATAAGGATGATGAAAAAAAATATTTTTTAAAGTCTAAGAACAGAAGGTAAAATATTTTTTAATAGTTTAGGGACGATAGACGAACTTTTCAATAGTTTAGGGATTAAAAAAAAAACTTTTAATTAAATTTAGGGACCAAAATAGTATTTCTATATATAAAAAGAGCCAATGAGTATAGATACAGAAGATTTGATAGTTACAATACATTTGGTTTATTCAATTTGACACTGTTACTTACACCTTCTTTTGCGGTAACTTGCTTATATAATAATAATAATAATAAAATGTGGTAACTTGCTTATATAATAATAATAATAATAAAATATTAACACAACAAATTGATTCAATATTTTCATAATTGTTGAGGTATTAATTCTTTATATGTCAAAATAAAATAATAAAATATTATATTCGAACCAACCACAACAAAAAATAAAGGTATTGTGGAAAAAAAAGTGTTACATCCACAACATTTTTCGCAACATTTTCATAACAAATCTTAGGTGATAAATTGTTATTTTAATTTAAACTTACCAATGAAATTACTTTTTTCCCACCAATAACAACCCATAATAAACTACTACTTATGATTTGTAATGAAAATGTTGTGAACATAACAGTTGTTGATGTGTCAATTCTTTACAAGGCAAAGTAAAATATAACAAAATTATAAAGGTATTATGAAATTGTTGTGCCATTCTTTATGTTTCTAGAAAAAAAATTTATTAGTCAATTTTTGTTGAGCCAGTATTCACTGTTTCACGTATAGTTTTCTTATGTTGATTTTTTTTTTCTTTATGCACAATTTTAAGTAAAAACACATAGTTTTACACACACACACAAAACAAAAACAAAAACTTAGGATTAAAACACTTTTTATTTTTTATGTTTGGGGTAGTTCATAATTCCTTCTTGAACTTTAAAAAATCAAGCAATTTTCCCCTTAATATTTTGAAAATGAGCAAATATGTCATATTTTTATTCTCTCAATTAAACCCAAATGAAAGCTTATAATTATTAAAATATTTCATTGTGTAATATCTAAAATATTTCCACTAATTTTTAACATACCAAAAATTTTATTCACGTATTTTGAGTTCTAGATAGTAGTAATGCTTAGAAAATTGGAATAGTTATATAAGATATTTTATTTGTTACCTAGAGAACATTGATTTCTAGGTTTAAATCTTTAATACTTATTATTTATCTAATGGAAAATTCAATAACACATGCATTTTTTTCTTTCTTTCTATTCTTGCCTAAAATAGGTGTTCATTAAAAATTAATTAAGCTAAAGATTGCACCTAGACTCATGTAAAATGATAAAGAAGAAAGTATGAATGACAAATTTTTCATTGTATATCGTTGAAGGTATTTGATGAAAATCTCAATTGTAGCATATGACTAAAAGTCCCTAGCAATTGCTATGAGGCGGTAAGAAAACAAAAAGCGTGGAAAAGAAGTTAACCGCCTGTGATGAATGATCTAGAACATTAAGTGGGCCAAACACAGCGAACAGATGCTTGCTATCATTGTCCAATGGGCTAGGTCCATATGGTGAAGCAATGGGACATGGGCTGGATACTACCAACTAAGATTGTTGGGTTTATTCGAAGACCATAAGGCCTATCACGTGCAACCTCCCACTTGTTCCCATTTTACGAGCCCCTGTTGGTCTTGAAGCCTAAAAGAGAAAAGTAAAATATTAGGCTCCCACCTGCCATCCTTCATGCATAGATAGGGGCCTTGATTGTCTTAGATTCAAAATAATAATAATAATAATAAAGAAAAAAAAAGAAAAAAAAGAAAAGAAGAAGCAATTTTCAAGTTTAAGGCTCAAGTCTCAAATTCAAAGATCGAGCCTCCCAAATTCAACTGTGGTGAGTCACCACACTTAAAAATTGTGTACATGAACAAGTCCCGAAGGGACACTTATAGAAGTGAAAATTTTGCAACCAATCACAAAGTGTCACGTGTTATTTAGTAGGTCTCATTGACATTATTTAGAGACCAATAGAAATATTTTAAGTGTTTCTAAATAAAAATTACGAAGAATACTTAAGGATCAATTACACGTCCACACGTGTTGATATTCTAATTTTAAATGACATAAGCAGTCAAATTAAATATTACTATGTGTTATTTTAAATTAAAACACTTTGACTAATCAAATAATGACACGTGTCCCATGCATGGTTTTCAGACCCGGACCGTTCATTGAACCGTAAAAGAGAGAGGTTCAAGGTTTTTAAGGTCGAACCGAGGTCGAACCGGGGTCGAACCGTGATGACGTCATAATTAATTTAATAATTATTTTAAATATATATAAAAACATTAAATTAATAAAATTTAGAAAAATTAACTAAAATAGTCATAAAGTTTTCATCCAATATAATGACATTAGCACTATCTTTTCTTTTGCAACCTGAACAACATATCCATGAAAAGGGATCATTAAAGAATAAATTGATCCCAAAAAAATAAAAATAAAACCGAAGTAGGTAGCACAACAAAAGGCAATGATACAAGTCCAAAAGTATATAAGCCCATGCAAAATCAAAATGATACTGAAAGACAAAGATTATGTGACGTATTGGGGAAAAAGAAAAACAAGTCAAGATGATAAAAACTTTACTATGATAGAATAGAGATCTGATATTATCTTGAATCTGTAGAATATAACCATTTAAAGAACACTGCATTATATAAGCAACTGCTGATGTTCTGAGGCATTGTTCTATATTACTGCTTCTATTACAAATGCACAAGAAGACCTAAAAGTAAATGTAATCCATAAAACTTAAAAGTACAAAATAAAAATACATAAACAAGTCTACAAGTTACAGTACACAACTACACATTGTTTCTTACAAAAATACATAAAACTTACTTCTAAAAAATAACAACAAAACTTCAAACTCCAAGTTACACATTATGTCTTACAAAAAGATATAGAAATTATCTCTAAAATACAAAATAGAACTTCAAAGTTCAAACAGAATTATTATGATGATAAATCATCAATGTCATGAAAGTTAGCATGCTCATCATCATTCCCTGAAAATCCAGGAGGAGGGCTAATAGACTGTCCAAATGTTCCCAACTCAATTCCTTCAACCTCACTGCTATCATCTACAGATTCTACACACAAGTTTGAACAAAATAAAAAGAAAAATCATTATAATGTTTACACAAGTTTGAAAAAAATAAAAGAAAAATCATTATAGGTTATCAAATTGTTTACATATAAACTAACCTTCAATATTAGAAGAAGGCTCTGCTGGATATGCACCCTCTTCATAAATTGCATTCTCCAACTCTTCATAATTAAGGTATGGGTCTTCCTTTTCCACATATACCCAAAAATCAGTTTTGTCGATACTTGCATAATCAATGGGGTCAAAATTAAACTTTTTGTTATAAAGCCTGCATCATAAAATGTCATGCTCATTATTGGAATTTGAACATAACTAGTAACTAACAATTACATTATATAAATGACTTCTTAAAAATTAATATAATGACAAGATATAACATTTAGTTACCTATGTTTCAATCGCAAGTTATGATGAACAAACACAAGATCATTGAGCCTTTGATGCTCCAACCTATTTCTCCTCTTAGAATGTATTTGGTCAAATAAACTCCAACAATGCTCACATCCAGAAGAGGCGGAAGTTTGGCTAAGGATTCTAATTGCCAATTTTTGCAAGTTTGGAGCATCAGCACCCCACAACTTCCACCATTCATCTGATTTTCATAACACAATGTAATCTAATATTAATCAACATAAACAAACAAACTTTCAATTGAATAATCACTTCAATTATTCTAAGTTTCTAACTATAATAACAAAACTAACTTTCAACATGAACAAAAAAACTAAGATTTGTTTATAGTATTAAAGTAAACTAATTACTTCTCACCTGGATGAGTGGTCGTGCTTGTTGACAATGCGAGATCTCTATCAAAGCTCCCAATACGGTCTCGAAAATATTAAGTTTCCTTAATTACTTTCTCTTTGTCACCATCATATTTTGTCCCAATGTAGTCCAAAACAGCCATATTTACTGCTGGTTTCCGACAAAAATTCTCCTCATCATATTGAAAAGCGGGATTTAACCAATATGCAGCAGCATGAAGATCTTTACGCAAATGTTTGTCCCAACGGTTTTTTATAATTGAGGTGTATGGCTTGTACAAGTGCTTCTTCATTCGGAAGATCTTCTTAATTCCCAACCGTGCTCTATGCATGCCCTCATACACATATCCTATTGCAGGCCTTTGATCAGAATCAACAATCCGTAACAAACGGATAAGTGGCGATGAAATCTTGACAAGAACATTAATATCATCCCAAAAAGAATTATCCAAAATGATAGAAACTACTTCTTTTGCCTTTGACTCTCTTGCCAATCTATTGTTCACAAAGAACTTGCTAGTCACTAAGGCTTGCAAGTCATGCTTATGCACATGAAGGCTTCCAAATGAAAGGAAAGTAGTAGCAAATCTTGTTGCTCCCATGCGTACAATATCTGTCCAACCAGGTCTCTTCCTCAACCAAGCAATCAAAGCCACATGATTATAAACAAAAACTGTAACTTTGGTTGCACGGCTTTTGAGTCTCTCCACATGAGGCATGTCTCCCATATCCTGCAGCACAAGATTCAGGCAATGTGCTGCACAAGGAGACCAACTAATAGTTTTATACTTTTCACACAACAATTTACCAGCAGATACATAATTGGAAGCATTATCAGTAACCATGTGAACTATGTTTTTTGGACCAACCCATGTAACTACTTCATCAAACAATTTAAACAAGTTTCTGGTACTCTTCACAATATCTGAGGCATCAACTGATTTTACAAATACCATTCCCTTAGGACAATAAACAAGGAAATTAATTAATGACCTATGTCTAGTATCTGTCCAACCATCAGCCATAAGTGTACATCCAACTTCTGCCCAATGCCTACATTGTGACTCAACCAACAACTGAACCTCTTTCTTTTGATCCCTCAACAAAAGGACCCGTACAGCATGATAAGATGGACCTTTGTAACCAGGACCAGCAGCAGCTATGGCATCAATCATCTTTTGGTAGTACACTGAATTCACTACATTAAAAGAAAGTCAGTTGTTATACAAAAACCTTGCAATAGCCATATCAGCTTGCCTCACCCTCTCTTTGCTTTGGAACACACTTTTAAGACCAGGTTGAGCTCCTGGGGTAGTTCTTGGAGCAAAGTAATTATCTACTGAGCTTGTACCTTTTCTTTTACCTAAAACAGATTTTTTAGGCAACCCACTACTAAACACTTCTTGAACATCTTCATCTTCTTGTATATCGCTATTTGTGGAAGGCACAATAAACATTTCTTCTTGACGTTGTTTCTCAGCTTTTTTCTTCAACTCAGACTCTTTCAAATATTCCAACATTTGGTATCTCACATCATGAGAAACCTTTTTACATGATCCAATATCACATTTTATCCCCGCAAGGTGTCGTTTCATCCTATTAATACCCCCACCTTTATATGTTTGCCTACAATACACACATGTAAAAGTATTCCGTCCCTTCTCATCCTTACCAAGGCTAAAATGTTCCCAAGCCGGATCAACCTTTTCCCTTACTCTTGAACTAGACTCCATTGCATTGGAATCAACTTCATGTGATGGAGTAGACCCGGTCTCTGTTTCCATTTTAATCTAAAAGACTAAACAACCAATCAAACATACATAGACCCATCAATTTTTGAAATACATATAGTTAAAGAATCACAACTTTATACACAGTCAAATTAACAAACTAATATGCAAGATATTAGTAAGTGTAGTAGTGGTCCAACGGACAGACAGACAGACACACTTCATTGCAACTGTGAATTTGTCCACATTCTTGATGCTTTAACACAAATTTTGGTTTTTAGCTACCTCCACTTATTATCTTTGGTATTCCTTTGCCTCTTCACACATGCTAACTAGGATTAAAGACGCCTCTGCCAAAGAAAAAGGCATTGACTCTTGACAGTTAACACCACTAGCCCACAGCAACAGGTCATTCAATAATTCATCCAAAAGTGTCATTCAATAATTCATTCAATAATTCAATAACACCACTAGCCCACAGCAACAGGTCATTCAATAATTCATCCACAGCAAATCAAATTTACTAATCTCTAACTCTAATAGATACATATCAACTTAGCAACTAAAACAAACCCAAATTTGGACCTAGAATGTATGTAAATTGAAAATATCATGGACTAATTTAATTGTTACTAAAATGTGGGGATCAAATTAACAACAAGTTGAAAATAACAACGATCAAACTTTTTTGTTTTTCTAAATGCCTAAAAATCAAAATAAGAAAAACAAAGAAATAAACTTGCCGTGATAAATGTGTGTGCTGGTCGACGGTGAAGGAATTGATTGTAACACGGCGATGAGCGTGAGAGAAATGAGGGAGCTGCGACGGCTGAGCGGCGATGCGTGAGCTGCGATCTGGGCTGAGACGGCTGAGCTGCGATCTGGGATGCGTGAGCTGCGATCGGCGATGCGTGAGCTGCGACGGCGAGAGGGGCGATGCGTGAGCTGCAACGGCGACGAGGATCCAGCGGCGATTTGAGTGAGGAAGAGGCAGAGACGAGAGAGTGAGGAAGAGGCAGAGAGATTTGAGTTTTGAGAGACTAGGTTTAGTCGTTCAGCAGGTTAGTAAATCACAATGCCCAAAACGACGTCGCATTAGGGGAAAAAAAAAAAAAAAAAAAGAAGGCCAAAACGACGCCGTTTTAGGCTAAAACAGCCCACCCGCTTGAACCGTGAGAATCGGTCACGGTTCACAGAACCGGCCGGTCGGACCGCGGTTCGGACGGTTCCATGCTTTTTTCGCATGGAACGGTTCGTAACCTTAAATGGACCGTGAATATGAAGGGTTCACGGGTTTTCCGGTTCGACCGTACGGTCCGGTCCGGGTTTAAATACCATGGTCCCATGGAGAGTAAGATATAAAGTCTTTCCATTTAAATTATGACATTTGCCATTGCTCATAGCCAATCATGTGTAATCACACCTCCCTAAGACTCCTATAAATAAAGACCATTCTCAGTATTATAGGGGGATTCAGAAACATTCAGAAGTCTTGAAACTCTGTTGGAATCAAGCTCCAAAGCCTCCAAGAACATCAAGAACTTCAACCTTCGAATCTCAAGAACATTCAAAGCAAATTCAACCAAGTTATCATTCTAGATCTCAAATTTCAATGGAATTAAGCTTAAAAGCCTCTATAAATAACAAGAGACTACAAATTAGTGAAACTTACGGATCCAAGCCTCCAAAGTCCCAAAGAACTTTCACTACAAATTTTTGAAGACAAAAAACATTCATTCAAATCATTCTTCGAAGTCTCAAAGTTCTACTAGAATCAAGTTTCAAAATCTCCAAAAACTTTATAGACTTTGATCCATCAAAGCTTCATTGGATTCAAGCTCTAAAGCCTCGAAAAAACTTCCACCACAAATCTTCGAAAATCAAAAAAATTCGAAGAACCCACGAAAAACACGAAGAACGCGAAGAACAAGAAATCTCTAACAAGCACACAACTAGAGATTCATCACAATTTCATTCGAAAGATCTTTCAATCCTTTTTCCAATCCAAGTGGAGGATATCTTGTGTTTAAGTCAAGACTATATTGATGCAATACTTGAATTGAAGACTTTTCTAAGGAGATCGAATAAGAGGATTATTCTATTGTATTATAATTTAAACATAGAGAATTGTACCTACAAATTTATCAATATAAATTTACACTTGTGAAACATATTTGATTGTTTGATTTTCAAACTTGAGATTTTGTGTTTACAATTGATTTTCTAGGTTTAAATTTTTGAAACATATAATTTACCTAATGAAAAATCCAATGACATATGCCTTTTGTTTATATATATATATTTTTTTTCCTTAGCAAAACTCAATTGTATGTTGTTGGAAGATGATAATAGAGAGATGCTATGTTTACAACAATTTTACAACATTTTTACAACAAATCATAGGTGGTTAGTTGTTATTGGTTCAAATTTGAAACTAACACTAAAATTACTTTTTTGCCCCAACAATAACAACCAGTAACAACCTGTCACTTAAAATTTGTTGAAAAAATGTTGTAAACATATCATTTCTCATGATAATTCTAAAAAGTTTTTAGTAAGTAGATATATTACTTTTCACAGATAGGTACCAAAAAAATATTATAGTAAAATAAATACTTATATTTTAAATAGCTACCTTAACTTTGTGTGTGATTAAAATTCTTATATGAATAAGATTAACTTTTTATGACATAATTATCAAAATTCTTAAAATTAATCTCTTTTTTGATTAATGTAAATCTCTATATCCTCTAAAAATCAAATGATTTATATCTTTATTTTATGATATAAATGAAATTTAGAATTAATTTTAATCACCGCCTCTTCTTATTTTTTATTTATTATTATTATTATTATTATTTATTTCTGGCCTAACTAGGGATCTAGATAAATCCCAATCATCATATCTAAAACCACATTCTCATTGGAGCCCATTAACCACACGGTTCCAAGTTCCTTCACATACATATATTTCCCGTGGGGTCTCATGCTTTTTGTCATCGTCCTCATGACCCAATCCACCTGTGCAACGTCTCTAACTTTCTAGACCTCTCTTTCTGTCTCTGCCTCCAATTCAGTTCTCTTTTTCTTCAGCTCATCATTACAACAGCACTATTCAACCTTTCCAAGGGCAACTCTTTCCATTACTACACACTCTTCATTGTCTCCATGGCTTCGCAAGAAGAAGAACAAGAACAACAGAGTCTCAACTTTCAACAAAAACCCGTTTGGCCAAAAGACCCACCTCCCATTTTCTCTATACTCTAAACCCAGTTCAAGAAAACCTCTCAGGTTCTCTATCAACAAAGATGAGCTGCAAGAAAGCGAACCCACTTCTTCTTCTTCTTCTGTTGCTGTAGTTTCTGAAAAGCCAAGTGAAGGCGATGAAGATACACAGAAGAAGATGAGCGAGTTGTCTTCAGAAGAACTTGATGAGCTGCAAGAAATGGACTGGAAGACAGACGAGAAGTTCAAGAAGTTCATGGGAAATCCTTCGATAGAGGCGGCTATAAAGCTGGAAAAGAAGAGAGCAGATAGGAAGCTGAAAGAGCTAGATAGGGAAAGCAGTAGTGATAATCCACTTGTGGGGTTTTTCACTGGAGTGGTGAGAGATAGTTTGGCTAGAGAAAAGGAGAGGTTGGAGAAAGCTGAAGAGACCTTTAGAGCACTTGATCTTAACAAGGTGATTATTTATTTAATTCATGCTTGTCAATGATTCACTTGTTGCTACACAAAAATTCCAAATGGTTGTTTGTGTATTGATATTTAAATAAAAGTCTTCATTTCTTTTCAATCAATAAAAAAATTCAACTTCTTCCCATACTACAACTTTTGGTACAACTTTGATGTGGTTAACTTTGTCTTTGAGCATAATCAGTTTTGTATGAACACGTCACTTTGTCTCTATCACTAACACTCGACCACAAAAGCTGTGTTCCTTGACTTTCTGATTATGTAATGCACTTAAGTTTTATCCATAGCTTGTTAAGAAAAAACTTTATTTTTTGCTGAGAAAAAAAGGTTAAGGGAAACACAGCCCGCGGGTGTAAAATCAGCATATGGCATTGTGAGTGAACTAAATTCTCTCTAGGTGGTTTAATACAGTTATTACTTTTGCGCCGTCCGTAAGGTATTATGGATTTAGATTGCCTTCTGGTAGCTGGATACATTGAGTGTACATTTAGCCATCTATTATTTACTATGTGGAATACACGTTTATTGCAGCCATCCATAGCATGTAGAATCTAGCAGATTTCACCTATAATGGATGGTTATAATTTTCCCTGGACAACTGAGTGGAGTAGATCTAAACCCCATCTAATTATCAATTATTATTTTAAAGTTGTTTAAGATGCAATCTACTATTGTAGTCCAATGCCTAAAAATGTGAGTTGTTTTTAAGTTGTAATATGAAAGGTAATAACTTGAAGATGCTTTACTTTTTAATCCATTATATAGTAGATTTTACTGAACAAAAGGTGAAAGATTTTTGTATGTACCAATGGCATTTCGATGAGTTAATTTTCAGTAGTATCAGATTATCTTAATAGATGTTTTAAGTGAATTTTATATCACTGATTTATGTCTGAAAGTGATTGCAATGGATAATATTGTCTTGTTGCTCAGCAACATATTGACCCAACCATAGTCTGCAATGCTTTTATTTCTGTTAGTTTATTCAGAAGGCATGAAACATGTGTTTCTTTTTGTGCCAAATTTGATGAGGCAGTTGAAGAACTGTTTTGGGTTTGACACAATTTTTGCAACTGATGTTCGGCGTTTTTGAGATGGGGGCATCTTTATTGGAAATTTGAGAAGACCCATTGACGAGGTAATTCCCAAACTGGAGAAGAAGCTATCTGAAGCGGCTGGGAGGGAGGTAGTTTTATGGTTCATGGAAGAAAAAACAAATGACATCACAAAACAAGTACTCGAACATGAGTTGATGTACATAACTATGCTGTCTAAATAATTATTGCATTGGATTTGAACAAATACATTTTGGATGCAATGTATATGTTCCCAAATGTTTTTTTGTAAAGAATGTCTACCCATTGAACATATTGAATTGTTTGTATGTGCTCTGTTTAGGCCATTATTTGTACCTGCAGAATTTCCTTAAACTTGGTGCTAGGATTTTGATACGCGTTACTACTTGATAATTGTGAAATAACATAGCAGGCCATTGCTCTGTTTTATTTTTATTTTTTCATCTGAGCTATACTGCAACAATTTTTAAGGCTCAAAATCATAGTGAGCTCAAAATTATATAACAAATGGCATGCATGGTGTGATGCAACCAAGGATTGAGTCTTGCAGTGCTCTAAAACCATAGATTTGTTATTGATGAGATCTAAAACCTAAGTTGTTGGAGGTTAAAAGCTCCGATTGGACTGTCTGGTTTTCTAGATTGTATATACCTTATTCAACATATCTTTTGACTCTACCAATAAATTATGTATATGTAGTCCTTTTAGCTTCTTATTAGTGAGAATAAAATTTAATGTTTTATCATAACATATCTGAGATCTTCTTTGTCAGCCTTTTAAATTACACACACACACACACACACACACACAGATATATATATATATATATATTATTTTTTAAGCTGTTGCAGTTATCATTCAGACTTTATGCTTATTCTTATTGTTCTTTTTAAGGCTTGTGTGGTGCAACCTAAAGCAGAAATGGACCTCCAGTTTGAATCAACCAAACTGAGCACCCCCTTGGGTTATGTTAGTGCGATAGTCTTATGTGTCACAACTTTTGGAACAATAGCTCTGACAAGTGGCTTCTTCTTAAAACCCGGTGCAACATTTGATGATTATATAGCTGATGTTGTGCCTCTCTTTGCTGGCTTCATTTCCATTTTGGGAGTATCTGAGGTATGCTATGCTCTACATTTTCATCAAAATCTACCATACATCTTATGCTATTGCATGATTCAGAGATTGTCATTGTTTTTAACTGGTACTTTCAATTTATCCTACTTTGTTTGAATAAATAATTCCTTGTAGCATGTAGGTTTTCATAGTATGAGTTGTCACCTTGTGGATGCAAGTCGAATATTGAAAACTACCTACATAATCATAGAAATATACGATATGGTAGTTGCTATTGCAATGTTCCCCCTCTACTTTCATGTTGTTTCTTGCTAAAAAAGGCACCAGAGATTTAGAATGAAGAATTTTGTGCGTTTTAAGGCGATTTGGGAAATTGTGAACATATTGGTATTTTTCATTGAGGGCTTCTTTTTTCGTAAGGTCTTGGATAGGGATGGGATGTTATCCTCTCTTCCAATTCTTTGTTGGGAGTAAAAAGCAAAAATCTTCAGTCAGATTGCACTGTTTCTGCTTCATCTGACCAGTAATTTTTTCAAGGTTGTCCAGGACTTGAATATGGATTTATGTGGTTATAGATGTTTTATGTTGACCTAATACAGTATTTAATTAATTTCTTAAGGCAAAGCTTTTATGTCATGAACTCCCTTTAAAAGTAACACATCCATGTTTCTATTTGGGGGGTAAACCCATTTCCAATGTGTAGAAGTAGGTTCCAGTGATCATGACATTTGCTCTGTATAAGTATCTCCCCTACTTGCTTTTAACATGCTGGAAAAATTTGGGATTGCGACACTTTTGGCTACCTGATATACTTCATAATTGAGGAATGAAATGGTGGAAAACCTGTGAAAGTCTGGGGAGTAATAGTAAATACAAAATTTTGGCAGGAAATTTTGATTTTGTATAAATTGTAAACAAGGATCTCATGAGGTGTTCCTTTTGAGAATCAGAACAGAAAAAGGGAGAATAAGGTAAAACTAAAGTTGTTTTTGTGGGTTGCAAATGCCTATTCAAAATAAGCTTGTGTTCTCGTTCTTGAATATATGGAATTTTATGGGGATACTGCAAATAATCTGGAATTTACAGTAGTCATCAATAACCTTAAAACCAACTTGGCAATTGGGTGATATTGTGTGTATTTGTTGTAGAAAAACAAGAGAGAGGGGCGATTCATTTTATGGTAAAAAAACTCATTCAGGGCTCTATATAGCCTGGATTGCTTGACAAAATTGTATAACTCTTGAGAGGTTACCTTTTAAGCAAAGAAGTGTAACTTATGTTTCATCTTCTTTCTGGTGACACCTATTCCTTTGTGTACAATGTATTGAAGGCCATAATGTATGTCTTTTGCAGATAGCCACAAGGGTAACAGCAGCTCGTTATGGTGTCCAAATCAGCCCATCTTTTCTTGTGCCATCCAATTGGACAGGGTGCTTGGGAGTCATGAATAACTATGAATCTCTGCTTCCAAATAAGAAAGCTCTTTTTGATATCCCAGTGGCACGTACGGCTAGTGCATATTTGACATCTCTTGTACTCGCAGTTGCTGCATTTGTAGCTGATGGAAGCTTTAATGGAGGGGACAATGCTTTGTAAGTTTTCTAAAGTGCTGTTCTTTGGAAGTCGTACTTTATTTTGCAGAAGCATTATTTTTTAGCTATGCTTTCTATTGGAATTGGCAATTGTGTTTTATTGTAGATATGGCTGTAGAAATCAGTTGGTAGGGGTTCTGATCTGTTTTCATTATTGCCTTGCTTCATTAATTTGGTGCCAACTGTGTAGATGTGTAAAGAAGCATAACATGTCAGCCTCCCAAAGTTGTAACCTTGGGGGTAGCCATTGTTTTAGTGTCATAATATGTGAAAGACCTTTAACAAGTCCATAAATATTTACTTTATAAATTCCTTCTCTTGGGAAATTTTCATTTAGAACGAATGCTGTTACATTACTCTATTAGTTGTAATCTCGTTGTACATCTAAACAGTATTCATGCCAAATATTCATGCAGAAGTTCATGTCATCATGTTATTCCTTTCTTTCTACACAGGTATATAAGGCCACAGTTTTTCTACAACAATCCCTTGCTTTCTTTCATCCAATTTGTTATTGGACCGTATGCAGATGACCTTGGAAATGTATTGCCGTATGCAGTGGAAGGTGTTGGAGTTCCTGTTGATCCGCTTGCTTTTGCTGGACTTTTAGGTGACTCACTCACCCTCTTTGGCCTCAATCTATGCTATTTACTTTTGTTAAATTTTTAACTGTATAATGAAACAATCTATTGTCCCAGGAGATAAATTAAATTGATCTAGGAAAATTTCAACCAAGGTTGAAAATGTTAAACTTGCTGGATGTAATATGCAAATGTAATCAATAGATTATTCATAACTGAACAGAAAATGAAGAGAGAAAACTGAGAAAATGTTCTTTGTATATATTTTAATCCAGGTCGACACCTTATGTTGTAGTTTGCATGATGCTAAAATTACTAGTACACTAAAAAGTGAGGAAAGTCAACTTGACTCTAAAAGGCCTAGAAATGTTAACTCCATTAAATGATTTAACTTTGAAGAGATTTGTTAAATTGATGATGATTTTTGGCATGGAGATGGGGTGGAATGCTCTTTGGGGCACTTCACTTTAGAGCCATTAAGGATATAAGCTGTCTTTATGGCTCTCAAGTGAGAGGGTAGCTAGACTTTGAGTACCTCAGTAATAGATGAAAATGACCTTCATTTATAAATTATAACCATATCACTTAATTTTATCTTTTCCCCCAAAGATTAGAAATAAGACATCTAGACATGCTAACCAACTGGGAGCCATTCCTTATAGTTTTTGTATAGATGACAAACAGATTTTTGCACAACTTATATTAAGCTCGAACACTTGATTTGCTCTTCTTATATTCAGAATCTGTTGACTTGGCCTCAACATTAGTGTTAAAGATAGAGTGGGCACAGGAGATATGGCCTTCAACTTGAAGGAAAATTGGAAATGAAGCATATAATCAATTGACCTTTTATGACCACTTTTTGTATGGGTGCTTAATGGACCTCTATTTATTTCTTTGAGCCATGTAAATTGGAGACTAGTATTATCCACTGATCACTAAAAGAAGTATTAACTATGTCATAATTATGCAGGAATGGTGGTGACTTCTTTGAACTTGTTGCCTTGTGGAAGATTGGAAGGAGGTCGCATTGCGCAAGCTATGTTTGGAAGGAGCACTGCTGCCTTGCTATCTTTTGCCACATCACTTTTGCTTGGTATAGGTGGCCTGAGCGGAAGTGTCCTGTGCTTGGCATGGGGGTTATTTTCCACCTTCTTCCGGGGTGGAGAGGAAATACCTGCAAAAGATGAGATCACCCCTTTGGGAGATGACAGGACTGCTTGGGGTATTGTCCTTGGTCTTATCTGTTTCCTAACTCTTTTCCCCAATGGGGGAGGTACATTTTCCAGCTCGTTCTTCAGTGAGCCATTTTTTAGAGGTAACTTGTAAATAATTTGTATTGTTGTGTATTAAGTTCTTCAGATGTTTTGATTCTCCCAAAAAAAAAAAAAAAAGTTCTTCAGATGTTTTAGTGGATCACTGTAGTTTCATTTAAAACCAAAAACTGATCCGTAGATCTGCCATAATATAGAAAAGAAATATTGTAGCAAATTATTTCCATGTAAGATAGTGTAAGACAAAGGTAAAAGATCTCTATGTAACATGTGATCATTTGGAAATTATTTAGGTTAGTTCTTCTAGCTTTTGGTCTTACATTTTGTGGGAATTGTTAAAAAGAAATTAAATCTCAAGACATGAAAGACTTTTTTTGATTTATGCAAATAAAGATGCAATATGTCATAGTTAGTATTTGCTTTAAGTCCTTTCTTAAATGAGAAGTTAATTGGCACTTGAATTATATATTTAGATCTCATGAGTAATAAAATACTTAGAATTGTTTGTTTTCAGCTGCCAATTGCTGGCACTGATTAACCAAGCCAATCACTTCCTGAGACTTAATCTTTTCTCAAATTTCCTGCAATTGGCAGTATTATGAATGACTTGCATAATTTTGTGCTTTTACCACTTCCAACTTTCAACTCACATACCCAAAATTCCTGAGATGGTGGCAGATAAAAACAAAGCCAATGAAATTAAAAGTATGAAAGGTATTTGCTTCCCACCATTGAAGACTAATTCTAATCTATAACCAAACTAAATATGTGTTCTCCCTCCCCAGATATAATGTAAATTTTTAATTTTAACAATCAATTTTTAATGTCATTTAGGTAATATTCTCCATAACGTCGCATTGATTAAATTCTCATTAAAATTACTTTAGTTACATAAATGTATGTGTGAAGAAGTTGACATAAGGCAGGGAAGAGAACAATATGTAAACTATTTACCTAAAAAAGAATGTGATTTTTTGATGTGACAACTTGACAAGAAAAAAGAGAGAACAATGAGCAAATTACCAATTCCGGCCAAATTTCACAATTCGCCCGAAATTCACTAGAATTCAACAAAATGACTGGAATGTACTGAAACTTGAGTCGAGGTGGAATGAGGGGCTTATTGTACCGGTCTTATGACTGGAATAGAATATATCGAGTGGGATTTTTTTTTTTTTTTTAAATTTTTTTTGAGGAAAGAATGGAATGGAATTCATAAAATTGATTTGAACAATTATTTTCTAAAAACATTGGGCTAATCTTTTTCTTTTTCTTTTTTTTCTTTTTTTTGAGGAGGAGGGGTCAATTCTTATTTTTTAGATATAATTTTTAAAACATTTTTATAAAATACATAAATTTTAAAAATATTTTTAAAAAAATTTGGAGGGGCAAAGCCCAAGGTTCTGCCTCTGCACCCCCTCCTCATTTTTGCGATTATCAAATTATATATATATATATATATATATATGTTTGCACTGAATGGTTACATCGAATTACAACAATTTTTTTTAGATAAAAGTAACTTATTTGTCCCATCAAATTTTTACTGCTTTATTACTTCTTTGCAGTAAATTTTAGATGGAAATAACAACTTAATTGTTGTTATCAATTATTTTATCTCTATTTGTTTTTAATTCTTTGAATAAACACAAAAATTTAATAGTTGATACCAACCTTTTATTTTCTTTCACTTTTTAAATCTATTTTATGTTTAAAGTACCGCAGTTGTTTTTCCTAATTTATGGTTTCTTCTTTTAAAAAACAAATGTTTTAATTATTATTATTATTTTTATCTCTATTTGTTTTTAATTCTTTGAATAAACACAAAAATTTAATAGTTGATACCAACCTTTTATTTTCTTTCACTTTTTAAATCTATTTTATGTTTAAAGTACCGCAATTGTTTTTCCAAATTTATGGTTTCTTCTTTAAAAAAAAAATAATTTAATTATTATTATTATTATTTTTAACATTTTAATGATATCAACCCCTTTTTTTTCCTTCACTTTGCCACGTCTACTGATTTAAAATATTCTAAAAAATCTTATTTTCTCTAATCTATTAACTTTAATTAGTGCATAAGAACTCTAGATGGTCTTAATTTTTTAAGAAAAAAAGTTTGCCTCCAAATATGCTATAAGAGCCTCAAGCTTCAATTCCCAATAGGAAAATGATATGTATAATGTTGATTCGTAAGGTGGGACAGTTTAATTTTGGAGATGATAAATTGTGGTTAAGAAAAAAAAATTCTCCAAATATATATAAATACTAGTTAAAATTTTAGCATGGTATATTACCTCCATGTTATCATTAGCATTTTAGCAACAATGAAGAGTTTCTCCATTATCTTCATCCTTCCCTTATTTCCCCTTCTCTCTTAGCCTCATAAGTAGAACAATAGAGATTTTTATCATAAAATAATTTTTTTTTTTGGTTTTATTTATATATTTATTTACATCATGTTTAATTTTGACCACTATATAGTGTATTTGAAGCAAAATGTGTTGGGAAAAATTCTATATAACAGTGAATAAATTTCAATAAGTACAGCGAAAGTACAACCACACAAGAACACAAAGATTTACGTGGAAAACCCTTTTTTCTTGAAAGAAAAAATCACGGGACAAACTCCGAATAATTTCATTATATTAAATAAAGATTACAACACTTAGAAATATAACTTGAGCAAAGAAAACACTCTCTTTTCTTTTTACTTACTGCTCTTTTTCTCATTGTATATCTCTCACAATTTTCTTATACTCTCTATTTTTCTCTTCTCTTTTCCTTGCTCTCACTCCCGCAATTTTTCAAGACTGCACTTAGCCTCACTTTCTCTGGGACTTCTCTTCTCTCTTCTCCAAATGGCCGAATGGCCTTACTTTATATTTCTTCATCCTTTTCTTCCTTCAACGTGTCTCACAAGTTTGACATCACATCTTCATTTATGTGGCTTGACTTTTGTACATCACTTCATAAATGTTGCTAAACTTTTGTACATTGTCTATATATATAAAAGCGCGAATGTGCTAAAACACCACTGTAACTACAGTACTTTGGTTTCGTCAACCTTTGCACTGTAGCTAAAGTGCTTAATTTATTTTTTTTCAGTAATCGGTTTGTATTTTTTTTTTTTTTCCTTGAATGCGCTAAAGCACTGTAGCTACAATGCTTTGGTTGCGTCAACCTCTACACTGTAGTTACAGTGCCTAGAGTTTTTTTTTTTTTTTTTTTCCTCCTCTAGTAATCGGTTTGTGTTTTTTTTTAAAAAAAAATATTTATGTAAGCTAGTATATATATTGTTATACTGACACAATAAATTTCACAATATTTTCACAATTATTGACATGTCAATTTCTTACAAGTCGAAATAAAATAATAAAATATGAGAGTGACCAACCACAACTAAAAATAAATGTTTTGAGAAAATGTTACAGCACTTATTGTTATCACAATATTTTCACAATTGTTGAGATCTTAGTTTCTTATAGATCAATGTTTTTTTTTTAAGATCTTTATACGTTTACTTTGTACTTGCAATGCAAGTTTACATTGTAAATACACAAAAGTGGTTAATATTATACACATTTGCACAAAAAATAGTAAACATTGTACAAATTTTGTAAATGTGTACAAAATTTGCCATTTTTTGTGTGTCTACAATATAAATTTATATTGTAAGGACAATATATATATAGAGATATTGTGAAAATGTTGTAACGCATGTGTCAATTCCTTATGGATTAAAATAAAATAAAATAAAATAATAAAATATCATAATCGAGATCTAGCACAACTAAAAATACCATGACATTTTGTTGTTATTACAATATATTCACAACTATTGAGGTATAAGTTATAGGTCAAAATAAGATAATAAAATATAGGACTAAGATTCGTCACTGTTGAAAATAGAGATATTGTGAAAAGGTTGTAATATTTTGTTGTATTCATAGACTTTTTTTTTGTTGATTTAGTCAAATTTAGTAATCTATATATAAAAAAAGTGAACGGGAAAAACTATCATAGCTTTGCTACAATAGTTTTGACTTGTTCAATTTTCATTGTTTTGCGGGCCTTTTTTTTTTTTTTTTTGGTGAATGTGTAAAGCTGCAATAGATTTGCTATATTATTTTTGGTTTGTCCAATTTACACTGTTTTACATTATAATAAAATATTAACACAATAAATTGGCACAATATTTTCACAATTTTTGAGTTGTTAATTCCTTATAATTCGAAATAAAATAATAAAATATTAGACTAGAACCAACCACAACTAAAAATAAAGGTAATGTGAAAAAAGATGTGTACATTCACAATATTTTTTACAATACTTTCATAACAAATTATAGATAGTAATTTGTTTTTTGTTTTAATTTAAACTTACTAATGAAATTACTTTTTTGTTTACCAATAACAACTGTAATAACCTACTACTTATAATTTGTTATGAAAATATCATGGACATAGCATTTTTTTTGTTTTTTTGTGAAAAGGTTAAAACATCTTGTTATCGTCACAATATTTTCAAAACTGTTGAACTGTCAATTCTTTACAAGTTAAAATAAAATATAATAAAATTATAAAGATATTATGAAAATGTTGTGTCACTTTGTTGTGTTTTTAGAATTTTTTTGTGAGTTTAGTCAAATTTGTTGAGCCAAAATTCACTATTTCACATACAATTTTCTCGGGTTGACTTTTTGTATTTTTTTTTTCTTTACGCACCATTTTAAGTAAAACTACATAGTTTTACACACAAAAACAAAAACTTAGGAAAAAAACACTTTTCATCTTTTATGTTTGGAGTAGTTTACAATTCCTCCTTCTTAAACTTTAAAATCAAGCAATTTTTCCCTTAATATTTTGGAAATGAGCAAATATGTTATGTTATTATTCTCTCAGTTAAACCCTAATGAAAGCTTATGATTCTTAAAATATTTTATTGTGTAATGTCTAAAATACTCCCACTAAATTTTAACATCCCAAAAATTTTCTTCCAGTATTTTGAGTTTTAGACGGCAATAATTCTTGGAAAGTTAGAATGATGATATAAGATTTTTTATTTGTTATCTAAAGAACATTGATTTTCTAGGTTTAAATTTTTAAAACTTAAAATTTATCTAATGGAAAATTTGATAACACATGCCTTTTGTTATCTTTTTTTTTTTTTTTTTTTTTATTTTCTTAGCAAAACTCAGTTGTTTATTGTTGGAAGATGATGATATTCGTTATAATTCTTAGAAGTTTTTAGTGAGTAGATATATTGACTATAGCAAATAAGTACTAAAAAATTATTATCGTGAAATAGATATTTATATGTTAAATAGCTCTCCTGACTTTGTGGTTGATCAAAATTCTTATACGAATGAGATTAATTTTTTATGATATAATTATCAAAATTCTTATAATTAATGTCTCTTTTTATTAATGTAAATCTTTGTGTATTTTAAAAATCAAATTATTTACATCTTTATTTTGTGATACAAATAAAATCTAGAATTGATCCTTAACTTTGTGAAGTAGATATTTACATTAAGAATTGATACTAAAAAACTATTATAGTGAAATAGATATTTATATGTTAAATAGCTCTCTTAACTTTGTGATTGATCAAAATTCTTATACAAATGAAATTAACTTTTTATGACATAATTATCAAAATTCTTATAATTAATGTCTCTTTTGATTAATATAAATTTTTGTGTATTTTAAAAATCAAATTATTTATATCTTTATTTTGTGATACAATTAAAATCTAGAATTGATCCTAATCACTATTTTTTTTTTTTTTTAATAACTAGCACGTGGCTTACACGTGCTGCCCTAACTAGTTATAGAGAAAAAGATGAATCCAATTCTTCTCTTTTGGTCAAGCTACTCTAGCAAAACCCATTTCACTTTGCTGACTTCTCCTCACTTGTCCAACAAGCTCATTTAATGAGCTAAGCAAAAGGATGGGCTGGACATGTGGGTGTCGGCACCCAACAAAATGGAGAAAAATAATTGAATGAGATTAAGGAAGAAGACAAAAAAATGAGCATCTACAGTTTCGTAATAGCAATATTCACACCCAAAGAAGCCTCTAACTTATTCTGTAAACAAAAACAGTCACATGGATTTATTTACAATTATTAATCTCTCTTTGTCTCTATATTTTAATCTTGAAACAATGGCTTTGTACTCCAAAAACTCATGGATCTAGAATGCTTTTAGTTCGAGCTTTACTGTATGCACTCTTACTACCTTATGTATGAAATATGTCACAAGAATTCATAAGTTCTACCTTTTGAATTCATTTTTAGACTTTCTGACTCCAACCATGATAGATTGTTTACAAACACTGATCATGACAAAAATCACAATTGTTCTCTTTTTTACGAGGGAAGGTTTTAATTTCATCATCTGTATTGAGATAATATGATCTACTTTCTTACTATATAGCTTAATTGTAGATTTCAGAACAACATTTTGACCGTTGAAACTAATTTTATACTAAGAAACACAACAACAACAAAAAGATGCAAATATAACTTGGTACATTATATGAGAATTTCAAAATTATGCAGTAATCATAACAATTTATTTACTTATCGTTTCTCAAATAAATTATATCATATATAAGTTCATTTACAAAATTGTGCAACACACGAGACTTCAAATTATATATATATATATATATATATATATATATAGGGTTTGGAGGACTATCTTAACCCTCTAAATTCTTTTAAACTCTTTCCCCTTCCTTAAAAAAATTCAAAACACCTCTCTACTCCCTTTCTTGCTCCTCCATCTAATTCTAAACACAGGATTGAGGGATAAATTTTGTAATCAGAAACCAACGGAGTACAATGGAGGAACTATATTAGTTGTAAGAAAATGATAAATCATTTGTTATTGATTTCGATTATCAAGATATCCACCAGCTATAACAACTGTTGGTTATTGACTAGTTGCTTATATAATTGTAACATTGTTAGACCTGCATAACATTCATGCACAAGATGCATGAGACTATTTTGTACCAAAAAATTGTGTCCTCTCTGAATATTTTAGAGAGAAACTTATATCCACGAACGAAATTTTCGTGAAACACGAGGGTGGAAGATTCTATGGTTCTAGAACCTTTTTTTCAGATAAACCAAGGTTCTGTAGACTGATTTTTGTGGTGTAAAAAAGCTGAAGAAGGAAGGAGGAGACATGTATAAGCATTTTCCTAACGATAATAGTAATAACACTGACTTGTGAATGAATAACGACCACATTGTTGCAACATTGAATAACCACCATCAGTTTCCTAATGGCTACCAGTATACCACGAGATTCTAAAGTATGCTCTTGTCAAACAAATATATCAAATGTACAGAGTGACACTGATCTGAGAATATCGATTTGACTACTAATGGATTGTGTCGATGAATACCATATGTTAGGTAGTGATCATGTGAAAGCAATTAATACGTGTTGGATAGGTCAAGAAAATGAACATATTTCAATATCATTAAGTATTGATATATGATTTCAGGATTATTGTTATTTATATATTTTTATATAGACTAAATTATACAGTTTGCTTTTAATGTTTAAGATTATTTTTATTTTGATTCTTTATGTTTTAAATTTTCATTTTGGCTTTTTATGTTTAATTCGTTTTTCATATTGACTCATTTTGTTTCATAATTTTCATTCTTCTCATTTATGTTTGATTTTTTATATTTCAAAACTTTTATTTTTGAGAAGGGCCAAAAAGAAAAACGAATTAAACATAAATGGTTAAACATATAACTGAATTAAACATAAATATTTTGATAAGTATAGGGTCAAAATGAAAATAACCTCAACCATTAAAAGTGAAAAATTGTACTTTAATCTTTTCCATATCTATCAAATTATATATATATATATATATATATAAAGGTTTTGTTTGGAACAGAGGAAATGAAGAAATGGATAAAAAGTAAAAACTATTGTTTCATTGTACTTTTAAAAAAATCTTTCTTAGTTTTTCAAATACTAAAATACTATCATTTGTAGCATTAAAAACTCAAATGTATAGCTATTTCTTTAAGAATTATAATTAATTTGACACCATGAACCTCAATCAATCAAGCAATTAAAAAACATTGGGAATTTGTAACAACAAAAATAACAAAGGCTTTAGTTTCAAAGAAAAAATATATCTATAATTCCATATATTATTAATCCATTTGAAAAGTAATGAAAACTTTCAATTTATTTCATTTTGTAACTTCTTTTTGGTATTATTTATGGGTCTCATTTTATTTTTGGTATTATTTGTGGGTCTCATTATACTATTTAACTAGCTTTTAACTTCTTCTTTTTTTACACTTTTAGTAAAAAGTTTTTAATTTTAGCTAATTAAGTTGTTTTCAAACGGACCTTATATAGCTATAAATCTAACTTATTATTCATAACTCTAAGTAAATGAAAGAAAATTCTAATAGATCCAATCAAGTTCTAGAGCCACCAATTATTTAAAGTTTTTGGAGTAGAAGAAAATTGTTTTTATTAAAACCTTGTAGGGATAAAGGCTCAAAATTGTATATTGGGCCTTGAGCCTTGTCCGAGAACGTGAGAATGTTCGAGGAGGGATAAATAACCTTGAAAGGTTCTAAATTGAAAGTCTCGTAAAGAAGGAACGGATGGAAAACGGTCCAAGGAGTAACTCCTCCTCAGACATGATGAATATAGTTCAAATCTATATTCCAGCAACCTAGGTGACCTACCAGGAGGTTTCCACGATAAGGATGAGCTTCATGCATGTATAGGATTGATAAGAACTCAGAAATATCTAAAGGAAAAGCTGCTACCATCACATTAAATGCATTGCAGCTACTTTTTTGGCCGCATTTATGTGGAGAATACCCCTGAACAGTGCAGTCTCAGCTATTACAATTCGTAAAAAGCCAAAGAGGGTGTCTAATGGGATATGCACTCAAGTGAAGGTTTAGATGATTAACAAGTGTAGAATCAGGATGGCTTGAGAGGAACTATATAATGTGAGAGACCTTCCACGAGATAGGGATCGAAGAAAAAGAGAAAAGAAACACTGTAGCAATCAAGGTTGTATTTATAAATAGTTATATTGATTTATACCAAGAATCGTCTCCTCGGACAGTGAATTTACCCAGTTCTATGTGTCCTATTCTTACTTGATCATCTTTTGAATTCATACTAGCCGTTATTAAATTCACTAGGGCCTAGTTCTTTAATCCACTCTTTACAAATTTATTGTATTGGGCTCACTAGGCCATCGTCACATTCATCTTGGGCTTGGGCCGCAAATTGTGTCCTTAAAATTGGCACCGTCTGTGGGAAGAGCTTGCGTGATAGTGAAGGTAACGGTTAACTATGGCAGGACCAGGTCCATAACAAGCAGAGTCGAGAGGATCCCAGCACGATGACCCTTTTCTTAACCTTGAGCAGAAAGGCAACCGTGAAGGAAGTGTCCACACCACACATGCTGACAGGAATCAACCTCAAGAGGGGAGCCATATTTCCCATGCAAAGAACAACAAGAATATGCAACTAAAGATTGACCAATTAAAGAGAGAGTTATGCCATCCAAAAGGAAGCAAGCTTCTTCAAACTCTGATGTTTCTTCTGATGATGAAAAGGACGTTAATTACAGGCGGAGGTCTCGAACCCCGCCCAGCGAGTCCTTCTCTTATGAAGAGGAGCTTCATCGTGAGCGGCAGTTTCGAAGCCCATCAAGAAGAGGTGTGGGGAATGACGCTATGAGTAAGGCCCTGAACCAAATCTCCAAGTCGCCTTTCACGCGTAAAATTGAAGAGGCAAAACTTCATCGGGGCTTTCATCAGCCAATGTTCACCATTTACAATGGTCGAACAGACCTTGTGGAGCACATGAGCCATTTCAACCAGAGGATGGCCGTCCATTCCAAGGACGAAACCTTAATGTGCAAAGTTTTCCCATCCAGTCTAGGACCAGTCGCAATGGGATGGTTCGACAACCTGAGAGCAGATTCTATAAGTTCCTTCAAAAAGCTCACCCAGGCCTTTGGTTCCCGTTTTGTCACCTGTCGCAGGGTTCCTTGGCCTTTAGCTTCCTTACTATCCTTAAATATGCAAGAGGGCAAGACCTTGAAAACGTATTCGGATAGATATTGGGAGACGTTCAATGAGATGGAGGGTGACTTTGACGAGGTGGCCATTAATACTTTTAAGCTTGGCCTCCTAGCCGAGCACGGTTTGAGAAAATCTCTAACTGGCAAACTCGTCACTAGTGTGCGCCAATTGATGGACAGGATTGATAAATATAAAAGAGTTGAGGAAGATCAACAGCATGGTAAAGGAAATGATAAGGTTATCCCTCAGAAGATGAGGGATTCCAGGTCGGATAGGTACAGTAACAACAGACCACGGAAAGATTTTGTTGGACAATTAGGATCGACGAATCCTCAGCAGTCAATGCCATGTTCCAAGAGCCGGTATATCAAGTTCTGGAGAAGATTAAGAATGAGCCATTCTTTAAACGGCCAAATAAAATGGTAGGAAACCCTACAAGGCACAACCACAACCTCTATTGCCAATACCATCAAGATCATGGACACATCACAGAAGAATGTAGGAGTATGTGGGACCACCTGGACCATCTTGTCCGTGAAGGTAAATTAAAACAACTCTTGCATCATTCTGGTGGTCAGGGGGGCCAGGCAAACTCAGAACCTCGAAGAGATGATTCTTCAAGACCCCCTTGGGAACGATAAATTTCATCTTCATTACACTAGGGAGAACTGGGTCCTGCCTGTCTAGAGTAATGTCCATGGCTCGACTATCCACCGAGGATGTTAATCAAGAACCGAAGTGGGCTAGAATGGAAATTCAACTAGTATTGGGCTTCTCGGATGAGGATAAAATCGGAATCATCCAACCTCACGATGATGTTTTAGCGGTTATCCTTAGAATTAGAGGATATGATGTGAAGAGGGTAATGGTGGAGCAAGGCAGTCGGGCCAAGATAATGTATTCTGACTTATATAAGGGGCTGAACTTAAAACCCGAGGACCTAATGCCCTACAGCTCACCCCTAGTGAGTTTTGGGAAAATTTTTACCCCAATGGGCCAAATTAAACTACCCGTGCAGACTGGTTTAAAAGTGGTGAAGGTGGATTTCATTGTTGTGGATGCTTATTCACCTTACACAGCAATTATGGCGAGACCCTAGCTTCATACATTAGGAGCCGTTTCTTTTACTCTGCATTAGAAGGTTAAATATCCGTCCGAAGGCTAGGTTAAAGAGATCCTAGGAGATCAGTCTATAACTAGACAATGTTTAGTGGCCACCATCTAGCATAAACCCAAGGTCGAGTCCTCGGCCCATGTTGAAAACGATTTATAGCAATTAAAACCTCCGTCGTTGCCCATCAATGATTCAGCCGAGGAGGTGAAATGTGAAGACTTGGTAAAGGTTGTTATTGGTAACGATCCGAAAAAGTTCTTTCAGGTCGGGTCTCAGTTGCCTTCTCAAGAGAAGGAAGAGCTGGTAGAATTCCTCAGAAGAAACATTGATGTGTTTGTATGGGACGCTATTGAGGCCCCAAGGGTGGATCCGGAGTTCATTTGCCATCATTTAAATGTTAACCCAGCCATCATTCCCAAAAAGCAACCGTCTCGCCGCCCATCTAAAGAGCATGCAGATGCTGTCAAAGACAAGGTGATGAAGCTCAAATGGGCAAGGGCAATCAAGGAAGTTTCTACCCTGAATGGTTGGTTAACACTGTGGTGGTCAAGAAGAAGAACGGGAAATGACGAGTGTGTATAGACTTCACAGACCTGAATAAGGCTTGCCCGACGGATCTATTCCCTATGCCTAAAATAGATCAGCTGGTGGATGCAACTATAGGCCATCCTTAGATGAGCTTCTTGGACGCCTTTCAAGGGTATCACCAAATACCATTAGCCTTGGATAATCAAGAGAAGACCGCTTTCGTCACTCTTATTGGGAATTACCACTACAAGGTGATGTCATTTGGTTTGAAAAATGCGGGATCTACCTACCAAAGGATGATGATGAAGATGATTGAGCCACAGTTAGGTAAAAGTATTGAAGTCTACGTAGACGACATGGTAGTGAAAAGCAAAGTGGTATCTGAGCAAATAGGAGATCTCGGAAACATTTTTGAAGTTCTTAGAAAACATAAGTTGCACTTAAATGCTTCCAAGTGCTCGTTTGGCATGGGATCAGGCAAATTCTTGGGCTATATGGTAACCCACATGGGGGATTGAGGTCAATCCCGATCAAATCAAGGCTATTAGCAGTTTGCAGCCATCTCGAAATCCCAAAGAGGTCTAGAAATTGATCAGAATGGCCGCGACCTTGAATCGGTTTATCTCTCTGTCAACAGATAGGTGCAGGCCTTTCTTCCTACTGATTAATAAGTGGAAGGAGTTTGAGTGGACTGAGGAGTGTGCCTTAACTTACCAGCAACTTAAAAAATATCTAACTCAGCCACCTATCATGTCCAGTCCTGAAATGGATGAGGTCCTATTTGCCTATATCGCTGTGGCCCCTTATGCTGTAAGTTTAGTGTTAATACGAGTTGATCGTGGCGTACAACAGCCAATTTATTATGTGAGCAAGTCGCTACATGAGACCGAGGTTTGTTGTCTACCATTGGAGAAAGCCATCTTGGCAGTAGTGCATGGTACACGAAAGTTGCCCCACTATTTTCAAGCACATACAGTTGTCGTCCTCACCCAGCTTCCACTTAAAGCCATATTACAAAGTGCTAATTATACGAGAAGGATGGCTAAATGGGGCATGGTACTAGGAGCTTTTGACATCAAATATATGCCTCGTATCTCTATTAGGGGCCAGGTCCCTGCGGACTACTTCACTAAGTGGGTCGAAGCTGAACCCCTAGCAAACATCAAAGATGTGGATGCGAAGAAGTTTGTCTGGAAAAACATTGTTACCCAGTTCGTGATCCCTCATACCCTCATCTCGGACAACGGCCTTCAGTTTGATAGCAAATCTTTTAGGAGATATTGCTGTGAGCTGAGGATTACGAAACGATATTCTACCCCCGCTTATCCCCAAGGGAATGGACAAGCAGAGGCTGTTAACAAGGTCATAGTAAATGGACTCAAGAAAAGGCTAGATGATGCGAAGGGAAAATAGGTGGAAGAACTACCACATGTCCTCTGGACATATCAGACCACGCCTCACAGATCCACCGGGGAAACCCCCTTCTCAATGACTTATGGCACTGAAGCTATTATCCCCCTAGAAACCGGCTTCCTAACGTTAAAGACCAGCTCATTCAATCCGAAAAATAACATTGGGTTACTAGAAAAGAGCTTAGACTTGATTGAAGAGAAGAGAGAGAACGCAATGGTCCAATTGGCATACTACCAGCACAAAATTAAACAGGGCTATGATGCTAATGTGAAGCTAAGACCATTAGCACCCGATGACTTAATATTGAGAAAAGTTTTGGACACTGCAAAGAACCCAGCGTGGGGGAAGCTGGGGCTCAATTGGGAAGGGTCATACCATATTACCTCAGGGGCTGGCATCGGGGCATACTTTCTAGAAGATTTAGATAAGCATGTAATAACACACCCTTAGAATGTAAACAATCTGAAAATGTATTATTATTAATAAGTTTTTCCTTTGTCATTATGTTCGTTTGTTATATAAAGGCTTTGTACTTTCTGTTATTTCTTCTTTATATAAGTGCTTAAACTAAAACTCAATCATGCATGAAGTCCTCAGACCATATGATATGGGGAAGTTAACACTCAATAACATCTTTATATAAGTGTTTAAATAGAAACTCAATCATGCTTGAAGTACTCGGACCAGATGATATGAGGAAGTTAACACTTAATGACATCTTTATATAAGTGTTTAAACTGAAACTCAATCATGCCTGAAGTCCTCGGACCAGATGATATGGGGAAGTTAACACTCAATGACATCTTTATATAAGTTTTTAAACTGAAACTCAACCATGCCCGAAGTCCTCGGACCAGATGATATGGGGAAGTTAACACTCAATGACATCTTTATATAAGTTTTTAAACTGAAACTCAACCATGCCCGAAGTCCTCAGACCAGATGATGTAAAGAAGCTAGCACTCAACGATATCTTTATATAAGTGTTAAGCAAACCCTAAATCATGTCAGGTCTCTCGAACCACCTCCTTGGGTGAAATTAATGTTTAACGGCATCTTTATAAACGTTTAAGACTATGAGTAAACCCTTAGATTGATAGCCCTAAGTAAGGTAAAATCCTCAGTTATTTATGCAAGTATTGAAAAAGGTGAAAGGTAATTCCCTCTTTCATGTTTTACCGAGTTCACTACTTATTCTTATTAGAATTATCCTTCATTGGTACTTAGTTAAATTAATTGCATTAGTAGCGGGTTCTTATTGTTGGCTGGTTTTTATTGAAATTAAACTAGCAACGGTTCAAGATTATTTGCAATATCAGTAAGTCTGAAAGTACATGAAATGAAAACACGAGAGATGGAAAGAAAAACACATTCATTAATCCAAAAAGAGAGAATACATTATGCCCCATGACAACAATAAAAATAATAATAATAAAAAATCCTAGTGGCTAAGTCTTGGCCTTGGGGGCAGGAGGGTCAACAACCTGGTTTGGCTGAGGGATGGCAGCATCCTTGGCTTTATCTTTGGCTTTAGAAGGGGGTCTCTTTTTTCCTTGGCCCCTACCCTTATCTTGGGGCCCCTTAGCTCCCTGATTCTGGTCATCAGCTGGGCCAAATTCCTTAGAAGCCTTAGGGAGAGCAGGGGTAGCTTGGCTGATCAAAGGCTGCTCAGATCAGGACCTGGGAGTTCACGAATTTCTGGGTGATAATATATACTTTCAGGCTGCCTCAAGTCAAAGTTTGCAGGAACTCCTGCAGCGTCCAGGGCCTTACCCCATGATACGCTGCAGTAATCTTGACATACTCCTAAGAGTTCCTCAGTAAGCCTTATTTGAGTTTCTTCCACGCCGAGCAAATAAGCCGCTAACTTCTTAGCCTCCACTACCTCCTTAGCAAATTGGGCCGCCTCCTTGGCCTGTTGCAGCTCTGCCCTGAGGTCCTTGACCATCTGCCTCTCCGTGGCCAGATTTATCTCGGTCAAATAGAGCTTTTGCCATTGGTCCTTGGCCTGCCTTTCCGCAGTCTTAAGGCCTGCATCAGCACTGTCCCTAGCCTGAATTACCTTTTTCAACTTTTCGGACAGTTTGGCTTGATCCTGCTTGAGAACCCCCAATGACTTCTCAACCTCAGCATGGGATTGGGCCTCTGCCTTAACTTCATTGTGGGCATCCTTGACCCATTCCTCGGCCACGAAAACCTGTTAAGTAATCTACATAAAAAGAACAAAAGGATTTCATGTAAGACAAGGAGAAAGAATGAATAAAAGTGACTAAGTGTCCAATTAGAAGAAAGGGTTAAACCGCTTACCATAGCAAGATCCCTCTTAAGGGATAAGAAATGATCGGGTTGCTTGAAGCGCTTGTAAGCGTTCATATCTTTTGGCAGAAGAAGTGGCTGCTCTAGGGCTTCAGCAATGTGAACCGAGTGCCTTCCTTGAAAGCTTCGAATTGTAGCATCCCAAGGGATGGGGGCACCATCCACTTCCAATCTGGGGGGCCAACTGCACGGTGGTCAGCGCACGTCGGCCCCAAGAGAATCATCCTAGCTGTGAACGAAAGTGGATCTCCTGCCTCAATTGTCCTTGGCCACTTTCTGTTGTTTAGTCCCCTTTTGGGGACCCACCTCGCCTTCCTCCAACGCCTCATTTGGCCTTTTCTTTTTCAACTCAGGAATTGGTTTCAGTTCGAGGTCTTTGGGAATTTGAGGATGGGGGAGGAGGAAGATTAGCTTGAACTTGAGACTTATTGGCCTCTTTTGAGGTTGACTCTTGATTTCTCGTGGCCATAAGTTCTTTTAAAGATTTTCCTCCTTTGATCAAAGCCATTCCATCTTCTTCTTCTTCTTCTTCCAAAGTATCGTCCGAAAGAGCAACAACAGGAACTGGGACGTGAACACTTGAGTGTCTATTAGGTTTTTCCTCGGCGTCCGAGACTGATATTATTTGCACCCCCTGAGGCTCTTCTTCTCCAAAATGAAACTTATCAATTTCTTCTTCAAGCGAGGAATTAAAGGAAGTAACCCTTTCTCCGGTTGCTGCTACTGCTTCAAGAGGAATTTGTTGAACTGGTTAGACGACCAGAGGGACGTTTTGTTGGAATGGGTGTGCTATTGGTGGAAGATCGTATGGAGCTAAAAAATTGGGCCGAGACACATCGATTCAAGCTATCCGTTGGTCACCCGCTCTTATGGCATGGTTGGTCTCTGGGAATGCCACCGAAATGGGCTAGAAGTCCAAAATCAAATGGACGGCCCGAAGCTGCCTGTCTTCACTTACGAAGATTTCGGATCTCAGCAAGTAATTAAGGGTTTCGACGTTAGTTAAGCTGAGCTGAGGAGCTACGTGCCTTTTATTTGTTAACACAAAAGAAGAATATAGCACAGTTAAAAAGTTGAAATCCATTATTATGAAAGAACAAGACAAAAAGGAACGAAATAAGGCCGGGGTTGAAGAGTCTAAATCTATTGTTAAGAGATCTAAATCTAAGTTGTCCCACTTGGCTCTCCCTCTTCGACTAGGCAATGAAGACCATCATGCCACGTCCCCAAAGCAATCAGGTAGTCGTCTTTCATCCACTTGTTAGATCTAGGGAGACACGAGATGAGCCTGACAATATTAGATCAGGATTTGAGATAAAATTCCGCCCTTTTTTGCTTGTGACACTCGTACATGTGGACCACGTCATGCCAGGTGAGCCTCAAGTCCAAATACTCGTTCAGAGCATCAATACTCCCTAGGACCCTAAAAAGGTTAGGTGCGCACTGGTGAGGGCATATCCTATGGTTAAGGAGATAGTCTCTTGTTATCCTACCCATGGGGAGGGTCATTGCCCCTTCTATGAAAGCTATCATAGGGATTATGACTTCTCCCTCTTCTTGGTTTGTTACTATTTCTTCTGGGGAACAGTACCGAAGGGCGACTTCCTGTGGTATGTGGTATTCTTTTTTAAAGGTCTCTATTTTGGCAGGGCTGTCCACTAGATGCTTAAACCTACCCATATTAGTGAACTAAAGGGGAACCTCCAAAATTGATAAGTGGGGAAGTAAGAACTAGAAGGCTGAGAAGATTGGCCGAGGAGGAAAAGAAAGGTTTAAAGAAATTAAAACTTACGTGAACTAAAGTGTATGGTGATCCCTGAAACCTTCAGAAAGACTCCCAAAGATTTCTTGGAAAAAAAATGTGGAAAGCTTAACGACTTAGCAGGCTTTGTGAATTTGAAGGCTCGGAATTGCTGGAGAGTTTGAGAATTAATTTGGAGAATTATTCAAGACTCTACTAGTTCATGGAAAAGGATCCAGGCTATTTATGCCTTGTCCATTTTGTCTAGTTTATTGTTCATATTAAATTTATAGAAATTTAGTGGTATAACGGACAAAATGAACAAGACTTGAAACGGAGAGGATCTTGTTTTCTATTTCAAAATATGCAAATAATATATATACTTTGATTTTCCTTTAAGAAAACGAATCTACAAGCTATTTACCAGTAGCAACAGAATGACTTTCGTTATAAAGAAAGCCAACCGACAAAATTTTTACCTTGCAATGCATCAGAAAGTTTAAATGTTTAATACAATATATATATATATATATATTTTAAATATAAATTTTTTAATTATGGTAGTTATTAATAGACATTTATTATATTTGTATATAAAACTGTATATTATAAAATTAGACATTTATTAAGATTGTGTTTTTTTTTTTTTTTTTATAAGTATGAAGATTGTGTTTGTGTATGATACCATATGTTTTACCATTTAAAAATATATATTATGTGATAAGATTCTAATGGTGGGCTTACATATAGAATAGAATTTAAATAGAATTGATAAATATTAAAGATGTGAAAAATGTAAAGCCTCAACTCCTTATATGGCATAATAGTATGAGGCTATCAAAAAATCAAAACACTACAGTTTTATATAGATTGTATATATAGTAGATTATGGATCCAATTAATGAGCATTGAATTATATTGGAGAAAGTTGATTTTTTTTTTTTAATTGCAATCAACTGTGTTTTGTCCTCTTTTTCACAAAAATATATGTATATATATATATATATATATATCTTATCTTGGAGACTCACACAACATTCAATTAAACAAATTTTTGATAATAATCAATTAAACAAATTTTTTTTTTAAACTTTTATTACTTTTCAATACTGTAAAATCCACTTAATTCCTTTTCAATGATTGCAATCAAACACCTTTTAATATATTAGCCAAACAAATACGGATAGGATAGACTTTCAAAGTTACAGAAGGTCATGAAATTATTGTCTTTTTGTTTTTCTTGGAGATATTTTTTACCCCACTTGAAATTATTGTCCTTTGCTTTGGAATTTGAGCACATGGTTTAAGATTGTCATTGGGTAATTGGGCAGTTGATGAGAGAGAGCCGAAGCATGGGGACCCAAATAAAAAACGAAATAACTTTAATTGATAATCTAAGGGGAACAAAAAACAATAAAGATATATGATAGATTCTAGGAATTACTCACTTGAGGATAGAGAAGAACATATTCTCACCAATACCCACATTGTGCTGATCCCGAAAATTCAGGGGCCTGAAACCATTGGCAACTATAGGCCAATCAGCCTTTGTAACTCAATTTATAAAGTGATTACTAAAGTTTTAGTCGCCCGAATCAGGCCCCACTTAGATTCCCTCATTTCTCCGTTCCAAACTGCTTTCATTCCGGGGAGGAGAGGAGCAGATAATGCCATAATTGTCCAGGAACTCATCCATACCATAGGAAGAACGAAAGGGAATAAGGGAACTATGGCTATTAAGATAGACCTAGAGAAAGCTTACGATAAGGTCGAGTGGAGTTTCATTAGAGAGATGCTTATCAATTACAACTTTCCTGCCAATCTCATTGACCTTATTATGAGTTGCGTCTCGTCGGTCTCTTCCTCCCTCCTTTTCAATGGGGGTCGCCTTGAGCCCTTCACCCCTTCGAGAGGCATTAGGCAAAGGGACCCTCTCTCCCCTTACTTGTTTATTTTATGTATGGAGTATCTAGGTCATCTTATTGAAGAGAAGTGTACCATCAAAGCTTGGAAGCCTATCAAAGCTTCGAGGAGTGGGCATGCTTTCTCTCATCTATTTTTTGCTGATGACTTGGTCCTCTTTGCGACTGCTGATGTGGATAACTGCAATATTATTAACTCTGTTCTCCATGAGTTTTGTTCTAAGTCTGGACTGAAGGTTAGTATCACCAAGTCTAGGGTGTTCTTCTCGCCAAATGTGCATCCGGATCAGCGGGATAGTATGGCAAACCTGCTTGGTTTTAGCTCAACTTCCAATCTTGGCAAGTATTTGGGTTTCCCTTTAAAGCATCCAGGGAACAGGAGGCATGATTTTGATTTCGTGCTTGATAGAGTAAAGAAAAAACTTGCGGGTTGGAAGGCTAATCTCCTTTCCATGGCTGGTAGGCTGGTCCTCATTCAAGCCTCCTCCTCTGCCATTCTGAGCTATGTCATGCAAAATTCCTTGCTGCCTAATAAGATTTTAAATGGCATAGATCAAGTCAACAGAAATTTTCTGTGGGGTTCTACGGATCAGGTTAAGAAAATGCACTGGGTGAACTGGGGGGAGGTTACTAAACCCAAAGATCTTGGAGGCCTGGGTCTCCAATCTGCCAAGGGCAGAAATACGGCCCTTCTTGCTAAGTTAAACTGGAGGTTTCATGTAGAAAGGGATTCCCTGTGGGCTAAAGTGCTCAGGCATAAATACTGTACTCACCAAAGAATCAATTCAAGAAACGCTTCTAGGCTTTCTAAATCTCCCACGTGGAAAGGTCTGACCAAGGGTGAAGAAGTTTTTAGACAAGGTGTCAAGTGGATTCCAGGCCAGGAAAGCAATTTAAGGTTTTGGACTGATTGTTGGTTAGACCGTGGGCCCATTAGAGCTTCCATTCAAGGCCCGCTCAACTTGGAATCGTCCAATCTGATGCTCAAAGAGGTTAGGACTGCTTTTGGGTGGAATTGGGCTAGCCTTCCTTTTGTTCTTCCTCCTGATCTCAAAGAGGATATCCAAGCTGTGCCTATCCCGTTGTTCTCTAGGAATTGTGATCAAATGGCTTGGAAATATTCTCCTAGAGGGGGCTTTGACATGAAAAGTGCGTATTTGTTATCTAATAATTTGTTGGGAGCTGAAGTTTTCTCGGGAAAGTGGATTTGGAGTATCCACACCTTGCCTAGAATCCAATTTTTTATCTGGAGGTGCTTGCATAGCAGCATTGGTGTAAGGGAGTCTCTAGCTAGAAGAGGTATGCCTGTTGAAACCAGCTGCCCCCTATGCAACGTTGAAGAAGAATCTATTACCCATGCTCTTTGTGACTGCCACGTGGTCAGGGCAGTGTGGCACCAACTTGGAGTGTGCCAGTCCAACTCCAACTTCTTCACACAAGACCTTCGAAACTGGCTGAAGTCCAATGCCACGGAAAAAACGAATCGGTCTCCAAGGGGCGTCCACTGGAACATCCTCTTTCCTTTCGCCATTTGGTTGATTTGGAAGCATCGCAACCAGGTGGTGTTCAAGAATGGAGGTGTTAACCCAACCTTAGCTAATATGATAACCACTCAAGCCTCAGAGTTCTTCCACTGTGTCAACTTTCAGAGGAACGGTAGAAGGTTGGTGATCAAGCAAGTCAGGTGGGAGATGCCTGGTGAGGGTTGGTTAAAACTAAATACTGATGGTGCTGCCAATGAGGTGTTGAAGTTAGCTGGGGCAGGTGGAGTGATGAGAGATGACAGAGGTAATTGGGTGGTAGGATGCTCCAGAAGGATTGGGAATACAAGCAGCTTTGCGGCAGAAATCTGGGGTCTCCGTGATGGTCTCCGTTTGTGCAACCAGATGAATCTTAATGGCATTATTATTGAACTTGATTCGAAAGCTCTGTTTGACGCCATTAACAATCCCTGTTATGCTAATTCAGTTATTTCCCCTCTGTTCGATGACTGCAAAATTTTGGCAAGCAGAATTCCTCGCCTTTGCTTTAGACACATTTATCGTGAAGCTAATATGTGTGCTGATAGATTAGCTAAGATAGGTCTTTATCAATCTTTAGATTTTGTTATTCATTCAAGTCCGCCTGTGGACATTGTTGCTAGCTTAGAGGCTGATTGCCAAGGTTTGTTTGTTAACAGGCTCTGTCCTGTTCTTTGTAACTCTGTTTAGTTTCTTTCAATGATATCCCTTTTACCAAAAAAAAAAAAATTCTCACCGTGAATAAGAGTGATTATTTTATTTTGTTATGTTAGTATAATATTTTTATTTTGTTGCAGTTGTTATTATTTATTTGTTATTATTTCTATAAAAATATTTTAAATTAAATGACAAAACTTAAGCATTGTACTAAATTAGTCCATATAGCTACACTCATTTATACATAAATAATACATTAAGTATCTACTTAATTAATTAAATGCTTGAACAATTACTACATCTACTTTTTTTTTTCTTGAATCACTATCTTTATAACATGGTAACAATGCACACACATGTAATAATATTTTCTAACTATTATATTATATAAAGTTATATTATATTTATACCATGCACTCACACATTCATACAAATAAAATTATAAAAAAATAAAAAAATAACGCACACAATTAGTATCAAACACATACTTATACACATATAATATAAATTTATAATAAATAGAAACACTTAAAAATACTCATTTTTTACTTTTAGAGTCGAAGATACTGAGATACTCAGATACAGAAAAGAGATGAGAAGAGATTCATGAAAATGAGGTCAAAGATCAAAAATAGAGAGAGAAAGAGTGGGAGAGAGAGGAAGGTATGTGATCTGTGTTGTTGTTTGACTTTGGGCTGTGTTGATATGTGATCAGGTGTGCAAGATTTAAGCTAGAGTGTGCAAAAATGTTTTTGAGGGTAAATAAACTAATAAAAAAATATTATATATATTAAAAAAAATTTGAAGTTAGGGGCCAGGGGGTTCAATTGAACCCCCTAATTCTGCACCTCCTGTCATGGGAAACTCACGAGAGAAACACTAGAAAATGGTTGAAATTCACTCTATAATTATCCTCACAAGGAGAAATTATTAGGTCTACCAGGAGGACTACTGACGTCTTCCTCTCTGACCTCCTAACCAATAAAATGCTGTTATTTATGCAAATGTGACATCATCTGGTAATTTTTATTTTTTATTCCTTTCACTGATTAGGAAGCTCACACATACATTTACATAGATGACATCATCTCATTGGTTAGAAATGACCACATCAGCAATCCACCCAGTGTAAATAATAATTTCTCCCTCACAAGGACTAAGCTTTCTATAACAATAAATAAACTCCTAAAAACATAAATTTAAGGTAAATTAAATGAGTTTATCTTGGAAATAATCCTTTTTTTTTTGGGTACTCTAGGTGTAGGATACACTCAAACTTCATAATATTTATTATTTTGTGCCCAAACCCTTTTCTCTCTTCAATTTATTTATTTATACATACGTACGATGATAGATATACTAATATAAATATCAGAAGTTTGGTACCTTGATAATTCAATTAGTTTAGGAGGGCAAAATAAATAAGTAAAAGGTTGACAAGCCTGTGGCATGAGGTCCACCTAAAAAAATTCTATTTTTATGTTTGTGTGTGAGAAAATTATTAAGTACTCCTGAAATACTATAAATGCTTAGTCCCCCCTCTCACATGAATGGTTAATAAACAAAAAATCATTTCCTCATAAGTAGAAAATTAATGACAAACTAAGAAATAAAAGTATAAGCCTTTAAGAAAAATTACCCATTTATTTTTATTTTGAATTAATTTCTTGCATTTATGTGTATACATGTGTGCAATGGTGGAGCCAAAAAATTTCTTTAGGGAGGCCAATTTAAATCTAACAAAATTATTAAAGGAAGAATTAGGGTTTTGTTAGCATTTGGAAGAGCCATGGGCTGAGGAAATGGGCTAGATGAGATTTTTATCATAAATAAATTATTATTTTTGGGTATTTTTTTATCAATCTAGCTTGATTGGGTTTGACTATTGTTGGACTAGTTAAAAAATTTGTGCAGCCAATTCTAAAATCTTATTTTTCAAGGGGGGCTAGTGATAAATTTTTTGTCTAATTTGTGATTTTTTTAATAGTGTTATAGGAAATTTAAAAAGCCAGGGGGCCCATGGCTTCCCCTAGAGCCCCCCCTGGCTTCGCCAGTGCATGTGTGTGTGTGTGTATCATATGAATTCTTATTATGCAAAATGTATTTGTAGTTATAGTAACTATGCAAATATACATAATTATTATCCATATGCAAATTTGCTTTTAATACTCTCTCTCTCTCTCTCTCTCTCTCACACACACACACACACACACACACACACACACAAATGATTTGAAAGGGTAATAAAAAATTGATAAAGAAATAATGAATTAATGAAATTTAGTTTAAAATAGATAATCTGATGTGAGTGTTTTTTGAAAAGTGGTTATATAAAATAATAAAAAAGTAGGTTTATGCTAAAATATTCAAAAAAATTTGTACGAACGAATGAAAATATTCTAAGAAACTTAAATTAGACAAAATCTAATAAAAAGAGAACTTTAATATATTGACACTGCAATAACACACACACACACAAAAATATGTGAACTTTTACAATTTCCTTCTATTAAAATGAAAATTGAACTTAACTTTTCAATTTTTGCTGTTGCAATATTTTTGTTGTGTGCATAGCATTACTCAATTAAAAATAATTTTTTTTCTTAATACTATAATTTTTATTGTGTCCATAGCATTACTCCTATTAACAATTTAACTCAACTCAAATTTTTTGTTGTTGCATTTTTGTTGTTTCAATTGCATTTTTTTTTTTATTACTATAACTTTGTTTACACCTATTGGTCTTTGTAACTTTATTTTAGGGTGTTTATTTTTTTAGAGCATTCATTTTTTATTTATGGTACACAAAAAAAAAAAAAAAAAATATTATATATAACTTTTTTTGAAGGCCAAGGTTCATTTGAATGCCAAGGACCTTGTAACTGAATTAGCACCTCCTTATGCATAAAGATCTTGGGGGTTTAGGAGGAAAATATTTGAGCTACATGATTAGTAGTATGTTGTAGTTATCTCTAAAAAAAGGTTCATTTGAACACCCTAATCATAATGTAGCGTGCAATTGCCTAGAACTGAACCCATAAGAAATTGATAAATGCCAATAGATCATAATGTCAAGAAAAATGCTAAAACTAATAGTAATTTTACTACAAAAGGCTCAAGAGCCTAATATGATCATGAAAATGATTATTGCTCTTTCTATACAAAGATACTATATTAGATTTGAGTAATTGCATTAGGCTTTTTGTGTGTGCAGGTTCTCATAATTACAGGCTCCGAAAGCACATCTATTACACTAACATGGGTACTGTCCCTACTTTTAAACCACCCATGTGTGCTAAAGGCTGCCCAAGAAGAGAGAGACTTGCACGTTGGGAAAGATAAATGGGTGGAAGAGTCTGATATTAGGAACTTAAACTACCTTCAAGCCATTGTTAAGGAAACTTTACGCCTATACCCGCCTGGTCCTGTCACAGGATTGCGTGAAGCTATGGAAGATTGTAATGTTGGTGGCTATTATGTTCCTAAGGGCACTCGTTTGATCATCAATATATGGAAGCTGCAACGAGACCCACGTGTGTGGTCGAACCCATCTGAATTCAAACCAGAGAGGTTTATGACAACACATGCAAATGTTGATGTTAGGGGTCAAAATTTTGAGTATATTCCATTTAGTTCTGGTAGAAGGTCATGCCCTGCAATCACATTCGGCATGCAAGTTGTTCATTTGGCACTGGCTCGTTTGCTTCAAGGATTTGATATCATGACTGTGGGTGGTGCAGAGGTGGATATGCGTGAAGGATCAGGACTTGACTTACCAAAGGTAGATCCACTAAATGTTATTCTCAAGCCTCGTCTTCCTAAGGAGCTCTACTAATGCCTTTGAAGCTACTTCTTTGTGAAGGTTACTTACTATTGTGAAATATGCATGTCTTAGTTGAAGTGTTAAATAAAGATTTGGCTATATCTTTATCCTTATCTAAACATATATATCCCTGTTGTTTAGGTTGCCAACTCTTTTCTTGAGAATACTAATTAAAAATAAATTTCAATAGCTCTTTTGTGTCTTAAATTTTTTTTTTTTTGTTTGAAAAAATATTTCGCTACCCACTCATTTGAGATTTTATGAAATGATACTCTCCTTAAACAACAAACCTCGATGAAGGTTAAATATAATATAAAGACGACATATACATTTATCCACATCTATACTGTGGTTTCTCTTTAGAAACCCCATTAGGCTCCCTTAAATTGTTAGTTTTAATGCAACACAGGTATCTTCAAAATTACCACTTTACCATTTGTGATACTCGGCTCAGATTGCTAAGAATCAAGACAATCAAGCACATTTATCCCTTTATATATAGATTTTAATTGAATTCTCAATTTTGGACATATGTCTCATTTAATTTTTAATTTTGTGTCAAATGAATTATTGAGGTAAAAATCGAAAAGTTCAAATCCAATTAGATTATAAATTGGAATTCAATTTTTCGTCACGTTTCCATCTAAGTTTTTAATTTTTGTAGAAAGTGAATTTATTGAGTGCAAAAATCAAAAAGTCTAAATCCAATTAAATTCTAAATTATATATATTGACAGGTTATTTAGACCCCTTAAACAACCAAATTACGTAGCCTAGATTAATTAGCCAAGTTGTTACTTAGTCAAATTAAGCAATTCTAGGTTAAAGCAATTCAAGAATCATATCAAGAATAATAATGCAGCGGAAAATAAATAACACATGATATGATCACCCAGGAAACCACACGGTAAAAACCTGGGGAGGATTTGACCCACCGATCCTCAAGGCAAACCAGAATTCACTATGAAAGAATTGAAGTTCTTACAGAAGGACTACAAGCTCCCCGCTCGACTTCCTAATGCTACCTACCAGTACGAACTTCCTGACACGACCACGCGCAGGCTCCGAATCCACGGACTACTTCTTTCTTGAATTCTTCAATCAGCTACAAGCTCCCCGCTTGCTTTTCTTTTAAGATCCAATGGTTGCAACTAAGTTGATCTTCAAGATGTTGAAATCATCTCTACCTTGAAAACCCTAAGCTTTGTGTAAAGGAAAGCTCCTCTAAGATCTCACAAGAGATTTACACAAAACAGAAAATATGAGCAACAATAACAATATGGACAACCTCAAAAACGTGGCTAGGGTTTTGTTTATATACCTAGGGTAAAAACATAAAACCCTAAACGTTTAATGAAGTAGGGCTGAGTTGGAAATTCTGCAGAAAATTCAACCTGTGCGATTTTCGATCGATCGAGTCTAATCTTCGATCGATCGAGCCAGGCCAAAAGTCCCAAGTACTTCTGCAGCCACTCGATTCCAACTGTACAATAATAAACCAACTTTGAGCAAGCCTAAACAAGACTAAATACAATGTTTTGATCATGGTTTGCCAACATTACAAATTAGAGTTCTAAATACATAAAATCCTAAGACCTTAGAACCTAACAAACTCCCCCTTTGGCAATCCGTGACAAAACCATAATTTAAAAGCTCAAAGTTTTACAAGTAAAAGCCCTTTACAAAAGTAATGCTCATAAACTCAAATTCAGCCTAACTACTATCCATCAGTTGCAAGTGTAGACAGCAGCTTTAGTTGAATCAACCTGTATATTCCTGAAATACTCAACAAACGCATAAACGCATGTGTGACAGAAAAGAGTAAAACAACAGGTATAATATTCTTGTAAGATTCACACAACACAAAATAAAGACATATATGAATGATCAACTCATAAATATAAATCAATAAGCAGTGAATCATAAAGCAACAAGAATCAATGAATATAACATGTATATCAATCAATGTTACTCCCCCTAACATGAATATCCCCAAAAATGATATACAAAGTGAAGCACCTAGATACAATCTAAAAAACTCCACAAGCTCCTCAAAACAAAAAGTCTCCCCCTAACTACAAAAACCCCTCTACAAGTCAAAATACCACTCCCCCTTTTTGTGACGGAATGCCAAAGAGCAATCACAAGTCGCCATCAAAAGGAGGTGGTGAGGGTGAATGAAGACGCGCCAAGTCAGCTCGTAGAGCACGAAACTCATCAAGCAAGTCCACCAAAATCTGTCCATGAGCCGCCTGAACGGTCATGACAGTCTCCAAAGTACGACGAACATCGAAGTCGGCCGAAGGAGGTGGAGGAACATCAGCAGCAGCAGCATCATCACCAACTGGATCAGTAACATCCTCACCAGCAATACCTGCAGAAGAAGAAGGAGGAGGTGCGCTACTAGAGGGCTCAGACCTAGGGTGTTTAGAACCAGCTCGAAGATGAGCAGCCCTTTGTCTAAGAAAAGACGCACCTATAGGAGCAATAACATGAACGGGCTCAGAGTAAGGGAAGCCACCAAGATCAAGATGAAGGAGAATCCTATGAATGAAAATAGGATGAACAAGAGCATGAGCAGATGATGAACTCCTATAAACATCGTTCAAAGAACGAAGAAAAAGATGGGGAAAACTAATAGGAGCATCAGTAATAAGAGCGTACAGAAATACACACCGCTCAAGAGGAATGGTGTGAACATGGGAAATGGGCCAGATAGAATGACACGCTATCCTAAAGAAAAGATAGTGTAACCCGGAGAGCTCAGCAGAGGTGATCCGAGGATCAGAACCCCACTGGACAGTAGTCCCAGTGATGTAAGACAAGACATCACTAATCTCGGGAGACACATCATATGGATAGACAGGATGTTGAACCAATGGTACCCCTAGAGCATCAGCCACTACCGTAGGAGTAAGGGTGTACTCTACGCCTCGTATCCAACTCTTGACTAGAGTGTTGGAATCATAGATGCGGATAGAGATGTTCGAATAGAACTCTCTAATCAAGGCAGAAGGTGGAGGAGGATCAGAAACATCCACCAAGGGTAACCAGCCCCTACGCTCAAAGTTTGCCCTAATGGCAGGATCAAGTTCATCTAAGTGAACAGAACGCTCAGCCCAAATTTTTCTCCTTACATTTAGCTTCTCATAAATCTCTTGATTTTTCTCACTAGAAAACTTCTCACTATCATAGGATGGAGGGGGTGAAGGAGAAGGTGAGGGAACATTCCTACGGGCTCTAGTTTTCCTAGGCATAGTGCTAAGGAAAGGACAGAAACACAAAGGAGAAACCAAAAGAACAAGAGAAAATAAAACCAAGGGCAGACTGCAAATTAGCACAATAAAAAATATAGAACAAAAATCTATATGATGCATGAACATTAATAATGTTGTGATGCATGATCTAATGCAGTAAACAAATAAGTTCAATTTAGATTGAAATTGACAAAATTGGCTTGAACATGGAATTTTTATCAAAAATCCCAAAAATTGAAAACCACTTGTTGAAATTTTATACCAAAAAGATGAATTGAGCATTATAAAACACATTACATAGATTATAATGCTTAATTACAACTACACAACAAGTCAATTTCATCAAAATCAACTCAATTTAACAAAAGCCCCAATTCAGATCAAGAACAAGCCCTAGATTTTTCAATTTTTCACCAAACTCAAATTTGATCAAATTAACAGGTAAGAATCATGTTAATGAAGTGTCCCCACAAAAACCCAATGATCAATTTCATAAATTAAGGCTTGAATCAACAGAAAATCCAAATTTTGCATATTCCGAAAATTACCCTTAAAAACATGGATTTATGCATGAAATCATGAAAATAAAATCAAAAGGAAGGATAAAAGGGTCTTACCGGCTTGAGGAAAGAGAGATTGTGCAAAAACTTCGGAAGAAAACGACAAAAAATCCCTAAGGTGGAGCCTTGCCAACGCGGAGAGAGAGAAAAAGTTTGAAAAAGATTTTGAAAAGTAGTTGAAAAAGTCAGATCTGATCTTTTAAAAAAAGCTTTTTCACGATGTTCGATCGATCGAAAATCAGATTCGATTGATCGAAACACACAGTCATTTTGAGACAAATGAGAGCACTTTTTCGATTGATCGAAAAACAGATTCGATCGATCGAAACACACAGTCATTTTGAGACAAATGAAAGCACTTTTTCGATTGATCGAAAAACAGGCTGGATCGATCGAAATGGGCAGAGGCTCACTAAATTTTGAGAAAAATCACAGTTTTGAAAGACAAACCAAATTTTGAAAAAACAACTCCTCAAAGCATTAAATTACAGAAATAAAATGCATGAGTATGAGATGGAATGATTTTTCAAAAACCCAAAGTTTTAAACCCCAATTTTCTCAAAAACAAGTTTCAATCATTCTTCCGTTGAATATTCTCAAACAACAAATATGTTGTACACAAATCTCAAGATAATTTCAAACTTGGTTGGTCAGACCAAAAACACACACACTAGCATGTACAGTGTTTAACAAAGAGTAACTTGTGTAGTGTGTGATACTAGCAAAAACTTGAGATACATGTGAGGTGATATGTGAATAGCAATCAAACACAAAGTCTACACAATTCATCACATAGAATTTAAAAGAGACTATCACCTAAAGAGTTACATCCTATAACTCCCACATCTCCTAGAACAAAAGCTTGCAATCATGTAAGTTTCTTGTATTTTTGCCCCATTATTTAGGTGAAATTTGGCATAAAGCCTAATAGTACACACCAGATTAGATTATGTGAATTGGCATCAAGCCTAATAGTACACACCAGTTTTAAGCATTAAGCATTTAAGCATTTAAAGATGCTACACCTTATGTTCTTTTTGTGCATGTGCTACACTTTCTCGAGCACAAAATCTTATGATATGCACTAAGGTGTTCATGATTGGCTAGTGAACAGTGGTGAGATGGTTATTTATGCCTTTCTCAAAAAGATCAAGTCCGACAGTCAAATAACATGTGACTTCAAGATTAAGACAAAGTGATAAACACCATAAACATCTTTCCCACACAACATGCACTACAAAGCTTTAACTAGTCAAGTGCAATATTTAAGCTCATCAAAGTTAAACGAGGTACACAGAACATGACATGTGTCAAAAGATAGACCAACCTTGTTTTTCAAAAATCAAGAAAAGTAGTGTCTAACATAATTTTTGCTTTCACTTTTCCCCTTTTTATTTTTTATTTTTTTTTATTTTTTTATTTTAAAGGAAAACAAATAAATCCTAGAATGAAATGCATGAATGTAATGCAATGCAAGTCCTAGAACAAAAACAACAAAAAGATACAAACCAAAGAACAATGGTCACCAAAGAATAGAGCAATTAAGCACAAGGACCATGTCAGAAAGACTCAGTTAGTTCGAGTCTTTTGCATCCAAAACTTTTTAGATGCACCACGAGCATTTGAGTTCTTATTCACATTAGAGTGATTCCCAACTCCAGGATTGGAATAAAGGTTTAACACCTTTACCAATTCACCAATTAATGCCATAGGATCATGTGCTTGAGGCACAGGCACTTTTGGTTTAGTAGCTCTCTTATCAGCTTGAAGCTTGTAACAATTAGGACGAATGTGTCCAGACTTACCACAATAATGACAAACCCAAGCAGGTTTACCATGCATCTTGTCCTTAGATTTGGTAGGCTCCTTAGGTTTAGATTCTCTTAAGTCTACCCTAATCTTCTTAGGTGGTGAAACTTCTACGGGTTTAACTATCTCACTCACAGGTGGTTTGACAGTTTCACTCACAACCTCACTCACAGAAGGTTCAGAAGAAGAGGAAGGAACAAAAGTAGTGGAATGTGGTCCAGAATCAAAAATGCTTTCAACATATCCTAACCCAGTTTTATCAGCAGGAGACTTTTGAACATTCAGCATGTGATCAAGTTTAGAACTAGCAGATCTAGCAACAGATAAATCATGTTCCAAAGTTCTAACTTTATCAAGCAAAAGCATGTTCTCAGATTTAACATTATTCAAAAGCTCATTAGCATCAAACAGTTTAACAAGCAAATTTCTCTTTTCAAGCTCAAGAGAATCAATTTTCTTTAGGCCAAGTTCAACTTTCATAGCATCCTTTGCAGCAATTTTGCAAAGTTTGTTATAGGCCTCTTGAAGATCTGCATCTTCAGAGAGTTCCCCATCAGAAGGGTTCTCCTCAGCAGATATGCTTTCATTGACTATAGCAGTAGCCGTGAAAGCAATGAAGTTTCCATCCTCGTCCCCACCGGACTCATCATCAGAAACCTCATTATCACTAAGGGTTACAGCCATAGCTTTACCCTTATTCCTCAAGAATGTAGGACATTCAGATTTCACATGACCATACCCTTGACAGCCAAAACACTGAGGACCCAAAGAGTTATTAGAAGATTGACCAAAATTTTCTCTAGGTTTTTCAAAATTGTTAACCTTAATGGGATCATTCTTCCTAAAATTTCTAGGTTCAGCAGTGTAAGTCCCTCTTGCCTTTCTATTTGTATTCCTCAGAAAGTTCTTAAAGTTTTTGGCAAGATAGGCAATCTCTGTAGCAGAGAGCTCATCATCAAATCCACCACCCTCAACATCATCAACTGACTTAAGAGCCATTGATTTGGATTTGTTTACTTTAGGTAGGTCAGACTCATAGGATTGAAGAGATCCTACAAGCTCATCAACAGGGATGGAGTCCACATCCTTGCTTTCAGTGATGGCAGTCACTTTGAGTCTAAAATCTTCAGTTAAAGATCTAAGAATCTTCCTAACAATTTTAGGTTGATTATAGATTTCACCCAAATTAAAAGCAGAATTGACAATATCATTTAATTTAGCATAGAATTCATCAAAAGATTCATCATCAGACATTCTAATGCTTTCGAATCTAGAAGTCAATTGTTGCAATTTATTAATCTTAACTGCCTTTGTGCCTTCATGCACAGTTTGGAGGATTTTCCATGCAACATGAGCAACCTCAACATTAGAGATCCTCTTAAATTCCTCCATAGAAACAGCATTAAAGATAGCATTCATAGCTTTGCTATTGAAGCTTGCTGCTTCTTTTTCAGAAGTTTGCCACTCACTCACAGGAGTAGCGGGTTTCACCCATCCGTATTCAACGGAATTCCAAACCCTTTCATCAATGGATTTCAGGAATGCTTTCATCCTTACTTTCCAATAAGCATAGTTGTTCCCATCAAAATGAGGTGGAACAAACAAAGAGTGTCCATGCTCCATGACAACAGGGGTCAAGGATCAGCTCAGAGATTAAAAATCTCAAACACAAAGAGCTACCCACTCTGATACCACTTGACAGGTTATTTAGACCCCTTAAACAACCAAATTGCGTAGCCTAGATTAATTAGCCAAGTTGTTACTTAGTCAAATTAAGCAATTCTAGGTTAAAGCAATTCAACAATCATATCAAGAATAATAATGCAGCGGAAAATAAATAACACAAGATATGATCACCTAGGAAACCACACGGTAAAAACCTGGGGAAGATTTGACCCACCGATCCTCAAGGCAAACCAGAATTCACTATGAAAGAATTGAAGTACTTACAGAAGGACTACAAGCTCCCCGCTCGACTTCCTAATGCTACCCACCAATACAAACTTCCTGACACGACCACGCGCAGGCTCCGAATCCACGGACTACTTCTTTCTTGAATTCTTCAATCAGCTACAAGCTCCCCGCTTGCTTTTCTTTTAAGATCCAATGGTTGCAACTAAGTTGATCTTCAAGATGTTGAAATCATCTCTACCTTGAAAACCCTAAGCTTTGTGTAAAGGAAAGCTCCTCTAAGATCTCACAAGAGATTTACACAAAACAGAAAATATGAGCAACAATAACAATATGGACAACCTCAAAAACGTGGCTAGGGTTTTGTTTATATACCTAGGGTAAAAACATAAAACCCTAAACGTTTAATGAAGTAGGGCTGAGTTGGAAATTCTGCAGAAAATTCAACCTGTGCGATTTTCGATCGATCGAGTCTAATCTTCGATCGATCGAGCCAGGCCAAAAGTCCCAAGTACTTCTGCAGCCACTCGATTCCAACTGTACAATAATAAACCAACTTTGAGCAAGCCTAAACAAGACTAAATACAATGTTTTGATCATGGTTTGCCAACATTACAAATTAGAGTTCTAAATACATAAAATCCTAAGACCTTAGAACCTAACATATATATATATATATATATATATATATATAATATGAAAAACCATTATATATTTTAGAAATGTATGATTTAAAATAAAATGAAAGTTAATACCATGTATAATCTGAACCACATAATATTATGTGGTTCAGATTATACATGGTATTAACAGTCTATGTCCTTATACGTTTACCCAAGCTCAACACCCAAATGAGCTAGTTAGTCCTACGTTAACATTAATTGCCCCCTTTTTTTTTTTTTATAATCATTAACATTAATTGCCCTAGCACCCTCTCAGGGTTGTATTTTTATTTTTATTTTTTTAATACCCAACGAAAAAAGAGTCCAAGTATATCAATATTCTTTTGTCCTCATATAAGTTTGTCATTCATAAAAAAAAAAAATAATAATAATAATAATAAATGCCAATTGAAAACCTTACTTCACTAGTTTTATTGAGCATCAGTAGCTATTTCTCTAAGGTTTCTCAATATTTTAAAATAAAACTTATTTTCCTTCTTTTAGCTAATTACTTTTTAAATTTCACTCATATCATATTTCTTATTTTAAATTCTATTTCATTTAAGGATCATGTTAACATATATTTTTAGGACATTTGCTAATAGATTATTTTAGGAAAGTTTTAATATCACTTTTATGATAAATATAAAAAATATTTTTTTCTTTTCCCATAAAAAGTTTCTAAACCAATGCTCTTAGGATATATATTAACTTTTCACTTCATTCGAATGTTATTTGTTCTTTCATTTTTTATTATTCTTTTCACTTTTCAAAACACTTACTTTACATTATCACGGTTACAAAAACACAAAAATAACAAATAAACGTTGAACAAAGTTTGGCTATAAACTCGATTGTAGTTAATGGTTAACATTTCTACTAAAAATATTAATATCACTACGTATTTTGAAAATCTAACAGGCAGATTGTATGTTCTTTTTGTTTTTAATATGCGTGTGTCAAATTTATGCCATAAACTTGATTTATAAACTTGTTCACTATCTGATCTATAAACTTGTTTTTTATGCATAATTTTAGACTATATTGTATACTCTGCTTTCCCACAAGTTTCAGTACATCATGGAAATTACTTCTCATCTCCTAGCAATTGCAGGGGCTTTTATACTAGTACTATTGTACAATCTATGGAGGCTGAGAATTGGTAGTCAAAAAAGTAAGGGTATGATGGCCCCGGAGCCATCAGGGGCTTGCCAATCATAGGTCACCTTCTCAAACTAAGCGGCCAAAACCCAGTTGCTCGAACCTTGGCAGCCATGGCTAATCAATATGGTCCCATATTCACGATCCGATTTGGTACGAAAAGCGCAGTTGTTATTAGCAATCATGAGGCTGTCAAGGAGTGTTTCACTACAAATGACAAGGCTTTGGTTGGTCCTCCAAGGTCTAGCCAAGGAAAGTACCTTGGCTACAACTATGCAGCATTTGGGTTCATCAACTATGGTAAATTCTGGCTCAAGATGAGAAAGATAACCATGCTAGAACTCCTCTCTAGTCGTCGGCTTGAGACACTAAAGAATGTGCAAGTTATTGAGGTTGACACTTTGATTAAAGATTTGTACACTCTTTGCAAGCGCAACGAGCCCAACAACCAAGCTAAGGTGGTGATTAGTGAGTGCATTGAGCACTTAACCTTCAATATAATTACTAAAATGATTGCAGGGAAGAGATATTTTGGTAACTTGAATGATGGAAATGATGGAGAGGCAATAAGGATAAGGAAAATTATTAAAGAGTTCATGCATGTATCTGGTGTCCCTGTTGTTTCGGATGTTTTTCCATTTCTAGGAGGGCTTGAATTTTTTCTGGGCCAAGTAAAATACATAAAGCAAATTGGAAGGGAATTGGACACTCTAGTTGGAAGAACATACTATGAGGAAAGTGAACCAATCGACAAACCAGACTTCATTGATGTCATGTTATCCGTAATTGAGGATGATGGCATGTTTAGCCATTCACGTGAAACCGTTATCAAGGTAACAATAATGGTATGTTTTGGTTACATTTTATTGTGAGAAGTGCTATTAGTTTTTATCTAAGCTTATTTGCTTACCACTAATAATTGCTACCTAAATTTTTTTTTGAAAAATGTTGTTTCCTTATTTTACTCTTTTATTATAAGTTTTAATCATATATTGCACAAATTACCCCATAAAAGAAAATAAATAAATAAACTACTCAAAGTACCAATATTAATTGAGTCTTGCTAAAAACCTCTAGTGTTTATGAATTACATAGTTTATTTACTCATCTTGTAATGAAAGATTACTATCTTAAAATTTATTCGCATGATTTCTTTATTTTAATCTTTCACAATTCACAAATAACCTCTTTGTACCGAGTTACTTTTGTTGAAAAAAATTAAAATAAATCACCCTGGTTTTAAGGGGTTTTAAGGGCAGGTGATAGGCAATTGGCGGAAAGTAGTTTCTCTTCTTATAGAGTAGATAAATATAGCAAAAACTGAAAAAGTAACCTTAACACAAGAAAAGATTAATATTTCTCTAGGGATCATTATCATCAATGTAAGAGAAGAAGCACAGCGTTCTTCTCTTATTTTTTGGGTAAGAAAAAAGTGTAAGAATGATCTTTGTTAATCCTTGTTAATAAGAATAAAGGTAGAGATGGAGAAATTATGTACTTTTGGAATATAGTGACATGGTGCTCCCTCTTCACATATTTATGGTGGATGTGGATCTCACAAATTAAATTTGAGCACTACATCATTATGCACTAGGAACACCAAATAATGTTTCATATAAATAGCCTACGCTAACAATCTCGATGTACATCTTTGATTCATATAACTATGAAATTCTCCTTGTTTAAGTCCATTTCTAGGACGGGCTAATAACATCGCACAACTTAATTAATCAACCAGACTTTTGTTGTGTCTTTGACCTATTTATGCTCATTCTAATATGTTAATCGTTAAGTAATCTGACCATTATTTCTTTATTTACAAAGAATAATACTTTATAAAGAAACTTTGCTTTTTTAAGTGTCGTCTCAATTTCATTTAGAATCTCATCTTGGCCGTTTCTGAAAGTACATCTCTTCACTTGACATGGCTCTTGTCTATATTATCGAACAACAAGCATGCATTGAAGCAAGCCCAAGAAGAGCTTGATCTCAAGGTTGGTAGAGAGAGATGGGTGGATGACCACGATATCAAAGATCTAGTTTATCTCCAAGCGATAATGAAGGAAACCTTGTGCTTGTACCCACCAGGTCCCCTAGCAGCTCCACATGAAGCCATGGAGGACTGTCATGTTTGTGGCTATTATGTTTCAAAGGGTACTCGTGTTTTTGTTAATGTGTGGAAGTTACATCGAGATCCAAGGGTTTGGGATGACCCAGATAAGTTTTTGCCAGAGAGGTTCCTCACAAAACATGCAAATATAGATGCTTCAAGGCAACATTTTGAGTTCATACCATTTAGATCTAGCAGACGATCTTGCCCAGGTTACACAATTGCCTTGCAAGTATCTCACTTGACACTGGCTCGATTTCTTCAGGGATTTGAGTTCATGACACCATCGAATATGCCAATTGACATGACTATGGGCTTAGGAATTTCCTTACCCAAGGCAACTCCCCTTGAAGTTCTTCTCACTCCACGCCTTGCTCTGGAACTCTATCAATGACAGGAAAAAAAATATATATATATAAACTATGCTTGTTTTTAATAAGCTTGCTTTGGTAGAGTCTTATACCTTAGTGGTATTGCATGAACAATCTTATTTATGAAGAGAACTAGTATTCAAATCTCTCTCTCCATTTATCATGGCACTTTATTTTGACATTCATGTAGTCTAATCATGGTTAGTTTATAAACCATGATTCTTTCTTATGATTAGTATTGGTGACATAGGCCAGGCACGTGCTTAGGTTATTGGAAGGGTTTTATTATATTAAGTGTTGCTATAAGTTTATCAAAAAAAGTGTTGCTATAATATGGCGTATGGTATTAACTGTTAAAAAAATATTAATTAAAGAGAATATATTTCATCTATCCGTGTAAAACCCCCACTTTACACCATCCAATAGAAACACACTACATAAGCATTATACTTAACGATAAATTACACATGTAACACATAGTAACTCCTTAAAAGCCAATTTCACAAAATTCTTTAAAAAAAAAACAAAAAACAAAAAACCACTTTTAGATCCCTTGGAAAAGCTATAGTTGAGAATAACATAATAGATGCCAGCCTCAGATGTTCGATCCCACAAAGAAGCTGCTGATGTGACGTTTTTATTGGGTAGTGAAAAGTGGAGGGTTTTACATCCCATCTAGACTGAATATATTCTCTTAAAGCGTTCAATTGGTGGTTTTAAATTGTTATATGGCTATTTTTAGCACTATCAAATACTAAAATGTGTATTACAATAGTGGAGCCAAAATTATATTTTTTTGGTTCTACAATTACAGTGCATAGCTACTTTTGATTATACACGATAGCTAAAAGGTATTTTTCTTTTTGTGCCTTCACATTACTTTTGATTATTTTACTCAGTTTTATTCTTTTTTTTATTCTTATTCCTTTTCTTCTGCTATTGTGTGTGCGCTCGCACTTCTTACTCATTTTTTTTCTTTTTTTATATAACGTTTACACTGCTATATATTGTTTGTGCGTTCATACTGCTATTGTGATACTTATTTTATTGTGATATTTATATTATTTTATTGTGTTGAAAGCTAAAATAGATCCACTGTTGCTAAATATATTTTGTAAAGTGAGTAGGTAAAATAGATAAATTAGGTTTTTGTGGTGCCAAAGAGCTAAAAAAATAGCTCCACCAACGTGGATGCTCTTAATCAAATAGAAAAGACTTAGAGTGAGAATTAGATTTCCACTTTCACTTAAATTGAAAATTTAGTAATGACATATTAATTGACATAGTTTTGCAAATGATAATTTAAAAAGGAAAACAATTGTAAAACTTTTCATGTAACTCCTTATTAAGTTCATGTTTTGCAAAAGGACCTCTTGAGATTTGCATTGTCACTTCTTTGTAGTAAATTTTAGATGAAAACAACTCAATTGTTGTTATCAACTACTTTATCTCTATTTGTTTTAAATTCTTTGGATAAACACAAAAATTTAATAATAAATACTTTTTTTTTCCTTTTCCTTTTTCATTCTTTCTTACGTATGAAATACCACAATTTTTTTTTTTTTTTCTAATTTATGGCTTCCTCTTCCTTTTTTTTTTTTTTTTGGTTTTTATTTTTACGTTTCAACGATACCAAACCTTATTTTTCCTTCACTTTGCCACATGTACTGATTTAAAATATACTTAAATAAACACTTATTTGTTATAATCTATTAACTTAATTACTGCATATATAAAAACTCCAAATAATCTTACTTTTAATTTATAAGAAAAAAGATTTGTTTGCAAACATGTTAAAAGCCTTAGACTTCAACCTCTAATAGGAAGATGACACGTATCTCATCATGTGCAATGCACATGATTCACCTGGGTGATTATATTAAATGTGATTAATTGAGTCATGTGCATCATATGACAAAGACAAACGTCAACTTTTTATTAAAAGTTGAAGCCCAAAGCTCTAAACATGTTTGGAACAAATTTTTTCCTTTTATAGGTGTGTAAATTCTAGATGGTCTTTATTTTTGTTCGATAATATTCTTAATCTTCCAATACGCTAGATGGGATCAAATGAGGACACTCTCACTGGAAGCGCTATCACAACTTTTATCCACAAATGAGAGAGATATGTTGAAAAACAAATGATGATAGTGATATGGTATGGATATGGTCCGATAATAATAGCCCCACCTCAGACGAATTAACACGTTTCACCACTGGCTACTAACCTAAACAGAGAAAAATCTTCACACTCCATGAGCACCGTGTGAATCCAATGTCACGGCACTACCTCAGCCCATGCAGCAATGGGCAATGCTCCATTACTCAATCTGCTCATCATTTCTAAGTTGTGGCTAAGAAAAACAAAATTTTCCAAAGCATAAGTTTACCATGGTATGCTACCCCATATATATATATATATATATATATAGTGGGTTGGGTTCAAGTTACAACTAGTGTAACTTTAAGTATTATTATCTCACTAAATATTTTTTAATTGGATGTAAATTTTGACAAATCCACTATTAGATTACATTATCTTTGTATATTTTTCATGCTTGCAAAATTTTAAGGTGTTCAAAGATTAATAACCATGTCATCAATCAATTGTTTAAATTCAATTTTTTGTAGTTTAAAGTAATGCATAAAAAATGAAACGGTAAATAACATTCAATTGACATAAAAATTGGCATAAATGTTAAGAACATGTAATTCAACGGTAAGATTTTCAAAATATGAATTCCATAACAAGTTATTGGGTGATGTAATATTGCTTAGAGTTGCACTAGATGTAACTTGAACCCAATCCATATATATAGGGCAAGACATAGATACAGTACTTAGGTACTGTTCCTTAGGTTTCCCTCCTAAGATTCTGCTATGTGGATTTTTCCTCATGGGATTGAAGTATATTTTTTAGTTAAGTAGCCTCATGGCTCAATCTTAAGTGGGGAATCTAAGAAACAACACCTAAGGAATTGTACCTAAGTTTTGTCCATATTAGGTTCTAAGACATTAAGAACTAATGTATTAGAACTTCAATTTATATTTTGTTGGCAAACTATGATCAAAACATCTAGTCTAGGTTTAGGCTTGCTCAAAGTATGTTTATTTGTAAAATTGGAATCGAGTGATAGCAAAATTTATTGGACTAAATCTGCAAGGCTCGATCGATCGAAAAATAGACTTGATCGATCGAACTACGTGCAGATTTATTTTTCTGTAGAGTTCCAATTCAGCCCAAACTTTACTTAAACGTCTTGGGATTCAAGTAAAACACTTCTATATATAAAGGAAACCCTAAAATGTTTTTGAGAGCATTTAGAGAGATTAGAGTGCCTCTTGTGCCTCTTTTATTTTTAGGGTTTTGTACCCAAAGGCTCTCTAAATATTGCTCTATTTGCTGTGTGTGTGAATTTCTTGTGAGATCTGAGAGGTGGTTGCCTTCATACATGCTTAGAATTATTAAGAATGAGATTTCATTGAGAGCTTAATGATCATTCATTTGCTGCACTAAAGAACTTAAAGATACGCAAGCGGGAGTGCTTATACTTGCTAGAGAATCCAAGAAAGAAGGAGTCCATGGTCTCGGAGCTTGCACGTGGTCGTGTCAATAAGTTTTCTACTGGTTGGTAGCAATAGGATATTAGTGGTCTAAGTCCCTATTGTAAAACTTCGATTCTTTCATAGTGGATTCTGGTTTACCTTGAGAATAACTAGGTTAAATCCTTCCCAGGTTTTTTACCGATTTGATTTTCCTGAGTCATCATATTTTTGTGTTCTTTATATTCCGCACTTTACATTAATATGATATATGATTGTGTTAAGCTAGATCTGGAATTTGGACTAAGTAATAACTTGACTAATTAACTAGGTTAATCTGGTTATGTTTTAAGGGGTCTAAAAACATACAAGTGGTATCAGAGCAGGTTAGCTCTTGTGTTAGATCTTTTGATTTAAGAGTTAATCCTTGATCCCTATTATTACGGATAATTTGAAGTGTCTTTCTGCTCGTGTTTGTGATGATTTGAATAAAAAGTACATTGTTGTTTCTATTGATCTTATTGATGCCTGTGAAACTCTTCATAAGGAATTGTTGAAATATATGAAAATTGCTAAGAAATTCAAGAAAGAGTTAAAATTGGCTAATCTTGAAAAAGATGAATTGGTTATTAGATTAGATGAATCTAATAAAATGAATGAAATTTTGAAAAATCAAATTTCCTCTCAAGATGAGAAGATGAAAAGCTTAGAACAAGAGTTGGTTGAATCTAAAACTAAAATTGAAAATTTGACTAATACTAAGCCTACTGTTGATAACAGAAGTGTTTCTGTTTTTCTTAAGCCTAAAACTGAGAAAGTCTATATTCCTCATTTCAAGAGGAATAATAAAGAAAATGCTTATTTTGCTAGGTTAGACAAAGGTAAAAGTTCTGATGTAGACGCTAAAATTTCTAAACCTATATCTAAACCTACTGTTAGAGAACATAAGAAATCTGTTTTTGTGCCTACTTGTCACCTTTGTGGTTTTGTTAGTCATATTAGACCAAATTGTTTTTTGTTGAGGCAAAAACTGAAATCTGAGACTAGATTTGTTGTTAGGAATACTGATGTTCCTAAATTTATTCCTGTTTGTCACTTTTGTGGTGTCTCCGGTCACATTTGTCTTAATTGTTATAAATTGAAATTTAAAAATTTTCTATTTCAACCTAGGATATTTGATGATATTTCTCCTGCCATAAGTTCATATAAATTGTTTCATATTTTTTTGAAAAATTTGAGCTTGTTGGCTTGTGAAAGGAATTTGCAGGATTTTAGTTTTTCTTAGAAGATTGGTATAATCTCTCAAATACACTCTGCTTCTCATGGATTTTCACCTACAAAGCCGAAGACTTGTGCTATATGGGTGAGAAAAGATTCTCTAAGGTGAGTATTACTGACTTGTCCCTAATTTAATTCTTTCAATTGTTTGTGGACATGTTTTGTTTCTGTTTTTGGTTGTTTTGTTTTTTAGGTTGTTTTTTATTAAAAAAAAAATCCAAAAACATCGAAAATTTTCAAAAAGACAAAAATATTTTATTTTTTGTCTAGTTTTTTTCTTGAGGATTACATGAGTTATAATATCTCTCTCTTGATTTAGAACATGCATGACATTGTGGAGAAACTTGAATAGTGTGTGTTATATAAGCGCTAAGCTATTTTTTGATTTTGTGTGAGTATGTACTAGATTGTACATGTCCTCAAGGGTTAATTAAGAAATTGATATTTTTTTGTTTTTGTACCATCTATAGCTTAGTTAAGCAGTATTATGCATAGCTTTGCATTGTTCATTTAGCATAATGTGTGCCTTTTGTTTTTTGTCATAAAATTTGTTTAAAACCTAAAAGATTTTTATGTGTTTTGCATTATTTTTCTTGGATTTATAATCAAGATTGACCATATTATCTTTACATAACATGTTTATGTACCTTGTTTAACTTGGATGAGCTTATTTATTGCACTTTACTAGTTTGAACTTTGTAGTACATGTTGTGTGGGAAGATATTTATAGTTTTTGGTCACTTTGATCTTGATCTTAAAGTCACATGCCTTTGATTGTTGGACTTGGACTTATTAAGAAATGCATAAATAACCATCTCACCACTGTTTACTAGCCAATCATGAATACCTTAGTGCATATCGTAAGATTTTGTGCTCGAGAAAGTGTAGCACATGCACAAGAAGAACATAAGGTGTAACCTCGGTTTAAATGCTAAAATTGGTGTGTACATTGTTGGGTTATAGTAACTTTAAATCAAATAAAATTTGTGTGTATATTATCCCGGCTATCTTTAATAAGTTTCTGATTAAATAAAATTGGTATGTACATTATGAGGCAAATCAAGAAACTTACATGATTGCAAGCGTTTATTCTAGAAGATGTGGGAGTTATATGATGTAACTCTTCAGGTGATAGTCTCTTTCAAATTCTATATGATGAATTTGTAGACTTTGTGTTTGATTTCTATTCATATATCACCTCACATGTATCTCAAACTTTTGCTAGTTGCACACACTACACAAGTTACTCTTTGCTAAACTTGATACATTTTATTGTGCGTGATCTTGTTATGACTATCCAAGATTAAAAGATCCTTGATCGTAATGCAAAATGTGTTTAAAGTTTGAGATTTGAGGACAAGTTGGTTGAAAAACTTGTTTTTGGAAGATCTGGGTTGAATTCAAGTGTTTTTGAAAAACTTTTAATCTCATACTCATGCATTTCATTCATGAAACACTATGCTTTGAGGAGTTTCTGCATTAAACTGCTCTGTTTTTCAAAAATTTGTTTTTTCCAGATTTTCGACCGATCGAATTTGTCTCTTGACCGATCAAAATTGTGATAAAAATTTTGGTTTGATTCTGTCTGACTCGATTGGTATTCGATCGATGCTCGACCAATCGAAACTGAAAATTTTTCAGTTTTTAGAGTTTTGACCATATTTTTTCATGCATCATTTATGTTTAGGGTTTACATGCATTGCATTGTTTTTTGTATCCATCTTGCAATTTTGCAGTCATATCTCTCATTGTTTTCACACATAACATGCATACACTTTGCTAAATTCGGTACTCAACTTGATCTAAAAATTGATTGATTAATTTTTTAATTATGTACTTTTTAGTATATACTATTTTTATGTGTGAACTACAGAAAATATTTTTCTTAAGAGATATGATGGATAATCAATCTGCAAATATTTTCTCTACTCATGCGACTGTTTATAGGTCACATAGTGTCAAGTATGCTTTTATTGAAAGAGAGATTATATTTCTTCATGTGTATCCTCAACTTAGTTTTTAAGTTTGGTTTATGTCTTTTTATTTATCCCCACATCCTAAGTTTTCCCCAAAACTGTTTTTCCCAAAACTTGTTTTGTTTTTCCTATTTTTATATGGAGAGAAGCTTGTTTTTTAACCTTTGCTCTTCCTAGGGGGAGTTGTCTCTATTTTCTATAAAGTTGAATTATTTTGTGTTCCCTTAATTCTCTATTTTCTCTTGACTTCTGTTGTGTATTTTTTTAATTTGGGCAACAATGAGTTGTCTTTGTCAATACGTGACAAAAAGGGTGAGATGTAGATGAAATTTGGGAATATGTGAGAATCTTGTTTGTTTTGTTTAGGGGGAGCTGAAGTTGTTTTTGATAGGGGAAGAAAATCAATTTTTTATGTATCTAACTTAAGGGGAGAGTTAGTTTGCATATTTGTTGTTTTATTATTTTTTACTTGTATTTTCCACACATGCGTTTATGCGTTTGTTGAGTGTTTCAAGAATATACAGGTTGATTCAGTCGTGCTGTTGTCTACACTTGCAACTGATGGATAGTAGTTAGGTTGAATTGTATTTGGGCTAATTGTAACTTTGAGCATTTTATGTTTGTAATGTGTTTTGTCACGGATTGCCAAAGGGAGAGATTGTTAGGTTCTAAGACATTAGGAACTAATGTATTAGAACTTCAATTTGTATTTTGTTGGCAAACCATGATCAAAACATCTAGTCTAGGTTTAGGCTTGCTCAAAGTATGTTTATTTATAAAATTGGAATCGAGTGATTGCAGAATTTATTGGACTAAATTTGCAAGGCTCGATCGATCGAAAAATAGACTCGATCGATCGAACTACATGCAGGTTTATTTTTCTGCAAAGTTCCAGTTCAGCTCGAACTCTACTTAAATATCATGGGGTTCAAGTACAACACTCCTATATATAAGGGAAACCCTAAAACGTTTTTGAGAGCTTTTAGAGAGATTAGAGTGCCTCTTTTATTTTTAGGGTTTTGTACCCAAATGCTCAATAAAGGTTGCTCTATTTGCTGTGTGTGTAAATCTCTTTTGAGATCTGAAAGGTGGTTGCCTTCACACATGCTTAGGATTATCAAGAAAGAGATTTCATTGAGAGCTTGATGATCATTCAGTTGCTGCACTAAAGAGTTTAAAGATGTGTAAGCAGGAGTGATTATACTTGCTGGAAAATCCAAGAAAGAAGGAATCTGTGGTCTCGGAGCTTGCACGTGGTCGTATCAGTAAGTTTTCTACTGATGGGTAGTAATAGGATGTTAGTGGTCTAAGTCGCTATTGTAAAACTTCGATTCTTTCATAGTAAATTCAGGTTTACCTTAAGGATAGCTAGGTTAAATCCTCCCCAAGTTTTTTACCGGTTTGGTTTTCTTGGGTCATCATATCTTTGTGTTCTTTATATTCCGCACTTTACATTGATATGATATATGATTGTGTTAACCTAGATCTGGAATTTGAACTAAATAATAACTTGGCTAATTAACTAGGTAAATCTGGTTATGTTTTAAGAGGTCTAAAAACATACAATCCATATATATATATTATCAATTAGCATTTTAGCAAAATTGAAGAGGTTCTCCATTATCTTCATCCTCTTCTTACGTCCCCTATCTCTTTAGCATCATAAGTACAATAACAGATTTTTTTCATAAAATAATTATATATATATATATATATATATTTACACTATGTTCAATTTTGACCACCATATAGTGTACTTTGAAGCAAAATGGAGAAAAATTGTTGAATGAGATTGAGGAAGAGGACAAAGCAATAAGCATCTACAGTTTCGTAATAGCAATATTCACACCCAAAGAAGCCTCTAAGGCTGTGTTTGGTTCCCGTAAAATATTTTCCGGAAAATAGCCTATTTTCCGGAAATGTTGTTTTCGGGAAAGGAAAATATTTTCAAGTGTTTGGTTGCATAATGAAAATTGTTGTAGAAAATATTTTCATGTGTTTGGTTCTATTCTAAAAATGCTATTTTCCTATACATTTTTCACATTTTCTCAGCTATTTTCTCAGCATCCAAACAAATTTTATTACAAAAAATTTCAAAATCACAGCAAACTCCGACAATCAAAAGCAGAAACAAAACCAAAGAAAAAATATATCAAATCCGGTCAGATCGTTGCAGTGAGGTGACTGGGTTTGAAGGCGAAGGCGAAGGCGTGTGAGGCGACTGGGTTCGATCGGTGCGGTGCGACTCGCAACGGGTTCTAGGTTCTGGGTTCGCCGGTGCGAAGGCGATCGGTTCTGGGTTCGTGGCGATTGATGATCGACAATGGGTTCTGGGTTCGTGGCGATCGACAATAGACGATGGGTTCTAGGTTCGTGGCGAGATCGCGCAACAGAGGCGAGGCGATTGAAGGTGATCGAAGACGAGATCGGCGCGGTGCTCGGGGTTCGCCGGCGACGTCTCCGGCGTGATCTGGGCTCCTCTTCTTCCTCTCTCTCTCTCTCTCTCTCTCTCTCTCTCTCTCTCTCTCTCTCTCTTTCCAGAAATCATTTGAAGTGAAAATAGGGATGGAAATGCATTTCAGTGGTCAAAGCTCCTTTTTTTCGATCAAATGAAAATGATTTCCGAAAAATTCAATTTTCAAAACCAACCAAACAGCCTATTTTATGGAAAATGATTTCCTGAAATCATTTTCACCCAAAACAAACGAACCCTAACCTATTCGGTAAACAAAATTAATGGCCACACGGATTTATTTACAGTTATTAATCTCTCTTTGTCTCTATATTTTAATCTTAAAACAATTGCTTTCAACAAAATTGGAGAAAGTAGTAACCATATCTATTGAAGCCATCAAAGAAAGTATTCTTTGCACACCAAAAAGAGTGTTAAACCCTAAACGTTTTTAAATTTTTCTAGAATCGACAAAAGATATCAACCCGACTACAAGGTTATTTAACACTTGACATTGTGTCTGTTTGGATACAACTTATTGTTGCTGAAAGTTGCTAAAAACTGATTGTTGCTTGAAAACAATGTAGCAAAATAATTTTTAAATGTATGAATAATATCGTGGGACCCATTTTTAATATTTTTAATAGATAAACAGTACATAAACAGTATGTGAACAGTACACACACTGTCATGAATAGTATTTTTTGTCCCACAAAGTCAGCAAAAGCGGGCCAAAAAAAAGGGAGAAAACGCGTAGCAGGAAAACGCACCACAACTATACTTTCTATCCAAACCCTCACATTGTACATGCGATGCTAATTTTAATGAGTAATCATTTTTTTTTTTTTTTTTTTTAATGAAAGCACGAGTAATCATCTTTTTTTTTTTTTAAGACGTGAATGCACTTTTAGTCGTTACATTTTACATCTTTTCTATTTTAGTCTCTACATTTTCATTTTACCACTTTTAGTCCCTAAATCAGTTAACACATTTTATTTTGGTCTTTACCATTACTCACTTAACAGAAATTGCTGATGTAGCAAACGGAATGTACTGTTGGCACATTAAATACTGACGTGGCCAATAAAATAATATTAAAAAATATCACATCAGCATAAAATAATGATTAAAAAAGACACATAAGCATCCACATCATCTTTTAATTTTGAAAATTAATTTATCTATTTTAACAAAATAAAAAAATGAAAAAATGAAAAAAAAATTAGAACCTAAAATACACATGAATTTAGATCTGGTCTCATCTTAAACATGAACAAGAAAGAACACAAAACCAAAATATTCAATCACATGAACACAAACCCAAAAAAAATAAATTTACCAACAAAAACATAAATTTCCCATCTCAAATCTGTAACTGGTTGCCTTATCTCGTTTCCCTAGATCTCTCCAGCAACGCTCTCATTGGATCGATCCCGCCGGAGATGACCCCAACATGAATTCAGATCTAATTACATCTTAAACATGAACACAACCCAGAAATTTTAATCTTAAGAATACAAACTCAAAACACAACTAGAATACAAGATCACAAATACAATAACCTCCCTAACACAAGAACACACACAAACCTGAAGCCTCCAGAAGATCAAATCTATAAATCCAGCAAGGAAACACATAGAACATGTAAACCCAAACACACACATCCACACACATCAAAGCCTACATATTTACAATTCAAAATTCAAAACACAAGCACTTCAACAGTACACACATTCATCAAAATTTACACCCATTTTGAAAGCAATCCGAATTTACACACATTCATTAGCTACTTGCAACCAAACCTAATTAACAAACCAAACCAAAAAAAAAAAAAAAGAGTCTCGGCCATACCCAAAACAAAAAGGAAAAATGAAATTAAAATAAATAGAGAAATAGAAAAGAAAACAAAAGAGGAAGGGAGAGTGATAACGACGACCACCATTGGTGGTGGTGCTAGTGTGTGCTGCCCTGTCGTTGATGGTTGGGTTCGTGGGTCTCGGTCATTTCGAGTTGAGTGAAAGAGAGAGATTGAACCACTACTCACAGGTACACTAACGCAAGCTCCAGAAGCATATAAAGCGTTAGTGGGGCGCTCCTCCTTCCGATGTGGGACTCCAAGTCCTGGGGCTGAGACTATGAAACCCCTCTTGGCTTGCCTGCACTCGGTCGAAGAGGGCAAAGACGCACCGCGCCTGGCACCGCGTCGCGTGTACAATCAGATGTGGGGGGAATTCACAAATTCTTACCTTACACTTATAATCTTCTTTAACTTAACAAAAGGCTCAGTGAACTCATATGAAAAATAACATCCCAATAGACCAAATTTTGCTATTCTAACGTGGACAGATAGAGTGTTAGTTGAACTTAAATAAAAAATAACATCCCAATAGAGTGTCACATTTTGAGGTTTTTTGCCTCTTAAATTAATAATGCTTACAAGTGGATGTAATGATGTATGGTAATTACATCAAATAAATGCAAATTTTTGGTTTTTTATGAATAAATGTATAATTTATGTGATTGTTTAACATACCAATGTGTATTTTTTTTTTTTCAAATAATATAAGATCTTACGATCCATGATTTGATCTTACGATCCACGATCTCACCTACTTCCCACAATCTTATGTAAAATCTCGATTTTGAAAGCCTTGGTGATGACTACTTCTCTTTTTCCCTATCAATTCCATATTTCTAGATTGATTTTTCTCTCTGAGATTCAATTCTAGAAATGATGAAATAGAGAGTGACAATGAGTTAAGAGAGACCGAAACAAAGGAGAGAGAGAGAAAAAAAAAAAAAAAGAATGGTAAAATATAATTTTGGTTCCAAAATTTTACTAAAAGTTTTATTTTCGTTCTTAAATTTTAAAAGTTCTTGACACAATAGTTCGCCCCCCGCACCCCCCAAACTCAAAATTTCTAGCTCTACCACTATTTACTAAGTAAGCTAAATTTTAAATGCAAAGCTCTGCGTTTTGGTCATCTTTGAGCATCTTCAGCAGATTCATCAAATTTTTGTACTGTTTGGAGAATGAACAGTGACTTTTACCTTTATCTACCCACTTTTTCAAATACACATTCCAACAGATTCTCTATCTCATTTAAATATTATTTTTTTCATTCATTATTTATTCTTTTTTTAACTACATATCTTCCAACATTTTTTTATTCAACACATTATTATTATAATAGAAAAAATGTATTTGAAGAATGAACAGTAGCCTATCAGACTTGATAGACTACTGTTCATAAGCCAAAAAAAAAAAAGGGTATAGAGAAGCTGCTGGAGTTGGGTTTTTTGGCCATATTCTCTATTATAGCTAATATTTTAGCTATACATTGATTGCTGGAAATGCTCTTCTTCATCCTCCTCAATCTGAACCCATTCTGTGCTTCTTCGGACATCACCTTAGCATAATGCGAAAAAATTGTTGTTTCAATTATCCTTAGGTTTCATCGCGGACAAAAAAATAAAATAAAATAAAAAACTAATTTTGCTCTAGCTCGTCAGTTTCTCTACTCTCTCAGTTTGGAATGATGCAAATTAACATGATCACCATGGCTCAGGAGTTAGCACCACACAGTACCTACATTGTCCTATCACCACCTCTGGGCACCAACAGTCTTGGTCTGAACCAGAGGTACAAAAATACATTGCGGGTTGTCATGCAACATGGGCCTGAGATCCGCAATTTTCCATTTGCATGGCCCTAATTTATTTATTATTGGACAAGGTTACAAGAACTACAATCTAGATGTTGCTAACCCATTTTTTCCTTAGGCCTCAAGAGCACAAGCCTAAGGGCCCAGGTCAGCAAGCCTATGAAAACAGGCTGTAAACAATAAAACACCCAATTCTGTAAAATAAATAAGCTACAGAAAATAGGGTCTGTAGTAGAAAAAAAGCTTTAAGAAGGACCCAAAATCTTGAAATCCAATGCAAAACAGTCCATGTCCTTATACGTTTACCCAAGCTCAACACCCAAATGAGTTAGTTAGTCCTACATTAGCTTTAATTGCCCTAGCACCCTCTCAGGGTTGTATTTTTTTTTTTTTTTTTTTTGACAGAAAAAGGTAGAGGTATATTAATAAAAACAAAATCAGAGAGACAAAGCTATCAGGGTGGGTCCCAAACCTATGTGTTTACACCATTCAATAAGAGACTACCACATTAGCAGTTTACTTAAAATTTAATACATTTTACCACACATATAACATCTCAACAAACTCCCAATTTGGTTGGATTTATATATGGGTATTAGAATTGATTGGGTATGATTGTAATTATTCTTAAATATGTGATAAGACGATGTGGCATATTGGGATTGGAGGTGTAAAACATGAATTTTACACCATATTCTTACAGAATTTAATCTCTTTTAATAAGCTTGCTTTGGTAGAGTCTTATACCTTAGTGGTATTGCATGAACGATCATATTTATGAAAAGAACTATTATTCAAATCTCTCTCCCCTCTTATCATGGTACTTTATTTTGACATTCATGTAGTCTAATCGTGGTTAGTCTATAAACTATGCTTCTTTCTTAGGATTAGTATTGGTGACACAGGCAAGGCACTTGCTTAGTTTATTGGAAGGTTTCATTATAATAATTGATGATATAATTTGGCATATGGTATTAACCGTTAAAAACACTATTAATTAAAGAGAATACATTTGGTCCGGATAGGGTGTAAAACCCCCACTTTACACCATCCAAAAGAAACACACCACATAAGCATTACACTTAACAATAAAATACACATGTTACACATACATAGTAACTCCTTAAAAGCCAATTTCACAAAATTCTAAAGAAAAAAAAAAAACCCCACTTTTAGATCCCATGGAAAAGCTGTAGTTGAGAATAACACCATAGACGCTAGCCTCAAATGTCCAATCCCACAAAGAAGCTACTAATGTGACATTTTTATTGGGTGGTGTAAAGTGGGGGTTTTACACCTGATCTGGACCGAATGTATTCTCTTAATCAAATAGAAAAGACTTAGAGAGAGAATTACATTTCCACTTTCACTGCAATTGAAAATTTAGTGATGACATATTAAGCGTTATAGTTTTACAAATGATAATTTAAAAAGGAAAATAATTGTAAAAATTTTCATGTATCTCATTATTAAGTTCATGTTTTTGTTTAGGCCAAAATGCAAAAGGACCCCTTGAGATTTGTGTTATCACTTCTTTGTAGTAAATTTTAGATGAAAACAACAACTTAATTGTTGTTATAAACTACGTTATCTCTATTTGTTTTAAATTCTTTGGATAAACACAAAAATTTAATAATTGATTCGAACTTTTTTTTTTCTTTTGCTTTTTTATTCTTTCTTATGTATGAAACACCACAATCTTTTTTTTTTTTCTTATAATTTATGGCTCCTTCTTCCTTTTTAATTTTTTTTTTTGTTTTTATTTTTACATTTCGATGATATCAAAACCTTATTTTTCCTTCACTTTGCCACATGTACTGATTTAAAATATAAGGAAAATTACACTTTGCCCACCTGTGGTTTGCTTGAAAAAAACTTTGCCTACCTGTCATTTAAAAATTAGCACTTTACCCACCTAAAGTTAGCTCTGTTTATCTTTAGTTACCCACCTTTGTTAAAAATAGGAGTAAATTTGTATTTTTGTTACCCTTTTATGTTTCTCTCCTCTCAAAACATAAAAAACTAAAAAATCAAGAGAAAAAAAGTTCTAAAAGCTAAGTTTTCTAAAAATTAAAACCTAACTTTTACATCTTCTTTTCTTGTATTAACTATTACATCTTCTATTTTAACAAGTACAAAAGGATATTGATGCAAAAGCGGAAACCTTGTTTTTGTTGTATAGCCAGTAGACAGAAAGTTAAATCAATGAATAGTGCTGTCTGCAGTAATTCATGGACAAAGAGTCGCGCAAGGGAGTGCAAATAGGCAAATAGAGTAATGGTAACTTACTTTAGTCTGATTGAAGTATAAAAGAATGAACAATGAGATCCCAAATACCATATCTGACCATATGTTGGCAAATGCTCTACGATTCTCTAACCTCCACTCATCTCTCAACTCTAATCTGTTCAAGCAACAAATAGGAAGCCAATAAGAATAGCATTCACTAAAGAAATTAACGTTTATAAATCTATTTTCATATGAACAGAACATAAGGAAATTTTTTTGGGGGCAACAATTGTTTAGAATAACATTTCCAGCTGTAAATTGTCTTATAATAATTAAATACGCAATTTGTAATTGTTTATGAAGTTTTTATGTGAGAGGGGATAAAGTCATTATTCACAAATTCCTCTGATGATATGTTTCTCAAAGACATGTTTCCATTAGCATTGGCATCATAAGCAAGAAGAATTCTGAATTTGATTTATTCTAAGCTTCCTATTTCCAGGTATGCTGCTAATTCTGGACATTCTGAAGCCTATGTAGGAAATTAGATATACCATCTAGGTAGGTGATAGAATCTGATATTTTCTTATGAATCAGTTGTTCCTGTAATCTAACTTTCTCCATCTTTAATTCTTTTACCATTTCAAGCTTTTGATTTCTTCTGACATCAAGCATTTGTGCTGCAAGTGGGACAGTCTTCACATATCTGTTCACAACATAGGAGTTACTTGATTCATTATTAAGAAATTAAGTTCAAGTACAAATGGCAGAAAAAACAAATCTATGATTCAATGTGATATACTTACAAATCTTTGACTTAAACTAAAATTTAAACATCCATTACCCTATACAAAATCTAGAATCAGCTGTCACAATAGTAAGTACAGAGAAAAAAAAAATAGACGACCTTCCACCACAACCAGTAAATCTTTCATGGCTGCATCAATATCATTTTGTATGTGTTAAAATAGATCTAAAAGTTCATACATGAAAAGAATATGTAAAAGTTAGATTTTAATTTTTATAAAACCTAGCTTTTAGATCTTCTTTTCTCTTGATTTTTTAGTTTTTTATGTTTTGAGAGGAGAGAGATATAAAAAGGTAACAAAAATACAAATTTACTCCTGTTTTTAATAGAGGTGGGTAATTGGAGACAAACAGAACTAACCTCAGGTGGGCAAAGTGCCAATTTTTAAACTACAAGCAGGCAAAGTGTTTTTCGAAAAAATCACAGGTGGGCAAAGTGTAATTTCTTCTAAAATATACTTAAAGAAACACTTATTTGTTCTAATCTATTAACTTAATTACTGCATAAGAACTCCAAATAATCTTCATTTTATAAGAAAAAAGATTTACCTGCAAACATCTTAGGAGCCTTAGGCTTCAACCTCCAATAGGAAGATGACACGTATCTTATCATGTGCAATGCACATAATTCACCTATTTGGTTGTATTAAATGTAGTTAATCGAGTTATGTGCATGCATATAACAAAGACATATGTCAACTTTCTATTGAAAGTTGAAGCCCAAAACTCCAAATATGTTTATAACAAACTTTTTCCTTTTATAAGTGTGCAATAAGTGTGTAAATTCAAGATGATCTGTATTTTTGTTCGATAATCTTAATGTTCCAACACACTAGATGGGATAAAATGAGGACACTCTCACCGGAAGCTCTATCACAACTTTTATCCACAAAGTAGAGAGATATGTTGAAAATCAAATGATGATAGTGATATGAAATGGATATGGTCTAATAATAATAGCCCCACCTCAGACGAATTAACACTTTTCCCCACTGGTTATTAACTTTAACAGAGAAAAATCTTCACATTCCACAAGCACCCGTGTGAATCCAATGTCACGGCACCTCCTTAGCCCATGCAGCAATGGGCAATGCTCCAATCTCCATAACTCAATTTGCTCATCATTTCTAAGTTGTGGCTAAGAAAAATAAAATTTTCCAAACATAAGTTTAACATGGTATGCTACCCCCAAATATATTATCAATTAGCATTTTAGCAAAATTGAAGAGGTTCTCCATTATCTTCATAAGTGCCTAATTTTCTCTTTAGCATCATAATTCATAAGTACAACAACAGATTTTTTTTCATGAAATTATCTTTTTTGTTTTATTTTATATGTATTTATTTACACCATGTTTAATTTTGACCACCATATAGTGTACTTTGAAACAAAATGGAGAAAAATTGTTGAATGAGATTGAGGAAGATAGAGGATAGAGCAATAAGCATCTATAGTTTCGTAATAGCAATATTCTCACCCAAAGAAACCTCTAACCTATTCGGTAAACAAAAATGGTTACACGGATTTATTTACAATTATTAATTTCTCTTTGTCTCTATATTTTAATCTTGATCTTCACTGATAGGTCGATTGGGCAAGTGGATTTCTTTGGGTCTTTATCGATGGGTCGATTAGGTGAGTGTATTTCCCTAAGAGATTTAGATGATCACAAGCTGAGAGGAGAGAGACGCTTGGGCGATTGGTGTTTTGCGAGAATAAAAAATAGTCTAAACAGAGAAAGATACTTGTGACGTAAAATAGAAGGAAGAAATGATATTTATGGGCCCATTCCCATCTCTGTGCTTCCTAGTATGGCCCAAAATAGCCTAATACCATTATTTAGCGAAATATTTAGTAATTTATCACTATTTAAAAAATATTTAAAAATCTAATACCTTTTCAAAACTCAAGTTTGACCCATAGCCTGAGTTTATGAAAATTGAGTTTCATAAAAATTTGCCATAGTAAAACTTGCTGACCAGGAATTAAAAAATATACAATGCCACGTAATAACTCCAGTTTTATAAACTCGTGGGCTCATTAGTTTCAAAATATGTAACTCACTGACATGAATGACAAAAACTTGTGTTTCTACTACTTACGGAAGAAAGGCATGCATCCTTGCCTATTCTATTTATGTAACATAAAAATGCCCGTGTCATTTGTTTCATATACGAGTTCCATGTATTGTGATGTGATGTCATTGTCTTGTCACCAATCATGCTTTTGTCAAAAACTTGTGTTAGTTGGTTATTGTAGTTCAGACTTCTGATGCCTGATGGTATGTTGGGGTGTGAGGGAGAAAGAGAGAAGACAGTTTTCCTTTAATTGACTTGTCAACAGAGTGCTCATAAAACAAAATATAAAACTAACTTGTATATAGAAAATTTTTCCAAGACACTTAAAAAACTCATAGGAAGCTGTAGGCTTGGCTCAATCATCAAAATATCCTATATTCCTTATGGTACTCAGGCTTCTAAAACTGAGGATGGATAAAAATTTAATTACCGCAGGTGCTAACAGATTTTTATGAAATTCCATTTTTATAAATTTGTGTTCGAAGTCAATCTCGTGTTTTTAGAACCCGATTTTTAAAAAGTAATAAATTATTAAATATTTTTTAAATAGTGGTAGGACACTAATTATATCAGCCAAAGATAATATTTAATCATTTTTATTCTTAGGTGTTCTAAAGGGTGATATGATTGTTGGAGACATCCCTATGATTTTTAATTTTTTTACCCAAAGAGTCCAAGAACATCAGTATTCTTTTGTCCCCATAAAAGTTTGTCTTCATACGGAATAAATAAATAAATAAAACGACAATCTATCAAGCTTACTTGACTAGTCTTATATTTTTTTTGCTGAATACTTGACTAGTCTTATTGAGCATTAGTAGCGGTTTCTTTCAATTTTCATCATATTTTAGGATAAAACTTTTTTTTTTCCTCTTTCAGCTAATTACTTTTTTCTCCCACTCACTGTAGATTTTTTATTCTAAAGTCTAAATCCTATTCTATTTACTTTTCAAAACACTCACTTTACTTTATCACAATTACAGAAGCACAAAAATAATAAATATATGTTTAGGAAATGAATAATGCTCCCTAAAGATAGAGAGAAATATTGTAGTTAAAACCTATTTTGAGATGAAAATTGGTAAACTGATATTGTATGAATTTGTGTTTTTTAATTTTAGTTACCCATATTTAGCCCCTTGCCCGTTTTTAAGTAATATGCTAACAATGCATTGTCCAGCTTTGTAAACTTCCTAAGCTGCAACAAGATTTCTATTGGCATGACTATCAACAAAGACAGTTAGACTTCATGCATTCAACCATTCAAGATAAGGATGAGAAACCAAGTCAAGAAAGTCAACATCATGACATTGAGAGCCACTACAACTTTCCACAAACCCGACTAGTTGAGCAACATGTGTCATATCATTCATAAATGTAAGGGGCCATGTCATATTCAACTTATTGCTATTAGTCATACTTTCACTGTTTTTCTCCTTTTTCTCACCATTAAAGAAACCATGAAAAGTTCATAGTATACCCTGCTTTCCCTCAAGTTTCAGTTCATCATGGAAATTGCTTCTCATCTCTTTGCAATTGCAGGGGCTTTTGTACTGGTACTATTGTACAATCTATGGAGGCTGAGAATTGGTAGTCACAAAAGTAAGGGTATGTTGGCCCCGGAGCCATCAGGTGCCTTGCCAATCATAGGTCACCTTCACAAACTAGGTGGCCAAAACCCAGTTGCCCGAACCTTGGCAGCTATGGCTGATCAATATGGCCCCATATTCACGATCCGATTTGGTACGAAAAGTGCAATTGTTATTAGCAATCATGAGGCTGTCAAGGATTGTTTCACTACAAATGACAAGGCTTTGGCTGCTCGTCCAAGGTCTAGCCATGGAAAGTACCTTGGCTACAACTATGCAGGATTTGGGTTCATCAACTATGGAAAATTCTGGCTCAAGATGAGAAAGATAACCATGCTAGAACTCCTCTCTAGTCGTCGGCTTGAGACACTAAAGAACGTGCAAGTTATTGAGGTCGACAATTTGATTAAAGATTTGTACACTCTTTGCATGAGCAAAGAGCACAACAACCAAGCTAAGGTGGTGATTAGTGAGTGGATTGAGCGCTTAACCTTCAATATAATTACTAAAATGATTGCAGGGAAAAGTTATTTTGGAAACTTGAATGATGGGAATGATGGAGAGGCACAAAGAATAGGGAAAATTATTAAAGAGTTCATGTATATATCTGGGGTCCCTGTTGTTTCGGATCTAGTTCCATTTCTAGGAGGGCTTGAATATTTTCTGGGCCAAGTAAAATCCATGAAGCGAATTGCAAGGGAATTGGACACTCTAGTTGGAAGTTGGGTTGAAGAGCATACTATGAGGAGGGCTGAAAATGAACCAATCGACAAACCAGACTTCATCGATATCATGTTATCTGTAATTGAGGATGATGGCATGTTTGGCCATACGCGTGAAACCATTATCAAGGCAACAGCATTGGTATGTTTCAGTTATATTTTATTATGAAAAATGTTATATTCGCAATATTTTCATAACAAATCTTGAATGGTAATTAATTATTGGTTTTTATTTGCGCTTACTACTAACATTACTTTTTTTTACCTAACACAAACAATTTGCTACCTAGAATTTTGTTTGAAAATATTGTGTCACTATCTTTACTCTTTTATTATAAATCATAATCATATATTGCTAAAATTACCCATCGATAAATAAATGAACTGCACAAACTACTAATAATTGAGTCTTGCTAAAGACCTCTAGTCCTCTACCGTTTATGAATTAGTTTATTTATCCTCTACAGTTTAAGAATTAGTTTATTTATTCCTGTCTTGTTATGAAAGATTAATATTATAAAAAACATTTGCATGATCTATGTTATTCTTTGTTGAGAATAAAGACAATGTAGAGAAGTTAGATGCTTTTAGAGTATAATGACTTAGTATTCTCTAATCTTATATTTATGGTGGATCCCACAAATTAATTCATAAAAGAGTCCATCATTAATGTGAGATGAGGGCAAAGTAAATCATGTACTCCGAATTCCATAAGTAGCTAATAATTTTCCATATAAATAGTATACACTAACAATAACATTCTCTAATTACATCCTTGATCCATATTACTATAAATTTCTCCTTTTTATGTCCATCTTTAGGATAGGCTAATAACATCCCACAACATAATTAATCAACTAAGCTTTTATTGTGTCTTTGACTTATATATGCTCATTCTAATATATTAAATAATCAGACCATAGTTTCTTTTATCTACAAAGAACAATACTCTTTAAAGAAACTCTGCTTTCTAAGTGTGGTCTCAATTTCATGTAGAATCTCATCTTGGCTGGGTCCGACACTACATCTCTTAACTTGACATGGCTCTTGTCTATATTACTGAACAACAAGCATGCTTTGAAGCAAGCCCAAGAAGAGCTCGATCTCAAGGTTGGTAGAGAGAGATGGGTGGACAACCATGATATCAAAGACCTAATTTACCTCCAAGCCATAGTGAAGGAAACCTTGCGCTTGTACCCACCAGGCCCCTTATCAGTTCCACATGAAGCCATGGAGGATTGTCATGTATGTGACTATTATGTTCCAAAGGGTACTCGTGTTTTTGTCAATGTGTGGAAGTTGCATCGAGATCCAAGGATCTGGGATGACCCAGATAAGTTTTTTCCGGAGAGATTCCTCACAAAACATGCAAATATAGATGCTTCAGGGCAACATTTTGAGTTCGTACCATTTGGGTCTGGTAGACGATCTTGCCCAGGTTACACATTTGCCTTGCAAGTATCTCACTTGACACTAGCTCGATTACTTCAGGGATTTGAGTTCACAACACCATTGAATGTGCCAGTAGACATGACTGAAGGCTTGGGCATTACCTTACCCAAGGCAACTCCCCTTGAAGTTCTTCTCAATCCACGCCTTGCTACGGAACTCTATCAATGACAAACATAAATATAGACTATGCTTGACTAGAGTACATGTTTTTAATAAGTTTTTGCGCTTCAAGAGTCTCATAACTTAACAACATTGCCTAATCTTTTTTACTAGGAGAATCATTAGGTGGTCTTATTGTGGTACTTTCCTGTACATGTTTTTGTTGTGTTGTGTTTCTTTTTCAATATCTTTTTTTCATTTTCTTTTTAATGAAGTAATCTATTGTCACTACAAGAAAGTTTGCTATTTTCAACGATTGAAACCGTCAAAAAAAGTATTAGAAACCGTCAAAAAAATTATTTTCGATATTTTAAGTAACCGTTGAGAACCGCCACTAAAACCTATGTTGAAATTTTTTTTTCTACAGCCTATGTGATGGTTAAAAAATGTGATTCACTTTTATCAACACCTATTAAATGTCGAAATATTAATAAAAACCATTGAAACATATGTTGTCTTAAGGTACATTTCAACAGTTTAAAATTGTTGAAATAAGTATTTTAAAATAAATAAATAAATAAACAAATTTGGATGCAGTCCTTGACATGATCAAAATTTAATAACTTGATTCAAAAATAAACATAAATACAATTGTGCAATTCCAAATTAAATTATCCATTCTCATATAAAAACTAAAGCACCAATCTAATTTTCAAGTATTCAAATAGTTACAAGTTTTCAAAATGGCTAATTACAAGAAAAAAAAAATTGAAAACCATTGTGCTCCATCAATTATCCTCAAGTAATAGATATATGGAGAAGTGCCACTTCGCCACTTCCCAACAAGAAGGCTAGGCCCATGACAAAAGCTAGTATCATTGAAAAAAAGATGATGCATCCTTTTTTCATGTACTTCCCCATAGAGGACGCCCCATATTTTCCTTACTCCATAAAACACATACATCCACTCTAACAAGTGCATATCCACCCAATTTGCTCCAGGTTTCATTGTAGATGTTAATCCATTGTGTGCACCAAGGACAACCGGTAAATCACATAAAATTGGGTAAGACTTAAGTGAGGAGCTACCTAAATTTTATTAACCACACAATCTTTATGTTAAATCATATAGAAAGTGAATCACATACCTGTATTTCACCTTTGTTCCCAGCAGTGATATTTGAGATCGTCCAAGAAGCTTCTTTGTTGATGCAAGAAAGCACTTGGTTGTCAATTACAAACTGGAAAATACATAGCAAAGGTACTTTGTTGCCATGTATAGGGAAGAAACACAGCACTTTCATTCAAAATGTATACTTGAGAGAGAGAGGGAAATATGGCTTGTTTATTAATTATATGGTCTTCTAATACATGCTTATCAAAGAAATTTTTTTTTTTTTTCTTATCCTACCTCAACAGAATCTGAAATACGGTCTGCAAGTAAATTGTACTAAGTAACTATTTTGTAGCCCCTAATTAATTCACACCAAACATGTAGAGCGTACGAAATTAAGATAAGCCAAAGGCAATACAAAACGAAGTATTAATCAAGCTCAGTACACAATACAATAAACCTCCACAGTTTATTGTTTAACTACCATAATAGATAAAGCTTCACACAAAATGAGCAAGTCACTTAATATAACTAACACTATAGATCAGGCTTCACACACAATGAGCAAGTCAGTGGAGCAAGAGAATCAATAAGTGCACTACGAATATTGATAATGTAAATGAAGTCAAATTGGCCCAATAAAATACCAAGGTCTCACATTCTCCAAAAAAAAAAAAAAAAAAATACTAAGGTTTCAGGAAAATAATTTATCTTAGATCCAAGTAGCTAAAGATTCAAACAGTAATACTCTAAGTGGCCATTTGTAACACATTTAAAACTGCCACAGCTGATTCTACCACTAATAGGGGAAAATATTAAAAAGTGGGTCCAAGCAGCTAAATTTTCAAACAGCAAAACTGTAAATGGCCATTTGTAACACAGCTCAGCACCCTGCAAAAAAACATTCCAGCTGCAAGTATTAAATAAAAGAGAAAACAGACACAAAATAAAGTTGACCCTTCAGATGATGATATTGCAGAAACTGACACTATTAGCACAGATCATTCAAAAGCTTATAAAGGGTTTTGCCACAATTTTTACTCAAAAAGAAAGGGAAAACAAAAACAAAAAAGGGCCCTTAAAGAATATCTCTCTTGACCATTCACCAAAACTCTGTCCAATGTGGACCTGAGTACACATGTAAAGCAAAATGTTAATTAAACAAGAGTAAAGAAGAAGATTTTCAGAAAAGGTGGCAACAAAAAGAGAGTTTTCATCCCAAGTGTTTCTCTATAGGGCCTTTCTAAACTCTGAGAGAACGCCTTAGTTAAAAAATGCAGAGGTCATGATTTTTTTTTAATGGGCAATTAGTCAAGTCTTTCAATTCTTTTAATAGGCATTGGATATTTTTTCTATTAAAAAGTTACACACCAAGTTCTTATTGAACTTATGACCATACCCCCCACCTCATTGTTTCAACAAGAGGAGATGCCAACTTTTTTTCCCCTAAGTGAAGATGCCAGGAATTAAACCCCGGAGGTATACGTATACCCACCACTAGGTGGGGGGGTGCCTATAACCTAAAAATTGATACCAAGCTTGTCTCAACCAGCAGCTGAAAACCTAAAAATATTCTCAAAGATTGTAATATTTCATCCAATTTCCAAAATTCTTCCAAATTTTGTGACAGGTTCATGAGGATCAAGCAAAGCAAATAATGTTAAGTTGAATTTCCAAGATTTCATTAACTATTCTGTTTCTAGACATACTTCTTTTTTTAAAAAAATGGCAAGATTCAACCTAGAACAACTTCCAATTAGTTCTGAAAACCAAAGAAGGCCTTTTGTATTTATTTCCTATCCCAAAACTACACTTGCAAGAGATGCATATTAATCATAACCATTGTGCATTTATTGTGACCATTTCCACATCCAAATATTTTCTTAAAGAATGTGTTGTCATAAAAAAAGGAAAACTTATTCACTCATCCCAAAATTTATCATATATAACAAACTAGGAGAATTTATGAAAATAGCTTGAGGTTTGCTAAGTAGTAAAAGAAAGTTAAAAAAGCATGCTCAGCAATTAAGCCTGGAAAGACCTGAACTCTAATCCTCTGAAATTAACTACGCAATTATAAGAAGTAGAACAACTCTGATCTCGGCATTCGCTCAGTACTAGATGGGACTGAGATAGTTTGCAAATCTACCTGTCATCAAGATAGAGAACAAAAAAGATGTTATTAATTTACTTCTTACAGTAAAAATCGGCAACATTTTAACAAACCAAAAATACTAATATTTCAACAGGTAAAGCAACTTCAATGCTACATATCTTTTTTTCCATTTAAAAAAAGAGGCAGGGAGAAATAATACCTTCAATTTTTGCCTTTAAGCTTTTACCCTGTGAAGCTCCTAGTTCCCACCCTTTATATCTTTTTTTTTTGGGGATAAATCACCCGTTTCATCTTTGCTCTTGTTCAAACAATGTTAAACAGTAAGAATTCGAGCAGCATTTTATGCCCCCTTAAATAAAGACATTCAAAGTTGCTTTTCTTTCTTTCTTTTTTCTTTTTTTTTTTAGCCAAAAGACATCTCCATTATGTAACAACTGACAAACTATTTGTTCCAAGGATGATGTACCTTTATTATAATTGTTCGGAAGTTCATTCATACAGTGGGCCCTGTTTCATTCACTTTTGTGCTATTTGATTATCAATGTTTTTATTGATAATTTTTCTTACTTCACCATGCTTTTAAAGAGAAGTGATATACTGTTTTTTTTTTTTTTTTTCCCCTATAGATTTGATACTGTTTAATAAGTTTCAAACTATTTGCTTCTTCCAGGAACTTCCATTGCTGTCAGTTCAACACGGTTTGCATTAGAGTTGGACCTGTTGGTTGGAAGAGCAGCATTTGTATCCCCATTGCCAATATTACATCTTGCATAAGAAAAAAAAAAAGGCCAATTACGAAAATTGAGAATGATGTCCAGCTTCTAATTCATTTCTGGCTTATATGTAAAAGAAGAAAACAATCAATAAGACTCATGCCATCTTTTAATTTTCAATACAAATCCATTTATGGAACAATTGACTACATTGATTACTCTTATCTCATTCTTTTTTTATTAATCTTTTTTCTTAATTCCAAACTGACATTCTTAATTTGTGTTTAGGCTGATGTAGATGGGAATGGAACAATTCACTGCATTGAATTTATCACTGCTACAATGCATAGACACAAGCTAGAAAGAGAAGAACATCTTGTGCAAGCCATCAAGCATACAATATACAAAATAGAGGTACAGGCTGTAGCAGTTACTATAGAATAGAATAAAAATTTAGCACATTGAATGATTACAGGATGATCTGGTCTATAGCCAGCACCTACATTCAATGTGCTTGCCCAGTAAAGCAATAAGTTAAGAGCCCAATGAAATGATCAAGAAAAGTGGTCCTCAATTATAGTTCTAAAAAGAATTTAGTCTCAAGAGTGGGTTCTCAATACAAGCCAAAACTTACCAAAGAACTTATTTCTACTGACATTCTAAGGCCGGAGACAGGTACTTATATCTCCATAATTAATTCACAATAAATAGAACTAAACTGTATGCTGCCACAACAAATACCTTTGTTTTTGTTGCATTAGTATAGACACTAAACAGCTAATACATGCTAAGACATCCAACTCCAACCTAGACACGATCCATTTTCCTTCTCCAAAATCCATAAGGCTATAACCCTCTAAGACTTCACTGACTTGATAATTTTTCCGCTCTCAATTTCTGACCAAAGGCCATACCCTTGTTTCATTGTCAAGAACTAGCATAATCTAGAATATGTTTGTCTTAGTGTCCACTGCAAAAGAATTTATTCTAGAACCATAAGCAAGACAATAATAATTCATAGTGATGAGGTCACAGCTACTATGATTCATCACAAACTTGGTCAAAATTCAAAAACTGACAAATTAAAAATTAGAACCACAATAAGCATGAAACTCAGCTAAAGAACTTACCAAGCAATTGTAATTGAATTCATAGACGATCTAGCTTTCAATCAATCCTGCAGAGTGAAATTTGAACTCTCCTTGTCCTTGACCATTTATTGAGCTGAACTCCTAAAACACCTGCAATCACATTGAAAGCATACAATACACAAAACCACGAATTCAATTTTGACATAGCATTTCAAATTCAAGAACAAAAACCACAAAAGTTCAAAATCTTCCAAGCCAATAACATAGTATGGACAAAATTCAAGTCCAAGCAAAAACAAACTGATCAGAAATAAGTTTTTAAAATAACGAAATCGAGAGAAATAGAAAAAAAATACCTAATCGGAGGGAGAATAATAGAAATTTTGAATCAAGAATTCCGTTTGGTTGCCTAGAAAATAATAGGAAAATTTACAGCCAAGACCTATGAAAAGCTTGCAGCTGAGAGAGGGTGAGAGCGATATAGAGAGAGTGAGGACGAGCGAGATATAGAGAGAGAGAGTGTGAGAGCGATATAGAGAGAGTGTGAGCGAGAGTGAGATATGGAGCTACCTATATAAGTTCCGTGTTTTTATTTTCGACATTTTTCAACCTGTTGACAAAAAATATTTAATTTCTTTTTTTCAACATTTATCCCACTGTTTATATAAATTATCCATATTTAATCTTTTTTTTTTACCACTTATTTCAATATTCATGCCAACTGTGGAAACAAATATGTGAATTTTTTAAGAGTTGAGTGCAAATGTAGAAACTAAAGGCTTTTATCAATGTTTTTAAATGACTGGATAAAATTATGTTGAAAAAGCTCAAGTTTATTGCAGTGTGTACGTTGCTTTTAGTACATTTAGTTTTCTTAATTTGTACTCCAAATAATTTCCTCTCCACTACTTAAGAGTAGGACATATCATTCAAACATTCAGCAATATCAAGATGAAGGAAATTGATATCAAACCTATCATCCACCCCTTGTGCATCTTGTATAGTTCCAATTTACATGTATGTCTCCAAGGGGAGAATCATTGTGCCTCCCAATTTTGTAGGTTGTAAAGTTGTCCACAGTCAGTGCCTTAATCGGTTAAAAAAAAGTAATATGATTCCCAAATGTGATCACTTCAGCCACCATCTATTGAGAAATCTACCCATGTTTGTTACTTAAATTAAATCATTGAAAGAACTTATGGAATAGCTAAATAACTCAATATCATGGCTGTAGAGAATAGAACATGAAAAGAATTCCCAAGTAAAAGCTTAAACAAAAGTTAGAAATCAATTGTAAATCATGTTGATTGTTTTGAAGCATATGCCAATTAAAATCCACTTGAGGGCTCTAGCAATTGAAGTTGCAGCCACTTAGTTCACTGAAATAATAGTAAGTACAATTATTCATAGAATAAATCTTCATCACAAAACAAAGAACCACATAGCTAAGGGAGAATCAAACTATGGAACTATCACTTACTCAAATTGAAATCAATATCGATAATATTTGGTAGGAATAGGTGCTGCCTAGTACAATAATTGCTCTTTTCTTTTCTATTCAATTCATGTTTTAGCTATCTAAAATGTTGGCTGCTATATAGTGTAAGATTCTGGAAGAATTGGGCAGCAATTGATTGCAAATTAGATAGTTGCATGGGGAAGCAGGAGGGGGTGTGAGCGAAGGCTGGTGGTGTTATGATAGAAGCAAGAGGTGTCATGGCTGGAAACTTAAAATTTTATTTGCAAAGTGGTCCTTAAATTTCTACTTAATTGCACTATGTCCTTGCTTTTCAATATTTTCTGCAACAGCACCATTATTTACCTTCCACATTATTTAAGTAGACTTCTTTTATTTTAATATCCATTTATGTCATGACGATTATTAATAAGATGATGCAGGCATACTTAATCATTAGGTTTAGAGGTGTGGGATATCACATCCTTCCCTCCTTAAAAAATTTTCGTCCTTGAAAACTGTAAATGAACATATAATTGTACATTAACAATTCAAAATGGTAAGTTAAGTGAATCACAAAACATAGTAGAATCTCATGTCAAGTCATTTATGCATATTACAATTCCTTATCTTGTAATACTAACATCATACGTAGTCTAAGACACACGCTTTCAAGAGAAGTTAATTCATGGAAAAAAAAAATGATACAATACAATATGCATATATCTAAGTTGGTATGAAAATTGGTGGTCTTGTCATAACATCATTAATTCAATCCAAGAGTAGATTTTGAGAACTCTTTCATAGTCCAAACAATTTTCATAATGTCATTACAATCAAATGGATATAGTAGGAACATATTAAAGTCGAAACAAACAGAAACAAAAATAATTCACTTGTCAAAATTCTAGCATCCAACACAGTTAAGATGTTTCAAGAAGTAATACAGAGAAAATTTTGCTTTTGTACCCTCTTAAGTGTTGATCTTTAAATCCAGATACTAAGACAGGGTAGCAAAGGGTAGACAAGTAAGATACAACTCTTCAGAGGTGTTTGAATTGTTTGATCATTGGCTTTTATCTGATGTCTGCTGGCAGTTTTAGATATCTTGAATTTACGAAAGCATGCTTAATACTGCTACGGTGTTACAGGTTTTATTATTTGCGCTATGATTCCTACTACAGTGAGTAAATATGACTTGTTTGATTTCTTCCATTGGTAGTGTGATATGATGAGTAAAGGAGATGTCTTATCTTTTATGGCAATTTACGATTATCTAGAATATTATACGTATGCCTTCCTCTTTTTTAGTACAAGTGAACTTATGCGATGCCTCAAGTAAGCTATTGTGTGGAGATAATATTTTTATACTTCAATGGCACATGATCCATTTTGGTTTTGAAATGTAGGACAATGATTATATTGTTTACTTGAAATTGCTTATCAATACTTCTTAATTGTGATGGTGGAAGATCTGATACTACTTGTTATGCAATGGTAGAAGCTCTCATACTACTTGTTATGCAATAACACTCAAGTATCTGAATATATAACTATAAAGCCGAATAAATCAACGGGCACACACATAGAGCATACAAGAAATTTATGTGGTTCAGTAAATTGCCTACCTCATATGGAGAGAGAGAGAGAGAGAGAGAGAGAGGGATCAAATCTACCATGCTCAATAATAATTTTAACGCTCAAACCCGAAAGAACTATCAAATTACCCTTCTTCTAAGAATATTTTCCTCTATTAGCAGAACTTTTTCTAAGAATCTTCTCATCTCTTAAAATAACCCTTCTTCTAAGAATCTTCCTTTCTCCCAGGAGAACACTTTTGAAGAGTTTTCTCACCATATCGAAGAAGCCATGGGCCAAATCCACCTAACCTTTTACCATGCTCTCTATGTATAAGCCTTCAAATCCTATTTCTTAGTAGATAATAAATATTAATTACTTCTTCAACAAGGATTAGATTTTCATTCCAAAAAAAAAAAAAAAACCCTAAAAATGTAACCAAGTCAACTTTCCCTTCACACCAAGAAAAGCCAAACAGGTAACCATGTCCAAATAAAAATTTAAGGCAATTTTATCAACAAATATCCACTTTTGCTCAGACTCCATCAAGTTATCTTCCTTCTTGGTCGTGATAGCATTGCCTTCATCTAAGCAAAGCTTTTATTGAGAAAAATAATCATCGTCTCTACAGCCAAATTTGTCTGCACCTAGAAGTAGGACACCCACCCCAATACATGTTCTATTTGCACCTATCTATTTTTGTTCAGCTTATTAATTTCAAATTGTTATGCATGTTTTGGAGAGATCTCATTTAGTGGGGGCGGCCTTATTAAAATATGACTAAGAGGTACAAATGGAGGTCGATTTTCGAATTAGGTGCACTTGAGTGCCTTACACTTTCCCAAGCATGTACCCTAACTCTGAATTCACAGTCTACTTCAATTAGACTTGGATCAAAAGAGTGGTTCATGCTCAAAAAAAAAAAAAAAAGAGTGGTTCCTATACCTATAACTAGGACTTATAATTAAGGTTCATTACTGCAATCTAATCTTCAGAGCTTTCTACCATTTCTTATTAGGAATGTGTTGTTAGAAGTTTGATAGGGACTATAGTCTCTGAGACCCATTTTCATTTATCTAACCCCATTTTTACATAATTCACCCTCTTCCTTCTAATGGACATTGCTCCTTGTTTCAATTTTTTTTTTTTACTAAATTACAAATTACACCTTCTAATTTAAATTTTAAATTTATTCAATTCAATCCTCCATTAATCTCCAAAAATGGCGTAATTTTGATTTTATTTTTTAAAATTTTGAAAAAAAAAAATAATCCAAAAAACTAATAAAAAACATTTTTTTAAAAGAATAATACAGTAATTAATTTTTCGATCTCTATCTCATCCAAAAAAAATTTCTTCTAAAAAAAAAAAAGAAAAAAAAATAAAATACAGAGTAGTACTAGTAGTAAATTAAAAGATTAATAGGTTGGAGAAAATACATATAAAGCTAAGAAAGAAAACTAAAGTAACGGACGGTTTTTCATCTCACCTCTGGTCAGAAGAATTGTGAAGAGAATGTAGTTCCTTCAGCAAAGCCAATCCATCCCCATTTGTAAATGGACGGCCGAGATGAAACGCTCCCACACTTGATCATGCTTTCGTACGCTCCCTTCTATAAATGGATGGTTGAGATGAAGGATAACACTTTCCATCTCAATTCTCTTAGATCTCCGACCTTCTCGCACATAACATTATCTGAGCAACGAAGACAGAAAAGTGAGAGTTGGTACCGGGTCTGTTTGAAATCAGTTTCGTGTTCCCTTATGTGAAATTTTGAAAATATTACAAGTCAATAATAAAAAAGTGAGAAAGATAATGTTTCATAAAAAGTGAGATTTATAAATTTTTCTTATCAATTTGGTTTTTGAACAGGAGGGTAAAAAAGTTAAACGGATAAAAAACCCACTCATTTGATTTACGAGAAAATTAAAAAGATGAAAAAAAAAATAGATAATATAATTTTTTTTATCTCATTCCCCTATTAAATAAATTTTTTAAAAATATAATTTTATTAGAAAAAAAAAAAAAAAAAAACTAGAATTGGGTATTAAAAAAAAATCAACATGTAAAAAGTAGGAGAAAGAGTAGAGGTAAAATGGTGATTATTAATTACCATAAGTCCCTTATCTTTCCCCATAATTTTTTTCTCTCCCATTTGCGGGATTAGAAAAGTGATAGGTACAAGAGGGATTTTTTAGAAAATAACAATAAAATCCAAACAATAGCATAAGTTAGGCAACGTTTGAAACTATATTGGTTTATAACAATTCGAGTCCAGAGAAATCGATTTCATTGTTCATTCGCCTACTTTACCCGCGGCTGAGGTGGAAAAGTTATCCACGTAGGCCAAGAAATCGAGTTCACTGGACTCGTTTCCAATACACAAAAATTGAGTTCACTGGACTTGATTTTCATACATGGAAATCGAGTCCACTGAACTTGTTTTCCATGTATAAAAACCGAGTCCAGTGAACTCGGTTTTTTTGTGTACAAAAAACGTGGACGCTATGACGAACGAAGAATAAGAACAACCCAGCAAACGAACGTGGTTTCTTGCCGACAAACCCAGGCGCCGATTCTGACCAAACCCCGGCGAAAGCTGGCGATGGAAATCGGATCGGACGTGGTTTCTTGCCACCGCTCCAGTGGAAGAAAGAATCAACGACGCACGAAGAACAACCTAGCAATACCCATCAACCTAGGCGGCGAAGCACGAAGAACAACCCAGCAATACCGACGAACAAACATAGAACCCAGCAAACAAAGAACAAACGATGATTTCAATGAAGAACAACGATACCTAGGCGCCGATTCTGACCAACGATGCCGACGAACCCAGGCGCCGATGCAAACCCAGTGGAGGAGAGAAGAACACGTTGGAGAGTGGGTTTGATTTGTTTTGGATTTGATTTTTTCATGGGTTTTTGGGGCTTGGAAGTGGAGAAACCTAGGCGGCATTTGATTTTTTCATGGGTCTTTGTTCTTCGTTCGTCATAGCTGGGCGTGGATGACACGTCTTTTGTACACAAAAAAACCGAGTTCACTAGACTCGGTTTTTATACATGGAAAACGAGTTCAATGGACTCAATTTCCATGTATGAAAATCAAGTCCAGTGAACTCGATTTTAATGTATTGGAAACGAGTCCAGTGAACTCAATTTCTTGGCCTACGTGGATAATTTTTCCACCTCAGCCGCAGGTAAAGTAGGCGAATGAACAGTGAAATCGATTTCTCTGAACTCGAATTGTTATAAACCAATTTACTTTCAAGCGTTGCCTAACTTATGCTATTGTTTGGGTTTTATTGTTATTTTCTAAAAAATCCCGGTACAAGAAGAAAACTCTCACACCTCCTATTTTCTACCCTCCAAAATCACTATAACCAAACACCTCCTCTCTATTTTCTCTCCTCAAACGGTCGTTAAGGCTTGTCCCATGAATTCTACCACATTTATTGCTTGAACATCTCACTTGGGGTATTATGTACGGGCCCATTAAACATATGGGTTTGAAAGTTTGCTACTTACTCAGATTTTAGGGTGAAGATTGGAGTCACTACTTGGTTTAGGTCCAAGATCTACCCTTTGACCCTTACGAATAATGATGGAGCTAGCTAGAAAATTTTTTCTAGGAGGCTAAGCTAAATATAACCCAAAAAAGAAAAAAAAATTCCATGACTTAAAAAGTGTTTAATTTCATAAATTAATTTTATTTCATATACCCAACTCTCTTTTATTGTACTAAGATTATTTTTAATAAAACCAAACAAATATGAATAAGTACACATATATTACTATTATCAAATATCAAATATAGCAAGGGTACGTTTGGTACACTGAATGGTAATTACATTAAGAATAGTAATTTTTATTACTGAGAATAATGTAATGGAGTAACTGTTACTAACTTATTGTCCATAAATTTGGTTGTTACATATGGAAAGTTTGTAAAAGATGATGTATAAGAAAAAATTATATTTTTGAAAATATATTAATTTTAAGATCTATTGTTTATACTAAGAAATAGCTGTTACATCCATTTTAAAAAGAAATGACTATTCTTCAATTTAAAGAATAGCTATTCCTTTGTAATAACCAAATGACCGAATTGCTATTATATATAAATAGTTATTCCATTTCAGGAGCTATTATATTGTACCAAACATACCCTAATATTATATAACATAAGCAATGCAAGCTTTAAGCCACAACAAAATATATAGAAAGTTGGCGTGATCTCAAGACTCAAAAGTCAAAAACATAAATTGATATACACTAAACACGCTCATCTCAATTATAAGCAAAGTTAGAAATACCACTGCACACAATACACCAATGACTAAGCTGGAGGGAGAAAAGGCGGCAGTTGTTGAGTGGAGGTTGGAAGCCTGAAGTGGAGTACGACTATAACTCAGACGGTGATTGGGGGTGGCGAATAGGCAAATTGTGAATGAAGGTGTGCAACATTGATGTCATGTTATCCATAATTGAGGATGATGGCATGTTTGGCCATATGCATTAAATCATTATCAAGGCAACAACATTGGTATGTTTTGGTTACGTTTATTATGAGAAGTGTTACTGGTTTTTATCTCAGTCTACCATTGACATCACTATTCACTTACTACTAACAATTGCCACCTAGAATTTTTTTGGTAAAATATTGTGTCCTTATTTTACTCTTTTATTATAAGTCTTAATCACACATTGCCACATGAGTTGATAAACAAAATATACATGAACTAGCAGGGACGGACGCAGGATTTCAAGCTAGGGGGGGCCGGAGATAAGCAACAAAAAAAAAAAAAAAAAAAAAAAAAAAAAAAAAAAAAAAAAAAATTCAAACGCACATCCATATAGTCATTGGCGGAGCCAGGAAATTTTCTTAAGAAGAGCAAGTTAGTTATGCCTACATTGTGTTAATAGGTTAAGCCTACGTTGGCTCAAAATGCAAAAAACTCAAGTTAATTTGGCTCAAATTATGGCCAAAATTAAATTACTTTATTTCACAAACTAACTTTAAGTAAACTTGTGTCTACATTTTTTCACTATACTAAATTATTTGTACTTAGGTTAATAGGTTTGAACTTACCTTTTTACATTTTAGAGCTTTTCTAAGGAGTTACATCTAATGTTTCAGCATTTAGGATAAAAAATTGATTAATAGGTATGAAATTTTGAAGATTTATACAATAATTTTTGTTAAAAAAAAGTGTGAACAATGAAGTGCAAATTACTATTTATGTGCAATTAGATCAAATCAAACAATTAAAAAATTATTTGTCCTCCTACTATTATCAGATATAAATAGATAATCTAATATTCTAATATAAACCACATTATTATATATTATATTATTATTATTATAAATAGATTTATACAATATTTTTTTTTTTTAAAGGTTTTCATGGGCTTTTGAAAACTCTTGGATTGGCTGGTTGGGGGGCTTGAGCTAAAAACCAAGGGGGGCCCAAGCTAAAAACCAAGGGGTCCAAACCTGTTTTTTTTAAATTTTACATACTAAAAAAAAAAAATTTTGGACCCAGGGGGGCCCGGGCCCCCTTTGCCCTGCACCTGGGTCCGTCCCTGTGAACTAGTATTTCAACTTACTTAGAAACAAAATATATCAAACTGAGTTGATAAACAAAATATACATAAACTAGTATCTCAACTCACTTTTAAACAAATAGGAGTGGAATAAGAGAGTGGGAGTGGGAGGCGGTAGAGAGAGAAATAAGATTGTTAGGGTTTGCGAGGTAATTAGGTTTTATATAGGAATAGCTAAGTAGGAGAATAAAAATTAAATAAAAAAATATTAATTACATAAAATATTTTTAAATATATATTAAATATATATAATTTAAATTTTAAATATATAGGTGGGTCAGATCAAGTTAGGTGGGTTTGTAATTATTATGATCCGAATCCAACCCGGCCCACTATTAAAAGAAATTTCGTAACCCAACCTAACTCACCAACCTCTAAAAACTAACATAACTCGGCGGGTTGCATCAAGTCAGGTCAGTTTTAACTGATTAGTGGGTTGGTCGTACACACCTAGGTGGAAGAATCTGATATCAAGAACTTAGGCTACCTCTAATCCGTTGTTAAGGAAACTTTACGTCTATGCCCACCAGGTCCTATCACAGGATTGCGTGAAGCTATGAAAGATTATAATGTTGGTGGCTATTATGTTCCTAAGGGCACTTGTTTGATCATTAATATATGGAAGCTGCAACAAGACCCCCGTGTGTGGTCAAACCCAACTGAATTCAAACTAGAGAGGTTTATGACAACACATGCAAATGTTGATGTCAGGGGCCAACATTTTGAGTATATATATTCCATTTTGAGTGTATACATGGCTTTAATTTATTTATTATTTACATCGTTAGCCCAATTCTGTAAAAGAAATAAGCTACATGCCGAGCACAGTCTCTCTCCCCTGTAGGAGCGTTTTCTCTCTCAAGATAGAGTTTGTCTCTCCCTTTGTTTTTGTAAAGGGTCTTTTCTTGGCATACTCATCCATGCTGGTTTGGGTAGTAGCCTGTGCAGTGCAAATCTATGGAGCAAGAGGTTTTGGATAATTTTCACAAGCTACAGCTAACAAAAGAGGAGGCAGATGATATAGTCATATCAAATGTTGCTAAAGCAGAGCTTCTTGAAGAATGTTCGTTAAGCCTCTTTGGGCGCCTCCTCACAGACCGTCATCAAAATCAAAGAGCATTCAAGAATACTTTGAAGACAGTGTGGAAGATGGGATCGGACTTGAGGATGGTGGAGGTGGGGAATAATGTTTTGCAATTTAAGTTTGGTTCACTGTGTCAGTTGGAATGGGTTGAAAGAAGTGGTCCATGGAACTTTGATAATAACCTTCTTCTTTTATGTCGATGGAGGAAGGGGTTAACATGATCAAATATTTCTTTTACTCATGCTCCTTTTTGGGTTCAAGTCTGGGGTCTACCATTTGAGTATATGTATGAAGATGCTGGGAAAGATATAGGAAGTAGACTTGGCAAAGTTCTTGAAGTGGATAAAAGGTCGTTACAGGCGGAGCAAGCAAGGTTTATGAGGATTTGGGTTGAGATACCTATTGATAAGCCTCTTAAAAGAGGAGGGAACATTACCAACGTAGAGGGAGAGCGATGCTCGATCATTTTCAGGTATGAACATCTCCCTACTTTTTGTTATATTTGTGGAATTCTTGGGCATGATGATAAGCATTGCCATGTAAGTCAAAGAGATGGTGTGAAAGAGAGGCAGTATGGAGATTTGTTAAGAGCTGGAGGTGCGGTTAGAAGTGGAAATGAAAAAGGAAAAGGTTTGAATGGTGGAAGCTTGGACGGTGTGGATGGTGATCAGACCTGTTTCAGGCTAAGGGGTATGGCAGCAAGCTTCAGTTCTTCAGCTTTTTCCAAGGATGATGAAGATGGTGGCCAGAACAGTAGTAGTGGGTTAGTGGTGACGAAGGTCGTGAGCTTTGAGGCACTAACAAGGGATACGATTTCAAATCTGAGTGTGGGTGACAGCCTGAACGGATGGGACAAGGTTGATGGGGTAGCAAGTGAGCTATAGTTTGGTCAGGAAACAAGGCTTGAAGGGAACGAAACAAATATAAGTCTAGTTGAGAGGCTGTTCAAGCCGAATAAGAGTGCCATGTCAGCTGCTTCTTTTAAAAATGTTGGGCCTTATAGTGAAGAACCTAAAGTGTCCAGCCTAATTAAAGCTCATAAGGAAGCCCTTAAGGAGTGTCATTCAATCAAAATGGGCCTAAGTTCAAAAGCTGAAAAAGAATCCATTAGTAGGGGCAAGTGGAAGAAAATGGCTAGAGAGAAAGGTAAGGCCCAAGATGAGGAAATGGGGCTTAAGGGTCCAAAAGTGGGAAATAAAAGAATGGAAAGCATTGAGGAATTAATAGAAGTTGAAGGAAGAGTTCAGAAGAAGGTACATGGAGAGGAAAACTACAATAAAAGCTCAAATTCTCTTAATGAAACGGCGGTGACTGCTAGGTAGCACCGCTGAGAAAAATGAGGGCTTTGGGATGGAACTACTGAGGGCTTGGGAACCCTCGGTCAGTTCGAGTGTTGCACAATCTTGTGCAACAATGGGATCCCAATTTTGTTTTCTTATGTTAGGACATATATGTTTTCACTTGTTAAGAACATATGTCACTTATTTATGTAAATTGGCTAATCCTTTGACAAAACGCACTCTACTTGTAATTGGGTAGTTCTAGGTGTTTTTAATACTTCAAGAAACAAGGTTTCAAGGTCAAGTGTTGAAGTCATCAAGTCTGTCCAAGAAAAAGCAAGCTGAAGTGCAATTTCATTAAAGCTCGACACCTGCTCGATAGCTACCTCGATACCTGCTATTTGTTGAGATTTAATATTTCAGATTTTTCAATCTGATTTTCTTGGGATCCGTGAATATGATTTTGGGCATTCTTTTCTTCTAACCCTAAACATATAAAAGGATTGTCTTAAGAGCCGTCAGGTGGGACACAAGTTGCAATAGCATTGAGCAATCTCTGTTCAAGCAAATTGTGATCAAAAGACGAAGTTCTTGACCTAGTTCATCTTCCTTCAAGAAGTTGCTGTGTATTTGCACCAAAGAGTTTTGTAACCAAGCATCTTCTTGTTATTCATCATATAGGATGAACTGAAGAACTTTGCAGCCAACCTTTCTTCCTTAGTTGGTGTTTTGAAGTCGCGTACTGGGATCCGCGCATTGGTTAGTCACGTACTTGGAAGCCGTGCATCAAAGGTGGGAACTGTCGCTACAGATCAAGTCTAATTAGGTATTGGGGTAAGGGTTCAACTGTAGGTTGGTAAGGTACTTGGGATTCCTTTACTTGTAACCGCTTGATTTGATAATAGTGGAGTTTTGGGAGTGGTGACCTGAAAATCACCCGGTGGGGTTTTTGCCGTTAGGGTTTTCCCCATTCGTAAATAAATTACCGTGTTATTTAATTTCCGCTGCATATTTAGTTATTTGGTGATTTGTTTGTGCTTCCACATATTTGCATGCTAAATTGATTAATTAATAACTTGGCTAATTAATTAATTGATTTAATCACAAGGGGTCATTCAGATTGTGGCCTATCATCTTATCGGCAAAACTGAAAACGGGGAGTATGGAGAAGAAGAAGGTGAGTGTTGGTTTTATTAATGGATTAGTTATTCCAAGTCATGGAAGAAGTGGAGGTTTGGCTCTACTGTGGAGGAAGGAAATTACTGTTGATATTCAGAGCTTCTCAGATAGGCATATTGATGCCATTGTTACGGAAGAGTCGGGGTTTAAATGGCGAATTACTGGGTTCTATGGAAATCCTGAAGTCCATCAAAGGAAGGAGTCATGGGATTTATTAAAAGCTCTTAGTAGAAAGTTTCAGCTCCCCTGGCTTTGTTTTGCGGATTTTAATGAAATTGTATCAGTTGTGGAGAAATTTGGGGGAGCTCTAAGATCACAAAGGCAGATGGATGATTTTAGGGAAGCAATTGATTGTTGCAGGTTCATGGATCTTGGGTTTTGTGGTCCGGAGTTCACTTGGTGCAATATGCAAGAAGGAAGGCACAGAATGTATCTTTGGTTAGATCGTGCTCTGGTTACGCAGGAATGGATTGATCACTATAAGGATATGAGAGTACATCATCTAGTGGAATCTACTAGTGACCATTGTGCACTCTTGATCACTGATTCCATTGTACTGCAAAGTCCCCGGAAAAAAAGGTTTTAGTTTGAAGCAATGTGGACGAGAAGAGATGGGTGCAGAGATATTATCAGGGTAGCTTGGAATGATAGTGTAAATTTATATAATCCGAATGGCATGGTGACAAGACTTAAGCAGTGTGCTGATTATTTATCGAGGTGGAACAGATTAGTTTTTGGCCTTGTCCCTAGATAGATTTAGATTAAAAGGAAAGCCTTTAATGAGCTAGTGTTGAGGGATAATGATGGAAGTAATGGTCGTGAAATTAATAAGCTCAGGAAGGAGATTAATGACTTGCTGGATTGTGAAGAGATTATGTGGCAACAAAGGTCTAAGGTTCAGTGGATGGGTCTTGGGGACCGCAATACAAAATATTTTCATACTAAAGCATCCGGGAGAAAAAAGAAAAATACCATCACTAGGCTTATGGATGAAAGGGGGAATTGGAGAGAGTTCGCATTGGAGGTGGCTAAAGTGGCAGTTTCATATTTTGAGAAGCCTTATATGACATCCCATCCTGATAAGATTTTGGAAGTTATTGAAGCTATTGATCCTAAAGTTTCAGCTGAAATGAATCAAAGTTTGATTAAGCAGTTCACAAGAGAGGAAATTGAAGATGCCCTAAAGCAGATGCATCCGACCAAATCTCCCGGCCTTGATGGTATGCCAACTATCTTTTATAAAAAATATTGGGATATTCTGGGTAATGATGTTGTGAGCATGGTTTTAAATGTTTTAAATTCCAATATTTCTATGGCTGATATAAATAAAACTTTCATTACGCTTATCCCAAAAACTAACAATCCAGCTAAAATGACAGATTTTAGACCGATTAGTCTAAGCAATGTGATCTATAAGATTATCTCTAAAGTCTTAGCTAATCGCCTCAAACTAGTCCTCCCTCAAATTATATCTGAAAATCAAAGTGCCTTTCTTGCTAAGAGGCTAATAACTGATAATGTTCTCATAGCCTTTGAACTCATGCACTATCTGGACCACAAAAGAGATGGTAAAGATTGCTATATGCAATTAAATTGGACATGAGTAAGGCTTATGATAGGGTGGAATAGGGCTTCATTGAACAGGTTATGAAGAAATTAGGCTTTCATGATAGCTGGATTTGTCTGATAATGCGATGCATAACTTCTATTTCCTACTCTGTGCTTATTAATGGTATAGCTTATGGTAATATTATTTCCTCGAGGGGTCTTCGACAAAGAGATCCCCTTTCATCTTATTTATTCTTACTATGTGCAGATGGCTTTTCCTCTCTCATTAGTAAAGCTGTAAGAAATCAATTGATGAGTGGCTTATCCATATGTAGAGGTTGCCCTAAGATTACACATCTCTTCTTTGCGAATGACAGTTTGCTTTTTTGTAAAGCTAATGGTCAGGAATGTCATCAGTTAATTGAAATTCCCCGTTTGTATGAAGCTGCTTCTGGTCAGAAAATCAATACAGATAAGTCCTCGGCTTTCTTTAGTGCCAACACGGAGGAGGAAAAGAAAAATGAGATTTTGGAGATTTTAGGGCCTATGCAAGACTCTCGGCATAGTAAGTATTTGGGGCTCCTCTCTATTATTGGTAAATCAAAGAATGAAGTTTTTGCAGAGATTAAAGAAAGGGTGGGAAGGAAGTTGGCTGGGTGGAAGGAAAAACTTCTTTCTATAGGAGGAAGAGAGATCCTTATAAAGGCGGTGGCCCAAGCTATCCTTATGTCTGCTATGAGTTGTTTTCAATTACCAAAGGGATTATGTGATGATTTAGAAGGTATGATGAGAAGGTTTTGGTGGGGGCAGCGTGGTCAGGAGTCAAGAATTGCTTGGGTGAGTTGGAAGCAGTTGTGCAAATCTAAGCTTAGGGGAGGGATGGGCTTCAGAAACCTTCAGGCTTTCAATCTTGCTATGCTAGCAAAGGAAGGTTGGAGGCTTCTCATGAACCCAAACTCTTTAGTAGCTCGAGTATATAAGGCTAAATACTATCCTCATGGAGATGTCCTCAATGCTAGTTTGGGTTCTAGACCATCCTATGCTTGGAGGAGCATAATGCAGGGGCTTGAGGTGGTTAATAGAGGTACGCGTTGGAGAGTAGGTAATGGAAGGTTGATCCATATATGGAATGACAAGTGGCTACCAACCCCCACAACATACATAGTGGTCTCTCCGCCTTGTGGTTTTGATGATTATCCCATGGTCTCAGCCCTAATTGATTATGATACTAGAAGATGGAGGGTTGATCTTGTTAAGTCCATATTTTTGCCATTTGAAGCAAATACGATTCTCAATATCCCAATCAGCTATAATCTTCCTGGGGACAAAATTATTTGGGCTGGAAATAAGAAGGGTGTTTTTACTGTCAAAAGTGCCTACTATGTAGTTTCCAATATGGTGGATTCATCTGAAGAAGGAGAAAGTTCTTGTGGGAATCCTAGGGAGCGGTTGTGGAAGAAGGTTTGGCACCTAAATATTCCATCAAAGATCAAAATCTTTGCATGGAGAGCATGTGTAGATGCCCTTCCAACTATGATGAATTTGAAGAAGAGATGTATTGGAGAGAATGATTTTTGTCCTTGTTGTGGAAGAGAAGTGGAGTCAATTATTCACTCTATATTCCGTTGTGAAGTAGCGAAGAGGGTTTGGGACTGTTGGGATATCCATTTTGTTGAGAATGGGCAGGAGCTGTATGATGTTGCTGATGTTGCGTTGCAAATTCTTGATAAAAGAACTGTCCGAGATCTTGAAATGTTTTTTGGAGTTGCTTGGTCGATATGGTATAATAGAAACTTAGTTGTTTTTGAGTCAATCTGTAGATTGCCGAGCCATATTTGGAGTTTTGCCAATAGATGTATTCATGAGCATAGGACGACAAGGGTGGCGTTGAATAAGAGTCAAGATGCTGAAAATGGTGGGTGGACTCCTCTGCCTCCTGGAGTTTTCAAGGTGAATGTAAATGGGGCGACATCGGTGGATGGGAGAAACTCAAGTGTTGGGGCTATCATTAGAGATTCTTGTGGGACAGTCATAGCAGCTTGCTGTAAATATTACCAAGGCCATTTTGTAGTAGCTGAAGTGGAAGCTCTTGCTGTGGAGGCTGGGATTTTACTTGCTCGTGACATGAAGATATCTCAAGTTATAATTGAATCAGATGCTGCATCAACAGTTAGCGATATTAATGAGAAATTTGTGGAAGGTAGTCTCAGTCATTTGTATTAAGGAAGTCTTGCTTTGCTGAGCTCTTTCTCTAGTTGGAAGATCAAACATTTAAAAAGGGAGTACAACAGAGCTGCCCATGAGCTAGCTCATCTAGCTAGAAATAGTGAATCTTCTCAGGTGTGGGTGGGAGTTTTTCCACCAACTTTGCTTGAGTTGATTCAAGTTGATTGTAACTGGTGGTCTCTTGCTTGTTGTTTTTCTGTCATCTCTATTGTAACCCAATTTTGTCTGTTTGGTTGAATAGAATTCAAAGCTTTGTATCAAAAAAAAAAAAAGAAAAAAGAAAAAAGAAAAAAAAGAAAGAAATAAGCTACATAAAAATAAAACAGGGACTGTCACTATAGTAGAAAAAAGCTTTAACCCAAAATCTTCAAAATCCGGTGCAAAACAGTCCATGTCCTCATAGGTTTTCCCAAGCTCAACACCCAAATGTGTTAGTCCTACATTAGCGTTAGTTGCCCTACTAAAGTAAACAAACCCTTGAAGTCCACCATGGCTTGGTTTAATTATGCGATATGAGAGAATCTTTCATTTCAATGTTAACACCATGACCCAAGCCTTATAGTTGCATTCATAGTTCAAATCTACTCTCTCCCACAAAACCCATCCATCAAATCATTTTAGGTTTATGTATGTTGGGCTTTCTTTCTCTCTCTCTCTCTCTCTCTCTCTCTCTCTCTCTCTCTCTCTCTCTCTCTCTCTCTCTCTCTCTCTCTCTCTCTCTCTCGAGACTCCAAGCTAGCTTATCTCATACTATTGCTCATCGGCCTTCATTGTCCAATATTTATGGCCCCTTTCCCATCTCTATGGATTGTGCTCCCTATAGTAGATGGGTGTTCTAGAAGAGGTGATGTGATTGTGATGGAGTTGGAGAGATCAGGGTTGTATTTTAATTTTATTTTATTTATAAACAATTAAAAAAGAGTCCAAGAACATCGGTATTCTTTTGTCCACATAAAAATTTGTCATTCATAAAAACTAAATATCATATCCTTGTCTATATATCATATCATATACTATACTATATAATAAAAGTTGAGCTTAGAAGCTATAATTGTGCCACGTGGCTATTCTCATTAATTAGTAAATTAATGTTATTTTGTTATGTTATCATTTAAACTTAAACGAATTTAAATTCTATTCAAACTAAAAGTCTATTATAAAAAATTCTAAACTTTAATCCCAAATAGCAGTCCACGTTTATTTTCTTAAAAAAAAAAAAAACCACGTTTTGACTTTTACCCTAACTAAAAGTCTATTATTAATATTTTAAGAAAAAATAATTAATAAATTCATTTTTATTATTTTTATGATATAATTCCTCAAATTAAAGGATAATATTTACCAATTGTTTAATTTAGATCAAACATATCATTTAAACTTCAAAAATTTTAAATTATATTCAAACTAAAAGTCTATTATCAAAAATTCTAAACTTAAATCTCAAACAAAAACTCACATTTTCTTTCTAAATATATAAACAACCTTTTGACTTCTACTCTATCTAAAAGTCTATTATCAACATCTTAAGAACAACTAATTAGTAAAATAATTTATATTATTTGTTATGATATATTTCCTCAAATTAAGGGATAATATTTAAAAAAATATTTAATTTAAATAAAACTAAAAGTCTATCATCAAAATTTTCTAAAGTTAAATACCACATAACTCATGAATCTTATCATATCATATACCATATACATAATAATAAAAGTTGAACTTAGAAACCTTGGTTGTGCCAAATGACTACTCTCACTAATTAGTAAATTAATTTTATATTATTTATTAGGATATATTTTCTCAAATTAAGGGATAATATTTAACAACTATTTAATTTAGATAAATTTTTATCATTTAAATTTCAATAAATTTAAATTCTACTCAAACTAAAAGTTTATTATAAAAATTTTCTAAACTTAAATCCCACACAACCCACGCTTTTGTTTTTGTTTTTTTCCTCAAATTGTATGTTATTAAATTAATATTTTATTGTGATATTAACTACAAAGCATTTAATTAAGGGATAGGATTTAATAATAATTTAATTTAAGATAAAACTTCATCATCTAAGTTTTAGAAATTTAAATTCTACTTCAATTAAAAGTCCATTATCAAAATTTTTAGAATTTATATATATTCAATCATGGTTCGATACAATCCCTCTTAACAAATAAGTTATCTCTATAATTAAATCAGACACACAATACACCCCACGTTGTTGTTGTTTTTTTTTTTTTCCCCTCCAAAATGCAACTTACTCTTATGTTTTAATCTAATAAATTCATCTTACTTATTGTTCTTTTCTCCTGAATTTGCATGCATAATATTATGTTAAAGAAAGTTTACTGTAAAGAAGCAAAATAATGGATAACTATTTAAGTTCTTGGTTCTCTTATATAAGTTTTTATTTATTTTTTTATATTCTCAGTTTTTGGACTCTTTTGTATATGTTTTGATTTTTGGTTTTGGTTATTGTATTTAATTTGTCAATGTGTTGAGTTTTTCAATTAGACTATCACTAGGAAAACAATCGCATTGAGGAACTTTTTTGTTTATTATTGTTTGTGCTAGCTATGATATAAATTAAACATAACCCAAATAAGAATGATCAAACTAATTTTATATCTCATATTAAGAAATTAACACAAAGCACAAAGAGAATTTTAAAATATTAAAATAGTTAAACACTTATAAAGTCTAAATTCTAAACAATCAAACCTTAAAGTAATTTTTTATTATAATTATTTACTTATTTTATAAGTTATTATTACTATTTTTTAATAATTTAGTTTTAATTATTTTAAAATTTTTGAGTTTACATATGAATCTTCATCAAGCCGTGTATCGCATGAGAATAATATTAGTAAATAAATAAAATGCCAATTGAAAAACCTTGAGTTCATGCATTCAACTATTCATGATACAAAGGGCGTGCAATGCACGGATAATGCTTTAAATTGCTATGTGAAAGATTATATAAAATGTTCAAAATATGTTAAAGAAATAACATAAAGTAATGTTGCGAAAACATGAATGAATTTTTATGGAATTAAAGTAATACGAAATTGAGGGGATATTTTTTTTTTTAATCTCAAGAGGACAAATTAATAGAGTATGTTATAGAAATTAGTGGAAGTAATGAATTCATCATGAAAAGTGAAAATTTAAAACTGTGCACACATGTCCATTACAATTTTTCACTTAAAGTAAAGAGAAATTAAAAGATTAAATAAACAATGTAGGAATATTGTAATCTATATATATGTGTGTGTGTGTGTGTGTGTGAGGACATGTACAACATAATAATTATCCACTTAAGTTTGTGTCATGTGTCCACTTAATTGTTTTTAATCTTTCTGCCAAATGAGTTAATGAGTGCAAAATACTAAGAATCTATTATTAATGAACTATAAAATAAAAATAAACCAATCACATATACTCAACAAAAATCACCACACAATAAAGATCACCACACGTTCTATCTCAATAAAAGTTAGAAAAAAAATGATAATAAGTAATATTAAATTCAGGTAAAAGTTTTAATATATGACTAATTACATTTACCTTTTTAAAAAATAATTTATTTATTAATTATTTACATTTTTTGATAAAAATTGTGTTTAATTTTAAATGTATCCATATGTATGCATATGTTACACGCTATTTAAAAAAAAAAAATTGACTAATTATTTATATTTTGATAAGAAAAATTGTATTTAATTTTAAATGCATCTATGGATTTGCATGTGTTGCATAGCAGAACCTCATGGTCTCCCACATAAAAATTTTGCTTCTTATTTAAAAAACATAACCAAATAAATTATTTATATGTAAGATTAGTACACACTTATAAATAATTAATATGTGCATTTAACCCATTGACACATTCAATGAATTAAAATTTCGACATAAATATAATTCATGTTGAGGTGGAAGCCTAAATGAAGAATTTGCCACTGGGAAGAATTTCATCCACTCTCACATGAGGTCTCAACTTACTGCTATTAGTCATCTTATCTCTATTTTTCTCCTTTTTCTCACCATTTAGAAACCATCATTGCATTCCCTCAAAATTGAGGATATCATGGAAATTACTTCTCATCTCCTCGCAATCGTAGGGGCTTTTGTATTGGTACTATTGTTCAATCTATGGAGGGTGAGAATTGGTAGTCACAAAAGTAAGGGTATGTTGGCCTTGGCCCCAGAGCCATCAGGTGCCTTGCCAATCATAGGTCACCTTCACAAACTAGGTGGCAAAAACCCAATTGCCTGAACCTTGGCAGCTATGGCTAATCAATATGGTCCCATATTCAAGATCTGATTTGGTATGAAAGTACAGTTGTGATTAGCAATCATGAGGCTGTCAAGGAGTGTTTCACTATAAATGACAAGGCTTTGGCTGGTCGTCCAAGGTCTAGCCATGGAAAGTACCTTGCCTACAACTATGCAGCACTTGGGTTCATTAACTATGGAAAATTCTGGCTCAAGATGAGAAAGATAACCATGCCAGAACTCCTCTCTAGTCGTTGGCTTGAGACACTAAAGAATGTGCAAGTTATTGAGGTCGACAATTTGATTAAAGATTTGTACACTCTTTGCATGAGAAAAAAACACAACAACCAAGCTAAGGTGGTGATTAGTGAGTGGATTGAGCGCTTAACCTTCAATATAATTACTAAAAAGATTTCAGTTAGATATTTTGGTAACATGAATGATGGAAATGATGGAGAGGCACAAAGAATAGGGAAACTGTAAGGTTGAATTTATTCAACTATGTGTTGGCTTTATTTCGTGCCAAATTTGCTTGTAATTCAACATTTAGAAATCGTGTATTTACGTGGGAATTATGTAAGGGTTGTGTGTGAGAGAATGTGAAGAATTGATCAAGTTGTGTGCATCAAGAGGCAACTCGTGACTGGCAACCCGCCAGAATGAGGCACACGTGTGGAGCATGTAGGAAGTTAAAGGGTCAGGACAGCTGGATCACTACAAGACAAAAAGTACAGTCTAGCCATTCTGTTTTACTGGCAACTCGAACTCACGATTCATCCCATTTGCGAGTGACTCGCCAGAACACCATGTTTTGCTAGAAAATGACTTTCACATTCCTTCTCATACCCTACTATAAATACCCTTAAACCCACGAAATGTTGAGAGCTTCCAGAGAGAATTTTGAGAGAGAAATCCTAGAGAAAAACAAGATTGACTCATCCATAATCTTACACATTTGATTCTCCAAATTCCTCTACTCTCACCCTCTCCATTGTCATACCCTTGAGAGGATCTTTAGCCAAATCTTTACCTCACCACATTTATAACTGTGAGAAGGTTCTTGGTGTTTGGGAAGCAGTTCGAGAGAGAACCAATTCATTTTGGTTGATGCAATGGGCTAATTGTGGGATCCGATAAGCTAAAGAAGACAAGATTAGGCGTAACCCTGTTGGAGCAAGAAGCTTGGAGGACTTAGGTGCATCGGGTAGATTAGGCTTGGAGGGTCTATTGCTATTCATGTATCCCAATTAATTTTCTAGTGGATCATTTTACCGCTTGGAGGGCGGCGGAGAGGTTTTTCGCTGAGTACTTCGGTTTTCTCTTCGATAACACGTGTCGGTGTTATCTTGCGTTTGCTTCTCTCTATTCCTTACTCTTTGCTTTTAATTACTGCTGAGTTATGATTAAAATATGGTTTAGAGTAGTTTGCATATTTGGGTATAGCTTGTATTTATCATTTCGCATATATATTATTTGAATATAAGCTTGTGTAGTAAATTTGAATTTGGGGTCTAAAAATTCACAAGTGTTTTATATACTAAGTGAGCTTTCATTTGGTATCAGAGTGGGTACACTTTTGACTAATTTCTATATCCTTAGTATGATCCTTGACTCCTAGGATGGATAGGTCTCAATCCCTCAATGCACCTCCCTTCTTTGATGGGAGTAATTACGCATTTTGGAAAGTGTGAATGCGTGCATTTTTGTGCTCCATTGATGAAAGCGTGTGGGATGCTATTGAAAATGGTTGGACAAGGCTGGAGGCTACCAAATCTACTTGGGATAAGGTAGCTCTCGTAGTGGCCAATGCTAATAGTAAAGCACTTAATGCTATATTTTGTGGTGTCTCACTGAATGAATTTCATAGGATTTCTCATGTGTCAATTGCCAAGGAGGCATGACAAATTTTGGAGACCACCTACGAAGGCACCAAGAAGGTGAAGGATACCAAGCTTCAAATGATTACCACTCAGTTTGAAGAATTGAAGATGAGCGAAGATGAACCATTCGACTCATTTTATGGAAAGTTGAATGAAGTGGTAATTAGGAAATTAAACTTGGGTGAGAAGACGGAAGACTCCAAAGTAGTAAGAAAGATCCTTAGATCATTGCCGAAGAGCTTTTGTGCCAAGGTGACCGCTATTGAGGAGAGCAAGGATCTTGATGAGATAAAGGTCCAAGAACTTATCAGTTCTCTTCGAACATATGAACTGTCTCTACCATCTCAAATGAAGAGAAAATCCCTTGTTTTTAAGACGATTAATGAGAGAATTGAAGCTCAAGATTCCTTGGATGAGGACGAGGTTGAAAAAGAAGTGGCATACCTTGCAAAGAACTTTCGCAAGTTCTTGAAATTCAAAAGGGATAGGAAGTCCTTTGAGAAAGGAAAATTCTCCAATTTCAAGAAAGACAAGAAGGACTTCAAAAAGAAGGATTCCAAAGACTCTTCTCCTTCTCAAGCAATCACTTGTTATGAGTGCAAAGGGCATGGTCATGTGAAGAAAGAATGCCCCACCTATTTGAAGGCAAAGGGTAAAGTGTTTGCTACAACCCTTAGTGATTCGGATAACTCGAACTTTGATTATGAAGGAAGCTGTGATGGGGAAGGAAAGTACTTCGCCTTCATGACTATTGCACATGTAGACTCTTTGGAAGATATATGTAAGCTAGTGGAAGAGCTTGGTGAGCACACCGAAGTGAAGTCTATGGGTTTTGGAGATGAATATGATGATGATGATGAAGAATGCATTTATGAAGGAACAAATAGATTGCAAGAATCCTACAATGCACTTCTTGAAAAGAGTGGAGAATATGCAAGAGTGGCTAAAGCAGCCATTAGAAAGATGAAGAAAGTCAAATAGGATTACAAAAGCCTCCTCGTACGGTACAAAGAAACCAAGTGTGAAGTTAAAGGGTTGAATGAAAAGCTAATGAATGCCTATTCTAGGATAAAGTTTCTTGAGCTTGAGGTCATTCAAGCAAATGCCAAAGTGGAGCATGTTGCTTCCAAGAAACTTGATGAAGTCCTTGCCTATCAAAAGCCCTCTATGGATAGAAGTGGTTTAGGGTATATCGGGGAAACTAGCTTAAGCTCTAATGTGTCTAAGGAAATGAAGTTTGTCAAAGCTAAAGAACCATTGGTGACAACCCCTCTTGTTGAAAATGTAAAAGTTAAAAAGAAGCCAATTGTGGTGAATCAAAAGGTTTTGACAAAGTCTCCAAATCCAATTGTGGCAAAGCCCAAGGCAAAATGAAAGTCTCTTCCTAAGGCACAAAAAGGTCCTCAAACACAACACTATTGTCATCATTGTGGAATTCGAGGGCACACTAGGCCAAATTGCCACAAGCTTCATGCATTGAAGAATGCAGACCTTCAAAAGCAAAGAAGGCAAGTAAAAGGCAATGGGAAGCCCAAGCAACTCAAAGGGTGAGAAGAAGAACCCGTTATGAATGATGTGATGAAGATGATTAACACCATCACCTCATGTTTGGCCAACTTCACCCTAAGGTTTGAGAATCATGGCTCAAGTACCCAATCCTCAAAGGATATCACCCCAAACGCATGTGTTGTGTGGGTGAAGAAGGATACTCATGCATAAGCATTATAACATGTCCATGCATTAATTCTTTTGATATAATGTGACATTGTTGGTTGGTTGCTTATTTTACATTCTAGCATGTTTTTACTATTTTTGCTATTTAAAAGCTTTGATTGTTTTGTTTTTGATCATTCTTTACTTACTTTGTGTCAAAAATCCAAAAACACATAAAAAGTATAAAATCCAAAAAGTTTGATCAGCATTGTTGTGTATTGTCACATGCATTTTTAGCCTTGTACCTTCGTACTAATGGCTTTGTGCATTGATTAGCTTAACTTGTTCTTTATGCACTTGTATCTTAGTGGGAAACATCTTGACATCTATGTGATTGTTGTAAATAGATCTTCAAATTTGTCATGAATGATGAGTCAATAGTTTTGTTGATCTTGAGACATGCGTAGGCTTGTGTCTATATCTGTTCCCACTCATTTTTTTTGTTGCTTTGTAGCTCAACCAATGTCAAATCTTAAAAGAGATAAATGAGTTGCAAAAGCCGTCGCACATACTAGTATTTGACTAGAAAAAAGGGAAAGCGACATGTACTTAAAATTATGGTGCCAAAAGCCAAAGGCTTACTCATCAAATTAAAATATCAAAAATTTCAAGCATCAATCTCAAAATGAGATGTAAAGATAAAAAATGATCACATGAAAAGGAGCCAAGTGAAAAGCTTTAAAATGTTATCAAGTTTTTGTAGGAAGTCATATATGTTCATGTTTACAATTGAGATAGGTCACTTTACTTAGTGCTAATTGTGTATGACTTGCTTGAATTGATCATTGAAGCTTCACATTAGACTCAGGATTATCTCATATTTGATACCCACACACATCACACATGTCTATGTTCAAGAAACACCTTATTCATTTGTGTGATTGTACTTGATTAAATGTGATGTACATGCTCAAGCATATGTTGATCAAACACAAAAATATTTTTGCATATTTTAGTTGTTTTTGGAAAGTGTTTTTGTTTCAAAATTTTCACAAAAATCCAAAAAAATTTCAAGTTTGCCTTTTGGCGACTCACTCGCAAGTCACGATTTTTCAAGGCTTAAGTCGCGAGGGTTACCTAGAATGGTTCGTGACTTACTGGCGAGTTAGACTTCTAGTCACGAAAAACACTTAGAAAAATTTTCAAAAACTGGGTTTTTAGAATTTTTGGCGACTCAATTTCGTGACTCATTCATGAGTCGCGAAGTCATCTAAAGGACTTCAAAATCTGGCAACTCACTAGCAAGTGGAAGTCCCAATCGTGAAAAAGACTTAGAGAAAATTTTCAAAATCTGGGTTTAAGGGATTTTGGAAACTCAGTTTGGCGACTTTCTCGTGAGTTAGTTGAGTCGTGAAAAACGCGTGTTTTGCAAAAATAAGGCTAAAATCAGACAGTTTTTCAAAAACTTTTCAGTTTCCCTCGCATCACGTGCATGCCTCTTTGTCTTTTCCACCTCTCCCTCTCTCAAAACCTCCATTGTTACTTCAAAAACCTTCATTTTCATCTCAAATCTTCACTCCAAATCTCTGAAAAGGTATGGGTTTTCACTTCGTTTCACTCTATTTCAAGTTTAAAGCCTTAGTTTTCATGGATTTGTTGTTTATGTTAAGATATTGATTTATGGTTGATGTATATGGGTTTTTGATGTTTTGTTGAAATTAGTATGTGGGTTTTGTTGAGATTGATAGTATAATGCTTGTTTTACATGTTTCTCATGTTTTCATTACATGCTCATGCATTATACTTTGTTGTGTTGTGTTGTGCATACCTGTTATTGATGAAATGTCTATTTAGATGTTTTTGTGTGTATTTTTGGACTCCATTGAGTACAAAAATTTGGAGATAATCATGTTTCCATGTTTGGAACAACAAATAATTATGTGTTTTCACACTTTGCCCTTGCATGTTTTCACGCCTTATATGCACACTTTTTCATTGCGATGCACACACACACACACTCTTTGACATGCTGTATGACTAATGCCATGATTATATCATGCTTTGATGTTTAGCATCTTCACATGTCAATTTTTTTGGAATTGCTCTTTAAATTTCAGTTTTTAGGGTTTAATTTGTAGTTTATTGTGTTTTGGTACTAACTTGTTACTAATCAAGTTTGCTACTGGCTATTGTGCTTTGTTTTGTGGTATTTGCTGCTGTGTTTTGTTGATGGCTCCACGAAAACCACTACTCAGCGTGGTGATTAGAAAGCGTCTCGATAGTAACCTGTTTCACTCCCCTTAACACTATGAGCGATACTCCCATCAATTTGAGATAGCTTTGATCATTCAGGAGAGATTTGTGAATCTTGTTGATCTCAAGGACTCCTTCATTCCTAGCTATTTTGAAGGAAGAGGCTGGGACAAACTCCTTGGTAATCTCCTCGGAGTTTGTGAACTGTTGATCAGAGAGTTCTATGCCAATGGAACACTCAAAGAGGATCAAATAGACTGTTGGGTGAGAAGTCGTGCATTCACTCTTGATTCTGAGGACATTGATGCTATTCTTGGACCTGGAGAAATTGACCATGAAGGGTTCATTCCATTCAAGGATAGAATGGTCTCTCTAGAATCCATGCAACTTCGCATTGGTGGCCATGCAGAAGGAAGATGCCTCAACACAGTCTCCTTCCCTCCAGATTTGAGATGCCTTGCCTACATCATGATGTTCAACTTGTATCTAGTGAGGAAGCTAACCACCATCAACAATGTTAGAGCCATCTTCCTCATGGAACTCCGTGAGAGACTCTACATCGACATTGGTGTGCAGTTGTGCACCATCATTGCCGAAGCCACAAGGGCAACCTCAAGGGCAAAGCTTGTTATGCCAAGTCTTATAATGAGGATCCTTCATGAAAATGGTGTGGAGACTCTACAAGACATAAGTCTAATGACTCAAGCTCCTACTATCAACAATCTAACAATCTGAAGAAGCAGAGTTAGACTTCCTGGAAAGGAACCAGCTGAATAGCCTAAAGAAGAGCCTTCTGTTGAAATTGAGACTGAAGCGGAAGGACAACAACCTCCTCTAAGATGTGGCAGTGGTCGAGGTAGAAGCAAAGCATCGTCTTTATCAGTTCCTCTAGATGCTTTTTAGATCCTTCTTGAGAGAATTGAGGGTCTAAGGGATGTAGCAACTGAGCACTCCACCAGCCTTGCATCTATCCAGGACCAAATCAACTTTTGTCAGCCAAGTTTGATAGCTTCACTCACCAGTCTTAGCCTTTTGGCCATTCCAGTTAAAAAGGGGAAGTAGTATATAGGTAGCTCTTGAGGGGGAGAACATAGTAGTGGTTTCATAATTTTTATAGTTCTTATGTTTGTTTTCAATTTGTTTATGGTTTTCATAGCACCTTACTCTATTGGTTTTAGTACTTTGGTTTTAAACTTCTTGGATATTTTGTGTTATGGATACTTGGATGTTTTAACTATTTAGACTATGTTTAATTTGTACCTTTGCTTATGTAGCTTAGTACTTTTAGTTAATGTTTTGTATTTACTTTAGTACTCTTGTGCCCATGTTGGATCTTGTATCATTGATGCAATTGTCTTAGTGTTCTTGCATCGGTTGTGTGTTGGACATGCAAATGATATTTTGCATTGTGCTTATTTGCTTGCATGTTCGGATGTTCATTCACCGTGTGAATGATCATTGTAGTCACTATTTATAGTGATTGTTCTTGTATGATCAAGTTATGCTTAATTGTCATATTCATACTTGCTTGATTGCATTGTGCTTGCTCCATATGCATTCTAAGTTTTTCTACTTACAATGAACTTAATGTGTGCATTTTGTGATATTATTTTCAGGAAACTTGTTCATATGGTTCAAGAGCTTCACAGATCTAGAATTAGGTGTGAGTGAGTTTTGGCAACTGTTCCCAAACTCAAACTTCAAGTCTAGAGTCTATTTTAGGGTTTTGTTACGGAATAGCCAAAGGAGGAGATTGTAAGGTTGAATTTATTCAACTATGTGTTGGCTTTATTCCATGCCAAATTTGATTGTAATTCAGCATTTAGAAACCTTGTATTTAGGTGGGAATTATGTAAGGATTGTGTGTGAGAGAGTGTGAAGAATTGATCAAGTTGTGTGCATCAAAAGGCAACTCATGACTGGAGCTCGTGACTGACTCATGACTAATGACCCGCCAGAATGAGGCACATGTGTGGAGCATACAAGAAGTTGAAAGGTCAGGATAGCTGGATCACTACAAGACAAAAAGTACAGTTAGGCCATTCTATTTTCTAGCAACTGGAACTCATAACTCATCCCAGTCGTGAGTGACTCGCCAGAACACCCTGTTTTGCAAAAAAAATGACTCTTCACATTCTTTCTCATACCCTACTATAAATACCCTTAAACCCATGAAATGTAAAGAGCTTCTAGAGAGAATTTTGAGAGTCAAACCCTAGAGAAAAACAAAATTGACTCATCCACAATCTTACACATTTAATTCTCCAAATTCCTCTACTCTTAGCCTCTACATTGTCATATCCTTGAGAGGATCTTTAGCCAAATCCTTACCTCACCACATTCATAGCTGTGAGAAGGTTCTTAGTGTTTGGGAAGTAGTTTGAGAGAGAACCAATTCATTTTGGTTGATGCAATGGGCTAACTGCAAGATCTGGTAAGCAAGAGAAGACAAGGTTAGGCGTAACCTTGTTGGAGCAAGAAGCTTGGAGGGCTTAGGTGCATTGGGTAGATTAGGCTTGGAGGGTCTATTGCTATTCATGTATCCCAACTAATTTTCTAGTAGATCATTTTACTGCTTGGAGGGCGGCAGAGAGGTTTTTTGCTGAGTACTTCAGTTTCCTCTTCAATAACACATGCCGGTGTTGTCTTACATTTGCTTCTCTCTATCCCTTACAGTAAGGTTGAAATTTATCAACCATCTTGTTGGCTTTATTTCGTGCCAATTTGCTTGTAATTTAGCACTTAGTAACCCTGTATTTAGGTGGAATTCATGTAAGGGTAGTGTGTGAAGAGAGTGTGAAGAATTGCTCAACTTTGTGCCAAGAAGCAGGGACTCGCGGCTAGGACTCGCGACTAACTCGCGGCTTGCAAGTCGCCAACTGCTGTGCACGTGAGAAGCATGCGGGGAGGTGAAGGGTCACACCAGTTGTCGCACTACAGGACAGAAGTCCCAGGCTGGCCAGACCTTTATCTCGCGACTTGAACTCGCGACTTAGACAAGTCGCGAGGCCAAGCCGCCAACCAACCCTGTTTGGAAAAAATTGACTCTTCGTATTCCAAACACACACCACTATATATAGACCCTTATACCCACGAAATGTAAAGAGCTTCCAAAGAGAATTTTGTGAGAGAAACCCTAGAGAAAAACAAGATTGCCTCATCTCCAATCTTCACTAAGAGACTCTCTAAATTCCTCTACTCTCTTCCTCTCCATTGATACATCCTTGAGAGGTCATTGACCAAATCCTTTTCTCATCACACCCACGTCTGTGAGAAGATTTATTTGGTGCTAAGGGAAGCAGTTTGGAAGGAACCAATATTCATTGGTTGATGCTATGGTTTAGTAGCGGAATCCGGTAAGCTAGAAAAGAAAAAGATTCGGCGCAACCTCGTTGGAGCAGGAAGCTTAGAGGGCTTAGGTACCTGGGTAGATTAGGCTTGGAGGGTTTATTGCTATTCATGTATCCCAACTACATTTTCTAGTGGATTATTGACTGCTTGGAGGGCGGCGGAGAGGTTTTACACCGAAGGCTTCGGTTTCCTCTTTGATAACACATCGCGTGTTGTCCTTGTGTTTGCATCTCTCTTCCTTTATCTTTGCCTTTTATTTTCTGCTGTGGATGTGATTATAATTGGCTTAGATTGTTTATCAATTTTGCGTTTGGCTTATGTTCATGTTCCGCACATTAATTGTTTGATAATAAGCTTGAATTGATATTTTGTAATTTGGGGTCTAAACGTTCAAGAGTGTTTTACACACATATTGAACTTTCACTTACTCTTTGCTTTTAATTACTACTGAGTTATGATTAAAATATGGCTTAGAGTAGTTTGCATATTTAGGTATAGCTTATTATTTATCATTCCGCACATATATTGTTCGAATATAAGCTTGTGTAGTAAATTTGAATTTGGGGTCTAAACATTCACAAGTGTTTCATACACCAAGTGAGCTTTCAGAAACTTATTAAAGAGTTCATGTATGTATCTGGGGTCCCTGCCGTTTCGGATCTTGTTCCATTTTGTTGGGTTAAAATGAATTGACCCCTTTGCAAATTAATTAATTACCCAAGTTATTTAATTAGTCAAATTATATGCAATAGTGTGGTAGAACAAACAAATCACCAAATAACTAAATGCAGCTGAAAATAAATTTGACGCAGGTGATTTGTTTACGAATGGGGAAAACCATCGAGACAAAACCCCACCGAGTGAATTTAAGGCCACCACTCCTGAGAATCCACTATTATCAATCACAAGCGGTTACAAGTATAAAGAATCTTACCAAACCCTTTAGCCTATCTGAAAATATCAACCTACAGTTGAACCCTTACCCCAACACCTAATTGGACTTGTATTGTAGCGACAATCTCTCCGTTCAATGTATGAATCCAGTACGTGACTAACCAATAATGCATGGATCCTAGTACGTGACTAACCCACCAACTCAAAGAAGATGTTGGCTGCAAAGTTCTTCACTTCATCAACAATGAAAATCAGGAAGCTCCTTGGTCACAAAACCCTTAGCGCAAAGACGCAGTAGCTTCTACCGAGAGAATGATGAACTAGAGCAATTTCTGTCCCCGGTCACACAATGCATGTAGGGTTCTCCAATTCCTTGTGCGACGGCCTTTAAAATAATCCTTATATATGTCTAGGGTTATGAGAAAAGAAACCCTACAAAAATACATATGGATATGCGTGTAATCAAAATTCGAAAAGTCTGATTTCGTAATTCTCAAAAGATATAGATTGTGTTGAGCTTTTGTCGTGCTTTAACATTAAATCTCGATAGAAATGATTCTGTCGAGACATTTATCGAGCTTTAATGAACAACACTTCTTCATTTGTTTCTTGATCAGATTTGCTTGGCTTTAACACTTGACTTGAACAACATGTTTCTTGAAGTGTTAAATCATCCTAGTTCTACCCAATTACAAGTAAAGTGTGTTTTGTCAAAGGATTAGCCAATTTACATCAAATATGCCCCTAACAATTTTCCCTTTTGGCAATCCGTGACAAAACCACAACAAACAAATGAATCATGAGAGAAGTTTTAAATCACTAAACTCATAATCACTTGTTGGATTACAAAACAAATCTAACCCTAACATAAACTCTTGAAAAAATTTACAAGAAGAGAGTTCATGGCAAGATAGATTTTCACAACCTGTCTTTCTGAAACACTTAAACAAAACTCATCAAGGCATCATATGTGAAACAGAAATAAAGATTGCGTACATAAAGAAACATGTGTATAAAGAGAGAAAAGAAACAACACACGTAGAGATAGGTGAAGAAGAAACATCCATCATATATATATATATATATGTGTGTGTGTGTGTGTGTATATATATCAAGAGAAGTACAATGTATGTAAATAAATGGTCACAAGACAAGTGTACATAGAGAAGACAAGAAAAGTACATATAACCTCACTACATCCCTCAAAAATCTATAAACACTCCCCCATCAAAAAAGTCTTGTACTAACTCTCGCCTTAAGTACAAGACTACTCTCAACCAAAACTACTCTCCCTTTTTGTCACGAATGACAAAGGGCAAGTCACTGAGAGGTTGTCAACTCGTCATCACTGGAAGAGCTAGCATCCTCCTCATCATCACCAACATCATCATCCTCATCAGCCGAGGCCTCTGGAGAAGGAGATGGAAATGGAGTAAAACCGCCAAGATGAGCTTGTCGGTGGGCAATGCGACCAACTCGGGTGTTCATCTGAGACATCTTATCGGTGAGATAGTCATGACAACCACCAAAGTCAGCCTCCATCTGCTAAAGCTACTCCATGATGGTCTTCAGGGTCACGCCACCGATAGCGGAGGTAGAAGGAGTCGAAGAAGAAGGTAGAAGGATCTGTCTCCACTCGTGGTCGCTTCGGTCGAAGCTGAGCCTCACTCCACCGAACAGAACCAGCATCAATGGCACCTATAGTGGAGTAGAAAGGAGAGTCAGGAATGGGGATGGAGAAGTGACGAAGGATTCATGTGATAGCTGAAGGAAAGATGAGCTTATCACGAGTGGAAGTATCCTGATAGACATCAAGGATAGAAGTGATGAAATGAGAGGAAAAGTCTATAGAGAGGTCCTCCAAAAGAGATAAAAGAAAACAAGCACGAGGCTCTGTAATGGAGTGATAGTGAGACAATGGAGTAAGAGTAAATGTCATCACCATGTTAAGGAAGCGCGGGCCTTTTGCAAAGCCCACGCATGGGATGTTTAGCTTACCACCCTATATGGAAGGTCACTCACAAAGTGAGAGAGAAGCTCATCTCGGGAAACGGTCTGAAGACGATCACAGCTAGGGTAGTCAGGACGCGCTACCCTGGGAACATGTAGTACCTCAGATATAAGATCCGGGGTAACTATGATATGTGTACCTCCGAGTGTAGTAACAAACTGAGGTACAACGGTATCGATGTCATGTATATTGGAGTAAAAATCCTAAATATACATGACGAGACACCTTAAGGGACTCTTAAGTAGAGATTCCCAGCCCTGAGTCCGAATGACAGTGGGGAGAGGAGTGTCGGCAAAGTTCGATAGGATAGCCTGGCATTCCGGATGAATGCCATGTTTTTGGAAGTTCTCCAAGAAGTCCTTTCGGGGTTTCTCATCATGGAACTAAACATGAAGAAGAACGAAAGAATTAGAAGAAGAAGACTCGGAACCTTGAAGAGGATTCCGAGCCGAAGTGGATTTACGCGCTTTGGGTGCCATCACTTAGTCTATCTCTGAGAGAGAGAGAGAGAGAGAGAGAGAGAGAGAGAGAGAGAGAGAGAGAGAGAGAGAGAGAGAGAGAGAGAGAACACATCATAACCAGAAAACAGGAAAGAAAAGAGATAACGTATGCATGAAAAATGCATGAATATGTGATGTGAAAAAATAAAGACATCATGGGTAGAACCCAATTCAAACCTACTAGCATACATCTAAAATGCATGAAACAGAGTTATAATGTAATGAGAATGCAATGCATGATCATATAACATCAAATCAACATAACCCAACCCAAAAATTTCACAAAAATCTCAAAACCCCCAAAAAAACTTCAAAACCCAAAACCTAGGTCTAAAAATGCATGAATGCATGAAAATGAAGAGATTGAGAACACTTACCAAGTGATTCAAGCTTGGATTAGGTCGAAAATGAGTGGGTAGAGTGATTTGAGTGAGGGAGAGAGTGTTTGGGGAGAGAGAAAAGGTTTTCTATCGAGAGAGAATGAGAAAAGTGAAGTCTGAATCGCTCCTATCCTTTAAATACAAAACATAGCTCGATGGACCAAAGCAGCTATCGAGGATCTGTCGAGCACTAAACCTCGACAGAAGTGAATCTGTCGAGGTGCTATCGAGGATTTGTCAACAGCAAAACTCACTTTGATGGATCGAAAAATCTGTCGAGAATCTATCAAGCAGACAAAGAACAAAGAAATTTGACTCGATGGATTGAGAAACTGTCGAGAATGTGTCGAGCAGAAACTTAGAAATCTCGATGGATCAATAATCTGCCAAGATGCTATCGAGAAAAGAGTAAGAAGGGCTCGATGGAAATGAATCTGTCGAGAAGCTGTCGAGCTTAAAGAAAGAAAGTTTTTCAAGTAGGGGAAAAACACGTAAAGATGAATGCATCAAACAAGCTGCTCAACCAAAGATCCGAAAAGCATATGAAGCTCTCAAAACATCTCTTAATATATATGCATAGCATAGATAGATCCAAAAACACATATGCACACACACTAAACAAATTTAACCAATTTTATATTTCAAAAACAAGTTAAGGCAGTTTAGTGAGCATATATTAACACATGTATCTCTTGTGATGGCCAAAACACATTGTACCTGCACATGTATCAAAAGTAGCAAAGAATTTGTGTGTTGTGTGCGAAAACACAGCAAGAGTGCATAAGCGTCTCATATTATGAAGATTTGAGACTAAAGAAGATCAAATACACTCACACACAATCATAACTATTTGATGGGGACTATCACCTTCGAGGTGCATCCTATAACTCTCACATCTCCTAGAAACACCCTTGCAATAATTTTTAAAAGCATTTTGATTCTTTTTGCTTTTTATTTTTCTTTGCATTTTTTTCTTTTTGAGCATAGCATGCATGGTCATAAAAAAGAGAGAAAAGAAAAGAAATACCCATTATGTAAGGTTTAACATCCCAATTTTGCTATGCCGAAGCATATAAATGTCATACATGATTGGTGGGCTTTAGTGGCGAGATGGTTATTTATGCATTTCTCTTAGGATTTTCTAGTCCTTCCCGTCAAAAAGAGTGATATGAGTATGAGATATAAGAGATAGACTTAATCTTACTCATCACAAACACGAGCCACAAAACTCACTTGCTTAGTTGTGCATTGAGATGTTCATCTAAACTACAAGAGATACAAAGTTTAAAAAACTCTATTTCAATGGCCATCCAGGGTACACAAGTACCAATATACACAAACACAAACTATTTTTGTATTTTTCAATTTTTTATTTTTATTTTTTTGAAAAAAAAAAAAAAACTGAAAACAACCAAACAAAAACATAAAGAAACACACAAAGCATAAAACTAGACTGACTCAAAACAAGAAAGCAAAACAAACAAGTAATGCAACAACATAAGGGGAGAGAAAGAAAAAGTGACTAAATCACTTTGAGCCTTTTTCCTTCCAAACTTTAGTTTTGGAGGAAGAACCTTTCCTTTGCGCAAACCTTTGAACCAGAGGTGAGGGGGAAGAATTGAAACTATTCAAGTTCGAAATGAACATGAGGTCCTTGAGAAGATCTCCAAGAGGACCCAAAGATGATGGAATCTGACCTTGACTACCAGATGATAACACACTATTGCTCTGTTGAGTGGTTAACCACTATATAGCAATTTGGACAAGTGTGTCTTGAAGCTCCACAATGATAACAAAAATGCGGCTTCTTTTGTTGAGACTTTTTATTAATTTCTTTTTTAGTCCTAGGGTTTATAGTCTCTTTCTTTTCAACCTTAGGAGGTGCTCCTAGAATAGATTTTCCCTTGTCTAAGTTCTCATTAGCTATTTCAATTTTAAATTCATTGTTCTTAGAAATAACATGATTAGTAGTTGAGACAAACACAGAAGTATTAGAAGAGGCAATATTAGGAGAAAAGAAATCATTCCCCAAACCGGTTTTGTCACAAGAAGCTTTCTGGAAACTCAGTATCTCATCGAGCTTTGCACTGGAAGTTCTCTCCAATTGAGCTCAAACTTGGAACAATTCTGCTTCAAGCTTCTTGGTCCTTTTAGCTAAGAAATTGTTCTCAAACCTCAATGCTCCAATGGTTTGATTTGCTTCATCAACCTTGGTAGAGAGCTCCTCTCACTCTAGTTCCAGATCACTCAGCTTCTTGATGGCTAGCCTATACAATTTCTCATGCTTCTTTGAAACCTTGTAAAGTTTAGCATAGGCTGTATGGATGTCATCTTAATCGTCCATTTTCTCAAATTTAGATTCCACAAAGTCCTCTTCTTCATCCACTGTCTTTGTAATCCCCTAAATAGGATCAATTGTAGCAATGAAAGCACTCAAGATTCCCTTGTCATCACTGTCATCTGACTCAGTCTCAGGCTCGGTATCACTCAAGGTAGTAGCAAGAGCTTTGCTTTTCCCAATCGACTTAAGATATGTTGGACATTCTTGTTTCATGTGTCCAAAACCTTAACATTCGAAGCACTTTGGTCCGAAGGGAATATTGTACTGACCGCCATCCTTTGCATCCATCTTCCCTTTGTCTTGACTTTTGAATTGTGAAGAACTTGATTGCTTACTGTCCTTGTCAAAACTTTTCACATTGGTATTCTTCATGAACTTCTTGAATTGCCTAGTGATGTAGGATTTCATCTTGGAATCTTCATCATCTGAAGACTCATCAGTCTCATTACTTTTGGCCTTCAATGCCATGCTCTTACCTTTGCTTCCTTTCCTAAGTCTAGTCAAACCCAATTCATAGGTTTGCAAGTTGCCAATTAGCTCTGTCAAAGGAATGGAGTCAATGTCCTTCGATTCTTCAATTGTTGTTATTATGGCATGAAATCTCTCAGGGAGAGATCTGAGCACCTTCCTCACAACCTTGGGTTCAGAAATAGTTTCCCCAAGATTAAAGACTGAGTTGACTATGTCCTTGAGTTTGGCATAGAACTCATCAAATGACTCATCCTCCTCCATCTTTATCTCCTTAAAGCTAGTAATGCGCCTTTGGAGCTTTGAATCCTTGACAGCCTTAGTCCCTTCATAGGTTGTCTAAAGGATGGTCCATGCTTCCTTTGCAGTTTCAATTGAGGATATCTTCTTAAACTCCTTATTGGTGACCACATTGAAAATGGCATTCAATGCTCTGTTATTGAAGTTTGTCGCTTTGATCTTTGCATCATCCCAATCAGCCGACGCTTCCTTTGGCATAGTCTAGCGAATCTCCACAACTTGCAACACTTTCTCATATAAAGACTACAAGAAAGCTCTCATGCGTACTTTCCAGTATGCATAGTTGGTGCCATCAAATAAATGAGGTATAATAATAGACTGTCCTTTATCCATGACAAACATGGTTCAAAGGATCACACAGCAAAAATTAAAACCTAATCAGAGTGTGCCCGCTCTGATACCACTTGTTGGGTTTAAATGTATTGACCATTTTGCAAATTAATTAATTACCTAAGTTAATTAATTAGTCAAATCACATGCAATAGCGTGGTAGCACAAACAAATCACCAAATAACTAAATGCAGCTGAAAATAAATTTGACACAGGTGATTTATTTACGAATGGAGAAAACCACCGAAGCAAAACCCCACCGGGTGAATTTAAGGTCACCACTCCTAAGAATCCACTATTATCAATCACAAGCGGTTACAAGTATAACGAATCTTACCAAACCTTTTGGCCTATCCTGAAATACCAACCTACAGTTAAACCCTTTCCCCAATATCCAATTGGACTTGTATTGTAGTGGCAATCTCTCCGTTCAATGCATGAATCCCAATACATGAGTAATCAATGATGCATGGATCCCAGTACGTGACTAACCCACCAACTTGAAGAAGATGTTGGCTACAAAGTTCTTCAGTTCATTAACAATAAAGATCAAGAAGCTCCTTGGTCACAAAACCCTTGGCGCAAAGATGCAGTAGCTTCTACAGAGAGAATGATGAACTAGAGTAATTTCTGTCTTCGGTCACACAATGCATGTAAGGATTCTCCAATTCCTTGTGCAATGGCCTTTAAAATAATCCTTATATATGTTTAGGGTTGTGAGAAAAGAAACCCTACACAAATACAAATGGATATGCATGTAATCAGATTTGAAAAGTTTGATTTCGTAATTCTCAACAGATACAAATTATGTCGAGCTTCTGTCGAGCTTCAATATTAAATCTCGATTGAAAGGATTCTGTTGAGACATCTGTCGAGCTTTAATGAACAACACTTCTTCACTTGTTTCTTGACCAGATTTGCATGGTTTTAGCACTTGACTTAAACAACATGTTTCTTGAAGTCTTAAACCATCCTAGATCTACCCAATTACAAGTAAAGTGTACTTTGCCAAAGGATTAGCCAATATACATCAAATATGTCCCTAACACATTTCTAGGAGGGCTTGAATCTTTTCTGGGCCAAGTAAAATCCATAAAGCGAATTTGAAGGGAATTGGACACACTAGCTGGAAGTTGGGTTGAAGAACATACTATAAGGAGGGCCAAAAGTGAACAAATTGACAAACCAGACTTCATTGATGTCATGTTATCTGTAATTGAAGATGATGGCATGTTTGGCCATACGCGTGAAACCATTATCAAGGCAACACTATTGGTATGTTTAATTACATTTTGTTATGAAAAGTGCTATACTCACAATATTTTCACAACAAATTTCAGATGACAACAAGTATCTAACTTCTCTATCACTCTATATTCTCAACATGGACTAACATAGATTATGCAAATGTATTTTAAAATTATTAATCTTTCATTACAAGACAAGAATAAATAAACTAATTCATAAATTGTAGTCGGCTAGAGGTCTATAGCAAGACTCAATTATTGGTAGTTTGTGCAGTTTATTTATTTATTGATGGGGGTAATTTCAGCAATATATGATTATGATTTATAATATATGATTATGACTTATAATAAAAGAGTAAAGATAGTGACACAGTATTTTCAAACAAAATGGTAGTTACTGGTTTTCATCTGAGCATACCATTAATATTACTTTTTTTACCTACCATTTACAGTTTGCCACCTAGAATTTTGTTTGAAAATATTGTGTCACTATCTTTACTCTTTTATTATAAATCATAATCATATATTATAAATCATAATCATATATTGCTGAAATTACCCCATCAATAAATAAATAAACTGCACAAACTACCAATAATTGAGTCTTGCTATAGACCTCTAGCCGACTCCAGTTTATGAATTTATTTATTTATTTTTGTCTTGTAATGAAAGATTAATAATTTTAAAATACATTTGCATAATCTATGTTAGTCCTTGTTGAGAATACAGAGTGATAGAGAAGTTGATACTTTTGGAGTATAATGACATTGTATTCTCTTCTCTCACATTTATGATGATCCCACCACTTAATTCATGAAGGGGTCCACAATGAATGTGAGATGAGGACACAATACATCACCGTATTCCATAACCACCTAATAATTTTCCATATAAATAGCATACACTAACAATAATAGTCTCTAAGTACATCTTTGATTCATATCACTATAAAATTCTTCTTTTTTAAGTCCATTTCTAGGATAGGCTAATAACATTCCACAGATTAATTAATCAACCAAGCTTTTATTGTGTCTTTGACCTATATATGGTCATTCTAATATATAAAATAATCAGACCACAGTTTCTTTTACTTACAAAGAACAATACTCAATAAAGAAACTCTGCTTTCTAAGTGTGGTCTCAATTTCATGTAGAATCTCATCTTGGGTGGGTCTGAATCTGTATCTCTTAACTTGACATGGCTCCTGTCTATATTATTGAACAACAAGCAAGCCCAAGAAGAGCTCGATCTCAAGGTTGGTAGAGAGAGATGGGTGGACGACCATGATATCAAAGACCTAATTTACCTCCAAGCCATAGTGAAGGAAACCTTGCGCTTGTACCCCCCCAGCCCCCTTATCAATTCCACATGAAGCCACAGAGGATTGCCATGTATATGGCTATTATGTTCCAAAGGGAACTCGTGTTTTCGTCAATGTGTGGAAGTTGCACCAAGATCCAATGATTTGGGATGACCCAGATAAGTTTTTTCCAGAGAGGTTCCTCACAAAACATGCAAATATAGATGTTTCAAGGCAATGCTTTAAGTTCGTGCCATTTAGGTCTGGTAGACGATCATGCCTAGGTTACACATTTGCCTTGCAAGTATCTCACTTGACACTAGCTCGATTACTTCAGGGATTTGAGTTCACGACACCATTGAATATGCCAATAGACATGACTAAAGGCTTGGGCATTACCTTACCCAAGGCAACTCCCCTTGAAGTTCTTCTCAATTCACGGCCTGCTCCAGAACTCTATCAATGACAGATAGAAATATAGACTATGCTTGACTAGAGTACATGTTTTTAATAAGCTTTTGTGCTTCAAGAGTTTCATAACTTAATGATATTGCGTAATCTTTTTTACTAGGAGAATAATTATGTAGTCTTATTGTGGTACTTTGCTGTACATGTTTTTGTTGTGTTGTGTTTCTTTTTCTATATCTTTTTTTTTTCCTTATGAAGTAATCTATTGTACGTTGCTTTTGGTACATTTAGTTTTCTTAATTTGTACTCCAAATTATTTCCTCTCCATTACCTAAGAGTAGGACATATTGAAAGCTCGATAATCTAATTACTAGAGCTAATCAGTACCCTCGAATTTTAATTACAGCTAGACTATTTTTAGGCTAAACGCAATTAAATCGGAATATAGGTTATTGGTCAACTAATTAACCAAAGTATTCAACAATTGCATGGATGAACACAAGGATGCAATGCTAAAATGTAAAGGGCAGTAGGGAAAATAATATCAAAACCAAGATAACACCGCGATGAATTATCAAAGAGGAAAACCAAAGAATTCGGTGTAAAAGCCCCTTTGCAGCCTTCCAAGCTAAAATGATCCACTAGTGAATAAATTTGAGTACAAGGATACCAAAAAAACTCTCCAACCCTAATCTACCCAAAATACTTGAGCTCTCCAAGTTCCAGCTACCAACGGACTTCTCGGAGTCTTATCTTCACTAGCTTCCCGAATCTCGCAATACCGCCTGATTGCACTGCCAAGCCTTACTGGCTTAATTTGGCAAAGACCCAATGCTTCTCAAGATCCAAAATACTCTCTACACTCTGAATGGGTGTGGGTTTTGTTTGGGTAAAAACTCCTCTCAAAGTATGACAATGGGAGAGAGGAGGAGAAGAAACTACAAAGATTTCTCTCTTAAGGATGAGTATATTATACGATTCCCACATTGTCAAGGTACATATATTCTCAGTCAAATATTGGAAACCCTTAATTGTGTTGATTTTATAAGCATTAATCTACTCTAATTTTGGTATAGCAACATGATGATGCATAAAAAATTGTCAATGAGTTGATGGTCCAAATGGAGAGCTCTTGAAGACCTGCAAGGATGATCACATTCTTGGAGAGCGTCAATGTGGGGTCAGCCTACTAGCCAACGACCCTTCGATGATTAAGTCAATACCTCACAGGATATCTAAGAACTCTCAAAGCATAAGACATTTAGAATTTTGTTTTTCATGTACCTCAAAATTGGGGTGTCTTGGTGTTTATATAGGGGGTCTGTGGATGACCACCTTAGCTGAATTGCAGGGACTTGGAGTTATCCCTCAGCTGACTTGTAGGAGGTGGGAGCTATCCCTTAGCTGATTTGTAGGAGATGATAGTTATCCCTTTGCCGGTGGTTGCATGAATACAGGAAAGCCTTAAATGATAGCTACTATGTGAGGGTTGTAGTGTAGGCTTCGTATGCCCATCTTCACCCGTCCATCTACGGGGGTGACAGATGGGTGTCAAGGTTAGGCTCACAAGTGTTTACTTGTCCATTCTTGTATGTGACGGATGACTTATTGGAGTAGACGTAATAAGTTTCATTTGTTGCATTGAGTCCTCCATTTTTGATAAGTTAGTATCTTCAGAAGATCTAGCTTACGTGCGAAAGATGTAGCTTACATTCGGAAGAAGTAGTTTATATTCAGAAGGTTGACCATGGAGTTAGCTAAAAAGTTCCCCATCACAACATTTTAAACTTCTTGTTTTGTTTTTCTTTTCTTTTATTTTTTTTTGGTAGTTTGGAGTACACGAGTCTACCAACATCAAAGACCGTCAGGATTACGAAGATAGTCGTACAGCCTCAGCAGGCAGACACCATCTTTTTTGTTTTATTTTAAAATTGTGTATGTTGAGGTTCATTTTAATTTCGGTCCATCCAGTTTCTTTCCTACATGGAGTAAAGTTTGTTATCCACTGCACATTTTTTGGTTTCTCTAATGGCATCTTGCAGACAAGAATTGTTACCATCATTTATTGACAATTGGCATGGAAGGGATATTGACCTTGCTTCCAACTATCTGATTTTGATAACAGGGCTATACTATAACAGACAAAAAAAATTTCATTATATTTTCATGGGCCTCAGTTGGAATATAAATGACTAAAACCAAAGGTCACTAGAATACGTGCAAATCTCAATTTTACTACATTCGAAACCTTTATAATGCATACCAAAATGGCCAATCAAACATGTATCTCCATAGTAGCAATTCATTGATACTTGCAATTGAAGATCTAGTAGTACTCTAGGCATTACATAGTCTTAAAACAGTTCATCAAAAAAAAACATAATCTTAAAACAAACAGTTGCCTTCAGCAGCATAAATTCAACAGAATAGTGTCCCATATAATTCGTATCCTTGCTTGATCTAGTCAGACTATGGATGGCTCTAGGAAAGTGCAATTTATCTTGATAACACCTGAGAAACCATGCGCATTGTTGGTCTGGATTCTGGATTAGCACACAAGCATGCAATTGCAAGCTTTATGATAAGTATCAATTGATTCTCAACCTCAAGAGTGGGAGGTGGAAGGCGTATGTCTAACAAATCATTTAACGATAAATTCTCCTCTACTGATGAAGCAGATAGAATGGAGATGATTTCACTAGGATGTCTTCCTTTGATCACTTCAATAGCCAAAACTCCAAAGCTAAAAACGTCACACTTCTCAGTTATCTTCATCGTATAAGCAAGCTCTACCAAAAAAAAAAAAAAAAAATTATGCCAATGTATGCATACGATCTATGTTCTATATTGATAGAACAAATAAGTACATTACCTGGTGCAACATATCCATATGTGCCAGCAAGTGAAGTCCAATTGGATGAGTCTTGATTGAGAAGCTTAGCTGTGCCAAAGTCTGAAACATGAGCCTCGTACTCTGAATCCAGCAAAACATTTTTACTTGATATGTCCCTATGAACAATTGGTGGTGAGCAATCATGGTGCAGGTAAGACAAAGCGTGAGCAACTCCTTTGATTATATTATCCCTCTTATTCCAATCCAACTCTTTAGCTCTGTCATCATTGGTCAAAATTGTGGCCAAGCTACCCCTTTCAAGGTACTCGTAAATTAAAAACGAGTGTTGTGGATGTGAACAAAAGCCATGAAATTTAGCAATATTTCGATGCCGTAATTCTGTTAATGCCCTTATCTCATTTAAGAACTCTTTTTGCTGTGCAATCTCACCATCATGCAAGGATTGTAGTTTCTTCACCGCAACTATGTTTCCTGATGTTAGCTTGGCTTTATAGACAGTTCCATATCCTCCCTTTCCAATGCAAAAATTAGCATCAAAATTTTGGGTTGCGTCAATGATTTCTTGGTACATTATTCTTCCATCAAAAGATAATATTGTAAACACTTTTTCCTTGTCCATGTTGTTTGTTTGATTTGTATGTGGATTTTGCCATTTTCTTTTTGCAAAGAAGAAAATTCCAAAGAATACCAATACAAGTGAAAGTGTTCCTAAAAGAGGGAAAATGATAAAGAAAATGATTTTATGTCCCTTTTCTGAAATATGCCCTACTCTACAGAGTTGCAATCCTGTAACATTTCCACAGAGTCCTTTATTACCTTGTAATGCTTCTATGGGAGCCTCTTGAAAAGCTTTGCAATTGGGAAGAGGACCCTTCAACTCATTGTAGGATATATTGACACACGACAAGCCACGCATCATTTCAAAAGTAGCCGGAATAAAACCTGAGAGGTTATTGTGGGAAACATTCAACAGCTCCAAGCTCTGCATATTGTTGATCTGTGAAGGTATCTCTCCTTCAAGTGAGTTATGGCTCAAATCTAACTGTGACAAATGAGTTAATTCACAAATTTGAATTGGAATGTTGAGGTTGAACTTGTTGTTGCTCATATTCAAGTAATGTAGTTTCAAAAGATTCCCTACATTTTCAAGGATTGACTTGCCAAATCTATTAGTGGATAGATCTAGGTACTCAAGATTTGCAAATGATCCAAGCCCTAAGGGTATACCACCAGAAAGTTTATTTCCATTCAACATCAACTTCTGCAAAGAAGTCAACTTTCCAAATTCCTTTGGAAGCTCCCCAACCAATCGATTTGAAGAAAGATCAAGCAATTGGAGTCGAGCGAAGATTTTGTTCCCAGAGAGTTGGTTTCTTTCAAGGTTGACTCTGATTAAGCTTGTGCAGTTTCTCAAGGTTTTGGGTATTGGACCTGTGAGATGGTTGTTGTATGCACTAAAGTTTTGGAGGGATCCACTTTGGCATAAGTTTTGAGGCAAAGACCCAATGAAGTGGTTGGTATCCAGCAGCAACTCACTCAAGTTCATTAGATTTCCGATCTCTTGCGGAATGAGACCAGAAAGTTGATTATCACGAAGGTATAAAAATTTTATGTTGCTCAACTTACCCAAGGAATTTGGAACAGTACCAATCAACTTATTTCTACTCAATTCAAGATCATTTATGGACTTCAAGTTTCCTAATTCTTCAGGAATGGTGCCCGAAAGTTGATTGTTGTACATGTGTAAAACAGTTAGGTTGCTTAGAGCACCTAGTGATGTGGGAATCAAACCAGAAAGATTATTTGTATGAAGGCTTAAATAGATAAGAGACTTCAAATTTCCTATTTCTTGGCGAACAAAGCCAGACAGATGATTTTTATACATATGCAACATGATTAGCTTCTCTGTGTTTCCAATAGTAGATGGGATGAGGCCTGTAAGATTATTGTTTGATATGTCAAATTTAACTAAATTGGAGAGGTTTCCGATTTCTAGAGGAATGGAACCAGAAAGTTGATTATGTTGGAGGAACAAATAAGCCAAGTTGCTTAAATTACCTAAGGATGCAGGAACGGTCCACATAATGGAATTATTGTTGAGATATAAGTAATTCAGGTAGCTCAAATTACCTAATGAAGCAGGAATGCAGCCATGGAGGCGGTTGGCATTCAAAAAAATCTCAGCGAGAGATTTCAACTGACCTATTTCCCAAGGAATTGAGCCACTTAGATGATTTTCATCAAGGTACAGGAACTCAAGATTGGTCAGTAAGCCAATCTGTGGTGGGATTTCCCCTGATAAGTTATTGAAGGATAGATCAAGATATATAAGTTTGGACAGGTTGCTAATTTCAACAGGGATTGTACCAAAGAGTTCATTCATGCTGAGATCAACAAATGTAAGGTTGGGGAGAAATGAGAATGAAAACTCATGGAGCGTACCTTTCAAGCCTGCGTTAGTTAGGTTTAATCTAATAACACTTCCTGCTTGGTTGCATGAGATGCCGAACCAAATGCATGGGATGGAGGTTTTATTTTGATTACTTGAAGAATTGGTAGCATTATTTGGATGGCGAGTCCATGAAGGCAAGTGTGACTCGGTTTTTATTTTGAAGATTGGCTTTCCAATTGAGAAGAGCATTTGCCTCTGCCTCTTCATTCACAGAAAGAGAAGCAACATCCAATGAGGAATGTAACACAGCCAAGGCGGCCGTAAGAAGGACCGAAAATACTTTTTTTAAGCTAGACATTGTAATGGTCTTTGTTTTACAAGTTGAAAACATACTCAAAACTCTACCTTAATATGTCTAAGTTGTTTCTCAAAAAAAAAAAAAAATATATATATGTCTAAGTTGTTTCTCAAAAAAATTAAAAAAATAATAATAATAATATGTTTAAGCTAACCCATTAATTTCTTGCGCACTATATATGATGGTAGTATTATTTTACAAAAAGAAAAAAATAGTACTTTAGAGAGTCACTTAGGCAAATAATTCATAAACCACAGACCCACGCCAAATAGAACGTGAGCTTTGCACAAATCACTTGATTTCCAATCTAATATTTCTCATCACAAACATAATCAATGTTGTTAATTGACCGTTCTCATTAATGAAACCAATGTCCTATCATTGGCTATGACATGAATTTAATAGTATTAAATTGGTAGGTTCTAGTTAGCTCAGCAGGTAAAATTTTTGATAATTAATTAAGAGATTTGGGGTTCAATCCCCATCTACACCAATAACCAATTGGTGTCTTAGTCTGATGATAAAGAGTATCATCAGGAGCGAACGTTATAAGTTGAAACTCTCTAAAAAAAAATAGTATTAAATTGAGTCTACCCAAGCATTCAATGATATCCTTACTCCCACAACTGCTTCAGATTGGCTGAAATCACAAGTATTTTATGATGTGATTTAATGAAAATTAATTGCAAAAATAAATAGGCGAAAAGCCACTTTTAGTCCCTACATTTTCAGACGATTCCCATTTTAGTCTCTACATTTTATTTTTACCGCTTTTAGTCCCTATTCTGAAAAACGCTTTCCATTTTAGTCCCTGCCGTTACTCATTTAACAGAATTATCCTACGTGGCAAACGGTCCAACAGTAAATGCTGACGTGTTCATTAAAATAATATTAAAATAATTATTTACATTTTTAAAAATGCCACATCAGCAATTTAATTTTTTTTAAAAAGCCATGTCAGATAAAAATATTATAAAAATTTCTAACCTAATTATTTAAAAAAAGAAAAGAAAAGAAATTAGTTAAATTAATTTTTTTCTTTTTTTTGGAAGAACACGAAGAACTCAGAAAATTTTTTCTGAGTAGAACCTCCGGAATGGACGAAGAAGGCGTTCCCCCAACCGCGATCCGCGAAGTCTCCTTGCTCCAAATGCCCTCCCAATCTCTCTACGTCGTCCGCCTTCTCTGCGTTGAACACTCCCTCAACAAACACGGCAAGCCTCTTCTCTACCTCGTCTTCGAGTACCTCGAAACCGATCTCAAGAAGTTCATCGATTCTCATCGCAAGTGCGCCAACCCTCCTTCCCTTGTTCAGAGTTTCCTCTACCAGCTCTGCAAGGGCGTCGCTCACTGCCACTCCCACGACGTTCTCCACCGCGATCTAAAGCCCCAGAATCTGCTGGTCGACAAGGACAAGGGGATTCTGAAGATCGCAGATCTTGGACTCGAACGCGCCTTCACCGTTCCTCTGAAGAGCTACACACACGAGATCGTTACTCTCTGGTACAGGGCTTCGGAGGTTCTTCAAAACGACGATCAACCACATCGCCAAAGGCTCTCCTTTGCTCTAGATCCATTCCCTATTCGTCGTGTTCTTCCAAAAAAATATAACTGAGTTCTGAGTTCTTTAGGTTCTTCCAAAAAAAAAATAATAATAATTTAACTAATTTTTTTTTTTTAAATAATTAGGTTAGAAATTTTTATATTATTTTTATCTGATGTGGCTTTTTTTTAAAATTAAATTGCTGATGTGGCATTTTTAAAAATGTAAATAATTATTTTAATATTATTTTAATGAACACGTCAGCATTTACTGTTGGACCGTTTGCCACGTAGGATAATTCTGTTAAATGAGTAACGGCAGGGACTAAAATGGAAAGCGTTTTTCAGAATAGGGACTAAAAGCGGTAAAAATAAAATGTAGGGACTAAAATGGGAATCGTCTGAAAATGTAGGGACTAAAAGTGGCTTTTCGCCAAATAAATATGATGATAAATATGAAAAATACTATTGATACACTAAACTTTTATACACACACACACACACACACATACATACATACATACATACATACATACATACATACATATATATATATATATATTTGTGCGCACCCAAAACGAGATTAATGGGCTGACTCTTAGTTGGGCTCACAATATATTTGTAACATGGGCTATGGATTTCCTACTCTGGGTGATTCTTGCTTAGAGACCCAACAATATATCTTTCAAACCTTTGAATTCCCTCCCTCTCACTATTATGGCTCTACTGCTCTCCACCCTAAGCTGCCTTCAGAGCCTCTCAACAACCCTTTCCCTTCCTTAGTTCCTCGTATTTATAGCCTGAAATTAGTGGAGGAATCATGATTACTCTTATGGTTAGTAGGAGAGGAGGTCCAATGTTGTTATCGCTAAGTGGGTGTTTAGTTGGGAGTGGGGTGTGGTGAGAGTGGCATTAGAACTGGTTCCCACCTCAGGAGGTGATGTTTGGCAGCGGCTCTTCTCAAGAAGGTACCGAGCATCCGGGGTATGGCCTTTTCAAGCAGTCACACTCGTTGGAGACATGATTTGCTGGGCAACTCCCTGGTCATGAACCGATGAGCATATATTACGATGGCCTGCCTAACAGGACCTTTTGGGTTGAACATGATAACATGAGGTCTGTGTCCACGGCCTTAAGCCCAGTTTCTAACAGGGGTGTTAGGACCATTGGCCATACTGTAGAGCTGGGGTTCAAGGCCCAAATGGCCCTGGAGGTCCGGTGCCGTACAATATTCAATAATTAATAGTAAAAATCTTTCAACAAATATTTAGTGAGACTAAAACCCTAGGAAGCACCTACACAAATACGAATATGGGTGTAGGTGCGATATGACAACACAACAATTTTTGAAAAAGTAAGACATGGGTGCAATAAGATACGTTTATAAATTAATTATTAAATATATTTTTATTTATTATTATAAAATCAATTAACAATTATTATATATATCACTCTTAAAATATATACTTTAAAAAAAATGATGGAAGTGGGGGGGGGGGGGGGTGAGCATGTAAAGTTGGCACCCTTACAAAGATCAAAAAAACTAAATTTTAGAAAAATAAATCCACTTGACTATCTGAAATATGCAACACGTTTCCATCACAACTCACCTGCCACTCACCACGAGAGTGAGTTGTGATTCAAATTGTGCCATTATATGTTTCCCTAGCATTACTCATGAAAGAATAACACACGACTAAAGTTGTTAGTACTTTAGTAAACCACAACATTGGGGACTCACTCTGGTTAATAATTCATAAACCACAAACCCAATCCAAATGGAATGTGAGCTTTGTAAAAATCTCTTGATCTCCAATTTAACAAATAACACAATCAAAATTGTTAATTGACAGTTCTCACTGAAGAAACTAATTTCCAATCAATGGCTATGACATCAGTTTAATAGTATTAAATTGAGTCTACCCAAGAATTCAGTGATATCCTTACTCCCATCAAACATAACAGGTTTAGATTGGCTGAAATCAAAAACATGTATTTTATGATGTGATTTAATCAAAATTAATTGCAAAAAAAATATTATGATAAATTTGAAAAATACTTTTGATACACTAGACCTATATATATATATATATATATATATATATATATATAATATAAATAATTAATAGTAAAAATCATTCAACAAATATTTAGCGAGACTGAAAACCTAGGAAGCACCTATGATAGGGCAAAAATGAATTGACCCCTTGCAAATTCATTAATTACCCAATTTAATTAATTAGTCAAATTACATGCAATAGCGTGGTAGCACAAACAAATCACCATATAACTTAATGTAGTGGAAAATAAATTTGATACAGGTGATTTGTTTACAAATAGGGAAAACCACCGAGACAAAACCCCACCAGGTGATTTTAATGTCACCACTCCTAAGAATCCACTATTATCAATCACAAGCGGTTGCAAGTATAAGGAATCATACCAAACCCTTTGGCCTATCTCGAAATAACAACCTACAGTTAAACCCTTACCCCAATTCCTAATTGGACTTGTATTGTAGTGGTAATCTTTCCGTTTAATGCATGAATCCTAGTATATGACTAACCAATGATGCACGGATCCCAGTACGTGACTAACTCCACCAACTTGAAGAAGATGTTGTCTGCAAAATTCTTCACTTCATCAATAATGAAGATCAAGAAGCTACTTGGTCACAAAACCCTTGGCGTAAAGATGCAGTAGCTTCTTCAGAGAGAATGATGAACTAGGGCCGTTTCTGCATGTATTATTTTTGCATCTAGTCACTCAATGCATGCGCGACGTCCTTTAAAATAATCCTTATATATGTCTAAGGTTGCGAGAAAAGAAACCCTACACAAATACATAGGAATATGCGTGTAATCAAATTTGAAAAGTTTGATTTCGTAATTCTCGATAGATACGACTTGGGTCGCGAATCTGTCGAGCTTCAACATTAATTCTCGATAGAAATGATTTTGTCGAGACATTTGTCGAGTTTTAATAAACGGCACTTTCTTCACTTGTTTCTTGGTCAAATCTTCATGGCTTTAACACTTGACTTGAACAACATGTTTCGTGAAGTCTTAAACTCATCCTAGATCTACCCAATTACAAGTAAAGTGCATTTTGTCAAAGGATTAACCAATTACATAAAATATGTCTCTAACAACCTGCATGGATATGGGTGCAGGTGCGAGTGTGGGTGAGGGTGTGGTACGGCAACATGGAAAGTTTTGAAAAAGTAGGACATGACTGCATTGGGATACGTTTATTAATTAATTATTAAATATATTTTATTTATATTTTTTGTATATTACTAAGCATTTTTATTCATATATTGGAAAACATATATCAATTAATAATTATTATTATTTCAAAATCAATTAGTAATTATTATATATATCACTCTTAAAATATATTCAAAAAATATTAATAAATGATGGAAGTGGAGAAGAGTGGGCCACAAATCCTTAAGTTAGTTGATATCACTCAATTATAAAAGGGAAAAAGGGGGGAGGTGGGAAGCATTCAAAGTTGGCATTCCAATAAAGTTTTAAAAATCAAATTAAAAAATAATAATAATAATGCACTTGACTACCTGAAATATGCTACACATTGCCATCACAATTATACCACATGTTAGTCAACTAGCCCCACCCATATTCATTTCCCACCCACAATGTCAATTTTGCCAAATAACCTGAAATTTTGGATTGTGTTTTAAATTCCTTGATCTACTCTCATTTAGTCGGCTTTCTCTCTCTCTCTCTCTCTCTCTCTCTCTCTCTCTATGTGCATGTCAGCGTGAAGAGTAGGCTAAGCTAGGTCAAAAGCTTAAAGTCTTGAAGCTAAAAAACCTGTATCAAAAAATGAAAATTGTGTGGGACGTGTGTGTAGCCACGTCCAGGCCACAACCCGCATCCGACACAAGTGCGGCTACCACGCCGCACTCGTGGTTCCTTGCTAAAACCTATATATACAGTTATGCACACATCATATTAGAAAACATTAAAAAGAATGAAGAAAGATAATGGAGTGAAAGAAGAGTAATGCTAGGGACACATAAAATGGCACAACTTTTTTTTTATGAACCATAAAATGGCACAACTTGTGCCACAACTCACCTGCCACTCACCAATCACCACGTGAGCGAGTTGTGACACAAGTTGTGCCATTATATGTTTCCCTAGCATTACTCATGAAAGAATAACACATGACTAAAGTTGATAGTACTTTAGTAAACCACAACATTAGGGACTCACTCAGGTTAATAATTCATAAACCACAAATCCAATCCGAATGGAATGTGAGCTTTGTACAAATCTCTTGATCTCCAATTTAACAAATAACATAATCAAAATTGTTAATTGACAGTTCTCATTGAAGAAACTAATCTCTAATCAATGGCTATGACATCAGTTTAATAGTATTAAATTGAGTCTACCCAAGCATTCAGTGATATCCTTACTCCCATCAACCATAACAGGTTTAGATTGGCTAAAATCAAAAACATGTATTTGATGATGTGATTTAATTAAAATTAATTGCAAAAACAAATATTATGATAAATTTGAAAAATACTTTTGATACAGTAGACCTATATATATATATATATATATATATAATTTAAATAATTAATAGTAAAAATCATTCAATAAATATTTAGCGAGATTGAAAACCTAGGAAGCACCTGTGATAGGGCAAAAATGATTTGACCCCTTGCAAATTAATTAATTACCCAATTTAATTAATTAGTCAAAATTACATGCAATAGCGTGACAGCACAAACAAATCACCAAATAACTTAATGTAGTGGAAAATAAATTTGATACAGGTGATTTGTTTACAAATGGGGAAAACCCGAGGCAAAACACCACCAGGTGATTTTAAGGTCATCACTCCCAAAAATCCACTATTATCAATCTTAAGCAGTTACAAGTTCTTACCAAACCATTTGGTCTATCTTGAAATAACAACCTACATTTGAACCCTTACCCCAATTTCCAATTGGACTTGTATTGTAGTGGTAATCTTTCCGTTCAATGCACGAATCACAGTGCATTTTGTCAAAGAATTAGCCAATTACATAAAATACGTCTCTAACAACTTGCATGGATATGGGTGCAGGTGCGAGTGTGGGTGAGGGTGCTGTACGGCAACATGGAAAGTTTTGAAAAACTAGGACATGAGTGCATTGGGATACGTTTATTAATTAATTATAAATATATTTTATTTATATTTTCTGTATATTACTAAGCATTTTTATTCATATATTGGAAAACATATATAAATTAATAATTATTATTATTTCAAAATCAATTAGTAATTGTGGGGTTAAGTTTCGTAGCCCAAGCCCAAAAGGGATGGGTTATGAGCCCAATGAACCCCAAACAATGAATTTGTAGAGAATGGGCGAAAGAGTTAGGCCGGAAGTGAGTTAAACAGTGGTTAATTATGGTATTTAAGGATGAATTGACATAGAATCATTCTTGAATAACTGGAAGTGCATGTCCGAAGAGATATATTATTGACTGAAAAGTGATTAAAACTCTCAGGGCTACAGTAAAATTATTTTCTCCTCCTCTCTCTTTTCTTTTCCGATCCCTTTTTTCTAAGGCTTCTTCTCCTTATATAGCACCCTTTCCCATCATCTTCACCGTCCACTTGTTCTTCATCTAAGCATCCACTTGAGTGCATGTCCCATCAGGCATCCTCTTTAACCCTCTGTGAGTGGTGGTAGCTGAGATTACACTGTTCAGGGGTCTTCTTCACATTAATGCGGCCAGAAAAGTAGCTGCAGGGCATTTAATGTGGTGGTGGCAGCTTTTCCTTGAGATATTTCTTCGTCCTTATCATCCCTAGGCATGCCCAGAGCTTATCTTTGTCATTGGGATTGCTGTTTGATCAAGACTATTTGTATCCGAGGAGTAAATACTCTTCGGACAAAGGGTGACCTCTTTGGATGGTACTCTTCCTCCATTTCTGGGTTGGGTGCCTTCAGATGAACTCTACCCCAACCCGTTATCCCTCTTCGGACATACAATAACCTTCGAAATAGGGCCCCCGGCCCAACAGGTGTATCTGGGCTTTTACCCCCCCACAATAGCCCCTCAAAATCTTAGTTTTTCCTTCGTAATCCGAAGAGAAAAAGTGGGATTTTGACTTGTCAAAGAGCAAAAAGCTTGAGATGAGACAAAAGTCTGAACTTGCACGTGTGTAGGCATAAATATGAGCGCTTCATCATTGCCGCTGTTCTTTTCGTGTTTCCAAAGCACTGCATTAATTACTCCAGGCGGCGCCTTGTCTTTTGCATCCAACGGTGGGTTGTTGATCTAACGGGCGTGGTTCCTCCCCGGGATTTAGGCGAGATAACGTCTGCCCCTTCGTTTGACCTCATATAAAGTCTTAGAAGAAGTTACTTCTTCCTCACTTTGCAAACTATCAGACTACCTAGCAAGAACAAGCACACGACTCCATCAAGCTTTTCCAGTCATCGATCTCTGTTTCCCCCAGAATCCTTAAAAATCCTTCTGTGAGTTTGAAGATCATTCTTCGGTCGAGTTCCTGTAAGTTCTCATCCTTTCGATTCTTCAGTTTTCTCTTCGGTCCGCTTTCTCTACCTTTGAATAGTTTGATGGGAAAACTCCAGTATCTGGTGGATACTCCTGCCCAGTTGGAGGAATTTAGGGCCACATACCGCATACCTCCAAACGTGGGTGTGAGGTATTGCCCTCCAGAGAAGATACTAACAGATCGGAAAACGGGCGAAGTCGTAATCCCCCTCGTCGCTTTCCTAGAAGAGGGAATGACAATCCCCATGGGCCTCATTACCACTAACTACCTTCGAAACCATAGGCTAAGTCTCGACCAGTGTGCGCCCAATATGTTTAGGATCCTAGGAGCAGTGGAGGACCTTAACCGTCACCTGGGATTGGGGCTAACCTGGCTGGACTTGGTACACATGTACGAGTGTCACAGCCAACAAGAGGCGGGATATTATCTAAAATCCCGGTCCGACATTGTTAGGCTCGTGTCCTGCCTTCCTAAATCCAACAAAGGGATGAAGGACGACTACGTAATCGTCTCGGGCGCATGGCATGACGGTCATCATTGCCCAACCAAGCCAAGGGAGCCAGGTGGGACATGTTAGACTTAGGTCCACTAACAGTAGGCTTAGGATCTCCGACTTTTAGCACTTCTTAATTCTCTTCGCACTACTATTTCCAAGTCTCTGACTGAATTTTGCTCTGATTCTCAACAGATAGAGACCACGTTGCTCCTCGGCTTAGCCTCACAAACACTGCCGCACTCAATTTCCTTCTAAGATCAGAGATCTTTGTAAGTGAGGACGGGCAACTCCGGTCGGTTCCACTTATCCTTGGGTATACAGCAAAACCAAAGGATTATCAGCCGGTCGACAACGCGATAACGCAAGGAGATTATCACCTCAGCCGAATAGACGTTGCTCGGAAAGGCTTCTTAGCACCGTACGAGCTTGCACCCATGCCACATCCAAACCCTCAGGGTATACCACCACTCGTTCAGCCTCTTCAACAACTACCCCTTGAGCCGGCGGCTGTAGGCGAAAGGGTTGGCTCTTCCACTTCTTCGTTGGAGGAGCAGATTGATAAGTTTAAGTTCGAGGGAGAAGCCTCGGGGAGGGTTCAAGTGATAGCATCCTCGGACTCCGAAGAAGGGATTGATAGGCAATCCAGCGTCCACCCACCTCTCCTAGTAACTGCTCTTCCGGAGGACTCTTCGGACGAAGACATGGTGGACTTGAAGAGTTTGATGAAGAATAGGGGCAAAAAGGTTGAGCCCAAGAGCATTGGAACTTCTCAGCCAGTGGTGAGTCTGCCTCCACCGCCACCTTAGGTTCCTGATCTAGGGTTGAAGCCTCTACTAGGTCTGAAGAATAAGAGGCCCCTCGAACCTGATGAGAGGGAGGTGGTGGTGCCACCAAAGACTACCAAGCAACAGAAGGTGATGAGAGACCACCGTAATAAAAGGGCCTCTTCCACCGAGAGCCATGAGAAGCCTCCTATTACTGAGGTGCGCCGAGGGCTACGCACATGGCCTCCCAAGTTGGAGCTGGACGGCGCTCCTATTGCTTGGGAGACTTCCCTCAAAAACTATGATGGGGGAAAGGCAGGGCTAGTAGCCGAAGCTTTGGAGCAGCCCTTGCTCCTCCCCCGAGACATGGAGTCATACAGGCGCTATAGCCAGTATGAACTCTACAAGTCCCTGAAGAGGGACCTGGCCATGGTAAGTGATATTAACCCAGCTCCTTGGTTTGTCGTGTTAATTTTCGCTGATTTTATGCTAACTTTTTTACTTCATTATGTAGATTACCCAGCAGGTTTTCGTGGCTGAAGAGTGGAGTAAGAATGACTATACCGAAGCCCAAGCAGAGGCCCATGCTCGGTCTGAGGCAGAGAAAGCCATGGGCCGAAAGAGGAGTTTTCTCAAATCTCCGAACAGCTCAAGGAGATGACCAATGAGAGGAACAGCCTCAATGCTGGCCTGAGGAACACTGAGACTCAGGCCGAGGAGCAGCGTAAACTGTTGCATGCGACGCAGATCGACCTGGCGACTGAGAGGGAGCTGGTGAAAGGGTTCAAGGCTGACCTTCAAAAAGCCAAGGAGAATGCCTGACTAGCCGAGCAGAATGCTCAACTGGCCGGGGAGGCAATTGAGGCTGAGAGAAAGGCAGCATACCAGCTGGGGGTGGATGAGACCGGGGCCCAGCTTACGGAGCAATTTGCCTCGGTTAGTCGAGAATACTGCGACATAACCTGGAAAAAGGCATTGAACGCTGCTGGGGTCCCCCCGGAATCTCACCTAAGATTACCTGGGAGTACATACTATGATCCTGAAATTCGAGAACTCCCAGGGTCTGATCCTCCTCCTCCTCCACAGCTCCCAGAGGTTTCGGAGCAACCCTTGGTCAATTAAGCTCCTCCAACCACCCTTGAGGCATCCAAGGAGTCTGGTCAGCCAGGTGATAAGGGTAAACCAGCTGAGCCACCCAAAGACAAGGGCAAGGGGTTGGAAAAAGAGAAGACTTCCACTGAGCCCAAGGATCAAGCCCCAGAAGCTGCTGCTCGGACAGGCCAGGCTGTTGACCCTGTGGTCCCTCAAGCCAAAGTGTAGATACTTAGGGTTTTTTTTTTTTTTTTTTTTCTTTTTTTTAAGTAGTTTTTTTTTTTTGGTATGCTTTTCTTTACGTAAGGTTTTTTATTTTTTTATTTTTTTTATTTTTTACAAGAGATTGTAAACTACTCTCTTTCAATCAATGAAGCAGTCTCTCTTTTATTTTTATTACCCTTGTCACGTATCATACAGCTTACTTTTACTATAAGAACCTGTACCTTAACATTATAGGAATGTAGGTGAACGTAATCACCATATCATGCTAATAATGCGCATAACTAAGATTGGCACTGAAAAGGGGCAGTATGTATAAGAACTACTGCTAAATAATAGAGGCTACAAGTGTTATAATTAAAAGCTTCAAAGGTCTTTTCAAATGTGCTCAAACGAAAAGGGCCAACATAAGCTAGGGTTAGTCTAAGCATATTCGAGAATTTCAAGCATGGCTCATTAGAAAGTGATATTTCAATAATAACAATTGTATTGGATTTGAGTTTAAACACTTAGAGAAATGCAATGGAGTGTTAACTAACCCAAATCATCTGGTCCGAGGACTACAGGCATGACTGGATTTAAGTTTAAACACTTAGAGAGATGCAATGGAGTGTTAACTAATCCACATCATCTGGTCCGAGAACTATAGGCATGACTGGATTCTAGTTTAAACACTTAGAGAAATTGTGAACGAGTGTTAACTAATCCATATCATCTGGTCCGAGGACTACAGGCATGACTGGATTTAAGTTTAAACACTTAGAGAAATGCAATGGAGTGTTAACTAATCCACATCATCTGGTCCGAGGACTACAGGCATGACTGGATTTTAGTTTAAACACTTAGAGAAATGCAATGGAGTGTTAACTAACCCAAATCGTCTGGTCCGAGGACTACAGGCATGACTGGATTTAAGTTTAAACACTTAGAGAAATTGTGAACGAGTGTTAACTAACCCAAATCATCTGGTCCGAGGACTACAGGCATGACTGGATTTAAGTTTAAACACTTAGAGAAATTGTGAACGAGTGTTAACTAACCCAAATCATTTGGTCCGAGGACTACAGGCATGACTGGATTTAAGTTTAAACACTTAGAGAAATGCAATGGAGTGTTAACTAACCCAAATCATCTGGTTCGAGGACTACAGGCATGACTGGATTTAAGTTTAAACACTTAGAGAAATTGTGAACGAACTTTATATGATAAGTTGGCGTGCTGATTAAAGGGAAAATTCGATTAATAGTAGTACCTTTTGAGGTTACTTACATTCTAGAGGCGTGGTATCACATGATTATCTAGGTCTTCAAGGAAATACGCCCCAATGCCAGCCCCTGAAGTAATACGATATGGTCCTTCCCAATTAGGCCCTAACTTTCCCCAAGCTGGGTTCTTTGCAGTGCCGACAACTTTCCTCAGCACCAAATCACTAGGTTCCAAAGGTCTTAGCCTTACGTTGGCATCGTAGCCCTACCTGAGCTTTTGTTGGTAATGTGCTAGCTGAACCATTGCACTTTCTCTTCTTTCCTCAACTAGGTCCAAACTCTTCTCTAGCTGCTCATTGTTGTCGGTCGGACTAAACGAACTAGTTCTCAATGTCAGGAAACCGGTCTCCAAAGGTATTACAGCTTCGGCCCCATAAGTCATTAAAAAATGGGTCTCTCTAGTGGACCTACGAGGCGTAATTCTGTAAGCCTAAAGTACGTGTGGCAATTCTTCCACCCATTTGCCCTTCGCGTCATCTAGTCTCTTCTTCAGGCCATTCACAATGATCTTGTTAACAGCTTCTGCTTGGCCATTACCTTGGGGATAAGCTGGGGTGAAGTATCTACTTATAATCCCCAGTTCACTACAATAACTCCTGAATGCTTTGCTATCAAATTGTAGGCCATTATCTGAGATGAGAGTATGAGGAACCCCAAACAGAGTGACAATATTCTTCCACACAAATTTCTGTACATCTACGTCTCTGATGTTGGTCAGAGGTTCAGCTTCGACCCATTTGGTGAAATAGTCTGTACCGACCAATAGATATCTCCTGTTTCCTGCGGCCTTAGGGAATGGTCCCACAATATCTAAGCCCCATTGGGCGAAAGGCCATGGGCTGGATAACGGATTAAGTGTTCCTCTTGGTTGATGTATGTTCGGGGCAAAGCGCTGACATTGGTTGCATTTTTTAACATAATCGACGGCTTCTCTTTGCATGTTTGGCCACCAATAACCTTGAGTGATGGCTCGGTGAGCCAATGACCTACCTCCTGTGTGGCTTCCACAGATTCCTTCATGCAGTTCCTCTAGTAATAACTCAGCCGCTTCAGGATGCATGCACAATAGGTACGGTCCTGAGTAGGAACATTTATATAATTTCTGATCTTTGGATAACCAGAACCTGGTTGCTTTTCTTCGAACTTTGTCAGCTTCCCCCTTTTCTTCGGGCAAAGTATCCTCCTTTAGGAATCTGACTATAGGGTCCATCCAGCTGAGTCCAGCCCTGACTTGGTGAACTTGAACTACTTCTCCTCTTGCTTTGATAGGCTCATGCAGGTCCTCGAGGAGGATTACCCGTGGCAAGTTTTGTGCTGAAGAGGTGGCGAGAGTAGCCAAAGAGTCACCGTGTGCGTTACCGGTTCTGGGAATATGCAGCAGGCTGAAAAATTCAAATTCCGACTGTAGACGTTTAACTTGGCTCAAGTACCCCTGCATCCTTTCATCCTTCGCCTCAAACTCCCCCTGTACTTAACCCACAACTAGTCTTGAGTCCGAGAACAACTCTACTACTTTTCCTCCCATCTTTTGGACCATAGACATTCCCATCAGTAAGGCTTCGTATTCAGCCTCATTATTTGTTGCCGAGAAACCCAGTCTTAACGACTTCTCAATAATGATCCTCTCGGGGGATATTAGCACCAGCCCCACTCCAGAACCTTTCTGGTTCGCAGCACCATCCACATACGCCTCCCAACGGGAAGGGCTTTGTTGAGAAATCATGCCAATCGATTTTTCATCCATGTCCGATGTTAGCTTTACCTCTTCTAATTGGGGCTCCGTGAACTTGGCTACCAAATCGGCAAGCACTTGGCCCTTGACCGATGTGCGAGGCATGTACCTGATATCAAAAGCCCCCTAAGATCGTACCCCATTTAGCGATCCTTTCAGTGTAGTCCGCATTTCGGAGTATGGCCCTGAGTGGGAGCTGGGTGAGAACAATGACTGTATGGGCCTGGAAATAATGTGGTAGCTTTCGTGTACCGAGCACCACTGCTAGAATAGCCTTTTCCAATGGTAAGTAATGAATCTCTGCTTCATGCAGCGACTTGCTTACATAATATACCGGTCTTTGCACACCACAATCTGCTCGGATCAGCACCAAGCTCACAGCATGGGGAGCTACAACAACATATGCAAATAAGACTTCATCTGGCTCAGGGCTGGACATGATTGGTGGCCGAGCTAGGTAATCTTTTAGTTGCTGGAAAGCCATAGCACACTCTTCAGTCCACTCGAATCCTTTCCACTTGTTAATCAAAGAAAAGGAAGGGCGACACCTGTCCGCTGATCGAGAGATAAATCGATTCAGGGCTGCCGTCATTCCAGTCAGGTTCTGAACCTCCTTGGGATTCCGAGGAGCTTGTAGCTCGTTGATGGCCTTAATCTGATCAGGGTTGACCTCAATTCCTCTATGAGTCACCATATATCCTAAAAACTTACCAGACCCCACACCGAACGAGCACTTGGAAGCGTTTAGGCGCAACTTATGTTTTCTGAGAACTTCAAAGGTACTTTCCAGGTCCTTCACACGCTCAGCCACAAGCTTGCTTTTCACCACCATGTCATCTATATAAATCTCGATATTTTTATCCAGCTGTGGTTCAAACATCCTCGTCATCATCCTTTGGTAGGTAGAACCCGCGTTTTTCAAACCGAACGGCATCTTATAGTGGTAATTACCAATAGGAGTGACAAAAGCAGTCTTCTCCTGGTCATCCAGGGCCAAGGGTATTTGGTGATAACCTTGGAAAGCGTCCAGGAAGCTCATCCGAGGGTGACCGATAGTGGCATCTACTAGCTGATCGATTTTTGGCATAGGGAATGGGTCTTTAGGGCAGGCCTTATTCAAGTCAGTAAAGTCCACACATATCGCCACTTCCCGCTCTTTTTCTTCACCACCACAGTATTTGCCAACCACTCGGGGTAGAAAACCTCGTTAATAGCCCCAGCTTGTTTGAGTTTTGCTACCTCTTTTCTTACTGCCTCAGCGTGTTCCTTGGATGGGCGCCGAGGAGGCTGCTTCTTGGGGGTGATCATGGGGTTTACTTTTAAATGGTGGCATATGAACTCCGGATCCACCCTAGGGTCTTCGTAAGCGTTCCAGGCGAATATGTCAAGGTTTCCCTTAAGGAATTGTACTAACTCCTCTTTCTCCTGCAGAGGTAGCTGGGACCCGACCTGAAAGAATTTCTCTGGATTGTCCCCAATGACGACCTTTATCAAATCTTCGCACTTTGCGCCCTTGTCCAGATCTTCAGCGGGCGGTAACCGATGCTTTGATTGTTATAAACCCCTCTCGGCTTTGGCCGATGACTCGGCGTCGGGCTCATGCTGAATGGCCGCCACCAAACATTGTCTAGCCACGGATTGATCCCCTCAGATTTTACAAACTTGGCCTTCGGACAGATATTTGACTTTCTGATGCAAGGTGGAAGAAACAGCCCCCAATGTATGAAGCCAAGGTCTGGCTACGATCGCCGTGTAGAGGGAGAATACGTCTACAACAATGAAATCAACCTCCACCACCTTTGAACCAGTCTGCACGGGTAGTCGTATTTGGCCTTTCGGGATGACGATTCTTCCTTCAAAATTGACTAGTGGAGAACTATATGGTGCCAAGTCACCAGGTTTAAGGTTCAACCCCTTGTAGAGATCGGGGTACATTATCTCTACAGCACTACCCTGGTCAACCATCACTCGCTTTACATCATACCCTCCAATTCTGAGGGTGATGACCAACGCATCATCATGAGGTTGGACAGTTCCCACTTTGTCAACGTCCGAGAATCCTAAAACTGGTTGATCACCCGACTTGCAACTCTTCGGACACTGGCCGGGGTCCCCTGGCGGCAACCGAGCTACTGACATGACCTTGGACGGCCAGGATCCTGTTCTTCCTAGGGCTGCAAAGATGACATTGATAGTTCCCAGAGGAGGTTTTAAAGGGTCATCCCTTCGGGGCTCTGAGCTTATCTGACCCCCTCGACCACTGGTGTGATGCAAGAGATGCCTCAATTTCCCTTCACAGACTAATTAGTCCAAATGATCCCACAAGCTTCTGCAATCTTCAGTTGTGTGTCCGTGATCCTGGTGGTATTGGCAGTAGAGACTGCGATTACGTCTCTCTGGGTTTCCTACCATCTTGCTCGGCCACTTGAAGAACGGTTCATTCTTAACCTTTTCTAAAACTTAATGGACTGGGTCTCTGAATACGGTATTGACTGCCTGGGGGTTGTTTGACCCTGATTGCGCAGGAAAATCTCTCCGCGGTTTATTGTTGTTATATCTATCCGTCCTGAAATCCCTCCTCTCCTGGGGGATAATCTTTTCCTTACCTTTTCCTTGTTGTTGATCCTCTTCAACTCTTTTATACTTCTCAATACGGTCCATTAGCTGACGCATGCTAGTAACTGGCTTACCAGACAAAGGTGTCCTTAAATCGTGGTCAGTGGGAAGGCCGAGCTTAAACGTGTCAAGGGCCATTGCATCAAAATTGCCCTCCATATCATTAAACATCTCCCAGTACCTATCCGAATACGCCTTCAGGGTTTCACCCTCCTGCATACTCAAGGATAGCAGAGAGGACAGAGGCCTGGCCACTCTTCGGCAGGTGACAAAACGTGAACCAAAAGCCTGAGTAAGCTCTTTGAAAGAACTGATGGAATTTGGCTTCAGGCTGTCAAACCACCTCATTGCAACTGGTCCAAGACTAGAGGGGAAGACCTTGCACATCAGAGCTTCATCTCTGGAGTAGACTGTCATTCTCTGATTAAAATGACTCACATGTTCCACCGGGTCTGTTTTACCATTATAGATGGTGAACGTTGGCTGGTTAAAACGCCGGGGGAGTCTCGCCTCTTCAATCCTGCGTGTGAAGGGCGACCTAGAGATTTGATTCATGGCCTTGCTCATGGCATCGTTCCCCACCCCTCCACATGGTGGGCTCTAAGGGTGACTCTAGTGATGATGCTCTTCTTCATAGGACAAAGACTCACTGAGTGGCGTTCGCGATTTTCGTTGGTATATGAAGTCCTGCTGGTCATCAGACCCCTCATCAGAATACGAAGGAGCCCGCTTCCGCTTTACATGGCGCAGTTCTCTTTTTAGCTTTTCAACCTGCAGCTGCAAGTCCCGGTTCTTCTCTGCATGGGACACATGACTCCTATCATGCGACTAGCTTTGACTAGTGTGCATGGTGTGTGTACTGCCCTCACGATCTTGCCTCCGTTCCAAGTTAAGGAAAGGGTCCACATGCTGGGATGCCCTAGATTCTGCTTGTTGTTGACTTCCTTCAGCCATCATCAACTGATGTTTTCGCCCCTGCACAAGCTCTTCCCACAGACCGCGCCAATTGTGGGGTCAAGTTTCGTAGCCCAAGCCCAAAAGGGATGGGTTATGAGCCCAATGAACCCTAAACAATGAATTTGTAGAGAGTGGGCGAAAGAGCTAGGCCAGAAGTGAGTTAAACAGTGGTTAATTATGGTATTTAAGGATGAATTGACATAGAATCATTCTTGAATAACTGGAAGTGCATGTCCGAAGAGATATATTATTGACTGAAAAGTGATTACAACTCTCAGGGCTACAGTAAAATTATTTTCTCCTCCTCTCTCTTTTCTTTTCCGATCCCTTTTTTCTAAGGCTTCTTCTCTTTATATAGCACCCTTTCCCATCATCTTCACTGTCCACTTGTTCTTCATCTAAGCATCCACTTGAGTGCATGTCCCATTAGGCATCCTCTTTAACCCTCTGTGAGTGGTGGTAGCTGAGATTACACTGTTCAGGGGTCTTCTCCACATTAATGCGGCCAGAAAAGTAGCTGCAGGGCATTTAATGTGGTGGTGGCAGCTTTTCCTTGAGATATTTCTTCGTCCTTATCATCCCTAGGCATGCCCAGAGCTTATCTTTGTTGTTGGGATTGCTGTTTGATCAAGACTATTTGTATCCGAGGAGTAAATACTCTTCGGACAAAGGGTGACCTCTTCGAATGGTACTCTTCCTCCATTTCTGGGTTGGGTGCCTTCAGATGAACTCTACCCCAACCTGTTATCCCTCTTCGGACATACAATAACCTTCGAAATAGAGCCCCTGGCCCAACAGGTGTATTTGGGCTTTTACCCCCCCACAGTAATTATTATATATATCACTCTTAAATATATTTAAAAATTATTAATAAATGATGGAAGTGGAGAAGAGTGGGCCACAAATCCTTAAGTTAATGGATATCACTCAATTATAAAAGGGAAAAAGGGGGGAGGGGGGAAGCATTCAAAGTTGGCATTCCAACAAAGTTTTAAAAATTAAATTAAAAAATAATAATCATAATGCACTTGACTACCTGAAATATGCTACACATTGCCATCACAATTATACCACATGTTAGTCAACTAGCCCCACCCACATTCATTTCCCACCACACATATTTCCCACCCACAATGTCAATTTCACCAAATAACCTGAAATTTTGGATTGTGTTTTAAATTCCTCGATCAATTCTCATTTAGTCGGCTATTCCTCTCTCTCTCTCTCTCTCTCTCTCTCTCTCTCTATGTGCATGTCACCGTGAAGAGTAGGCTAAGCTAGGTCAAAAGCTCAAAGTCTTGAAGCTAAAAAACCTATATCAAAAAAGGAAAATTGTGTGGGACGTGTGTGTAGCCACGTCCAAGCCACAACCCGCATCCGACACAGGTGCGGCTACCATGCCGCACTCGTGGTTCTCGGCTAAAACCTATATATATATATATACAGTTATACAAACATCATATTAGAAAACATTAAAAAAAATGAAGAAGGATAATGGAGTGAAAGAAGAGTAATGCTAGGGACACATAAAATGGCACAACTTTTTTTTATGAACCATAAAATGGCACAACTTGTGCCACAACTCACTTGCCACTCACCATTCACCACGTGAGTGAGTTGTGACTCAAGTTGTGCCATTATATGTTTCCCTAGCATTACTCATGAAAGAATAATGCATGGCTAAAGTTGATAGTACTTTAGTACACCACAACATTAGGGACTCACTTTGGTTAATAATTCATAAACCACAAATCCAATCCGAATGGAATGTGAGCTTTGTACAAATCTCTTGATCTACAATTTAACAAATAACATAATCAAAATTGATAATTGACAGTTCTCTTTGAAGAAACTAATTTCCAATCAATGGCTATAACATCAGTTTAATAGTATTAAATTGAGTCTACCCAAGCATTCAGTGATATCCTTACTCCCATCAACCATAACAGGTTTAGATTGGTTGAAATAAAAAACATGTATTTTATTATGTGATTTAATCAAAATTAATTGCAAAAATAAATATTATGATAAATTTGAAAAATACTTTTGATGCACTAGACCTATATATATATAGTAAAAATCATTCATCAAATATTTAGCAAGACTGAAAACCTTGGAAGCACCTGTGATAGGGCAAAAATGATTTGACCCCTTGCAAATTAATTGATTACCCAATTTAATTAATTAGTCAAATTACATACAATAGCGTGTTAGCACAAACAAATCACCATATAACTTAATGTAGTGGAAAATAAATTTGATACAGGTGATTTGTTTACAAATGGGGAAAACCACCGAGGCAAAACCCCACCAAGTGATTTTAAGGTCACCACTCCCAAGAATCCACTATTATCAATCATAAGCAGTTACAAGTATAAGGAGTCTTACCAAACCTTTTGGCCTATCCTGAAATAACAACTTACAGTTGAACCCTTATCCCAATTCTCAATTGGACTTGTATTGTAGTGGTAATCTTTCCGTTCAATGCACAAATCACAGTACATGATTAACCAATGATGCACGGAATCCAGTACGTGACTAACTCCACCAACTTGAAGAAGATGTTGGCTGCAAAATTCTTCACTTCATCAATAATGAAGATCAAGAAGCTACTTGGTGACAAAACCCTTGGCATAAAGATGCAGTAGTTTCTTCAAAAAGAATGATGAACTAGGGCCGTTTCTGAATGTATTATTTTTGCATCTGGTCACTCAATGCATGTGCAACGTCCTTTAAAATAATCCTTATATATGTCTAAGATTGTGAGAAAAGAAACTGTACACAAATACATAGGAATATGCGTGTAATCAAATCTGAAAAGTCTGATTTCATAATTCTCGACAGATACGACTTGGGTCACGAATCTACCGAGCTTCAACATTAATTCTCGATAGAAATGATTCTGTCGAGACTTTTGTCGATTTTTAATAAACAACACTTTCTTCACTTGTTTCTTGGTCAAATCTTCATGGCTTTAACACTTGACTTGAACAACAAGTTTCTTGAAGTTTTAAACTCATCATAGATTTACCCAATTACAAGTAAAGTGCATTTTGTCAAATGATTAGCCAATTACATAAAATATGTCTCTAACAACCTGCATGGATATGGGTACAGGTGCGAGTGTGGGTGAGGGTGCTGTACGGCAACATGGAAAGTTTTGAAAAAATAGGACATGAGTGCATTGGGATACGTTTATTAATTAATTATTAAATATATTTTATTTATATTTTCTGTATATTATTAAGCATTTTTATTCATATATTGGAAAACATATATCAATTAATAATTATTATTATTTCAAAATCAATTAGCAATTATTATATATATCACTCTTAAATATATTTTAAAAATATTAATAAATGATGGAAGTGGAGAAGAGTGGGCCACAAATCCTTAAGTTAGTGGATATCACTCAATTATAAAAGGGAAAAAGGGGGGAGGGGGGGAAGCATTCAAAGTTGGCATTCCAACCAAGTTTTAAAAATTAAATTAAAAAATAATAATCATACTGCACTTGACTACCTGAAATATGCTACACATTGCCATCACAATTATACCACATATTAGTCAACTAGCCCCACCCATATTCATTTCCCACCACACATATTTCCCACCCACAATGTCAATTTCACCAAATAACCTGAAATTTTGGATTGTGTTTTAAATTCCTTGATCTACTATCATTTAGTCGGCTCTCTCTCTCTCTCTCTCTCTCTCTCTCTCTCTCTCTCTCTCTCTCTCTCTATATGTGCGTGTCACCGTGAAGAGTAGGCTAAGCTAGGTCAAAAGCTTAAAGTCTTGAAGCTAAAAAACTTGTATCAAAAAAAGAAAATTGTGTGGGACGTGTGTGCAGCCACGTCCAGGCCACAACCCACATCCGACACAGGTGCGGCTACCATGCCGCACTCGTGGTTCCCGGCTAAAACCTATATATACAGTTATACACACATCATATTAGAAAACATTAAAAAAAAATGAAGAAAGATAATGGAGTGAAAGAAGAGTAATGCTAGGGACACATAAAATGACACAGCTTTTTTTTATGAACCATAAAATAGCATAACTTGTGCCACAACTCACCTGCCACTCACCACTCACCACGTGAGCGAGTTGTAACTCAAGTTGTGCCATTATATGTTTCCCTAGCATTACTCATGAAAGAATAATGCATGACTAAAGTTGATAGTACTTTAGTAAACCACATATTTAGGGAGTCACTCAAGTTAATAATACATAAACCACAGACCCTAACCAAATGGAATGTGAGCTTTGTACAAATCACTTGACCTATATATATATTATTTCAATAATTAAGAGTAAAAATCCTTCAACAAATATTTAGCAAGACAGAAACCCATATGGGAGTGGGTGCGATACAGCAACATGGCAAGTTTTTACAAAGTAGGAAATGAGTGTAGCAGGATATGTTTATTAATTAATTATTAAATATATTTTATTTATATTTTCTATATATCGCTAAGCAATTTTTTCATATATTGGTAAACATATATCAATTAATAATTATTATTATTATAAAATCAATTAATAAGTATTATATGTATCACTCTAAAAGTATATACTAAAAAAATTAATAAATGACGTAAGTAAGAAGAGTGGGTCACAAATCCTTAAGTTAGTGGATATCTCTTAATTATAAAAATGAAAAATTTTGGGGGGGGGGGGGGTTGGGGGTGGGGGGGTGGTGAAGCATGTAAAGTTGGCATCCCTACAGAGTGTAAAAAATTAAAAAAAAAAATCCACTTGACTATTTGAAATATGCTACACGTTTCCATCACAATTATACTACATGTAAGGCAATATGCCCCACCCATATTCATTTCCCACCACTCATATGCTACAATTTTCCCACCCAACAAATCACTTTCGCCCAATAACTTGATATTTTGGATTGTGTTTCAAATTTATTCATATATCTATTCTCATTTAGCCAACTATTCCTGTGTGTGCGCGCGCGCAAGTCACTGTGTAAAGCAGGATAAACTAGGTCAAAAGCTTGAAGAGTTGAAGCTTAAAAACTTGTATCAAAAAAAGAAAATCGTGTCGGACGTTTGTGCAACCACGTCCACTCCGCACCCCGCGTCCGACACGGGTGCGGCTACCATGCTACAATCGTGCTTCCCTGCTAAAACCTATATATACAGATACACACATCATATTAGAAAACATTTAAAAAAAAAAATGAAGAAAGATAGTGGAGTCAAGGAAGTGTAATGCTAGGGACAAATAAAATGGCACAACTTGTGCCACAACTCACCACGTGATCGTGTTGCGGTTGAAGTTGTGCCATTTTATGTTTCCATAGCATTACTTGTGAAAGAATAACACATGACTAAGGTTGATAGTACTTTCGTAAACCACAACATTAGGGATTCACTCTAGTTAATAATTCATAAACCACAAACCCAAGCCAAAAGGAATGTGAGCTTTGTACAAATCTCTTGATCTCCAATTTAACAAATAACATAATCGACATTGTTAATTGACAGTTCTCATTGAAGAAACTAATTTCCAATCATTGGCTATGACATTAGTTTAATAGCATTGAATTGAGTGTACCCAAGCATTCAGTGATATCCATACTCCCATCAGCCATAATAGGTTTAGATTGGCTGAAATCACAAACATGTATTTTATGATGTGATTTAATCAAAATTAATGCAAAAATAAATATGATGATAAATATGAAAAATAATTTTGATACACTAAACCTATGTATATATATATTATTTCAATAATTAATAGTAAAAATCCTTCAACAAATATTTAGCAAGATTGAAACCCTGGGAAGCACCTGCACGGATAAGGGTGCAAGTGCGATATAGCACCACAGCTAGCTTTGAAAAAGTAGGACATGAGTGCAGTGGGATATGTTTATTAACTAATTATTAAATATATTTTATTTATATTTTTATATATTGCTAAGAAAATTTTTCATAGTTTAAAAAAAAAAAAAAAAAAAAAAAAACAACGCACTTGACTATCTAAAATATGCTACACGTTTTCATCACAATTATAATACATGTTAGCCAACTAGCCCCACCCATATTCATTTCAGACCACACATATGCTACATATTTCCCAACCACAATGTCAGTTTCGCCAAATAACTTGAAATTTTGGATTGTGTTTCAAATTTATTCATCTAATCTCATTTAGTCAGCTCTCTCTCTCTCTCTATGCATGCATGTCACCAAAAAGAGCAGGCTATGCGAGGTCAAAAGCTTGAAGAGTTGAATCTCAAAAACTTGTATCAAAAAAAGGAAATCGTGTGGGATGTGCATGCAGCCGCGTCCAGGCCACACCCTGCATCCGACACGGGTGCTGTTATAATGCTGCACTCGTGCTTCCTAGCTAAAACCTATATATTCAGTTATACACACATCATATTAGAAAACTTAAAAAAAAATGAGGAAAGATAATGGAGTGAAAGAAGAAAAATGCAAGGGAAACATAAAATGGCACACCTTATGCCACAACTCACCTACCACTCACAACTCTCCACGTGAGCGAGTTGTGACTCAAGTTGTGCCATTATATGTTTCCCTAGCCTTACTCATAAAAAGAATAACATGTGACTAAAGTTGACAGTACTTTAGTAAACCACAACATTAGGGACTCACTCTGGTTAATAATTCATAAACCACAAACCCAATCCGAATGGAATGTGAGCTTTGTACAAATCTCTTGATCTCCAATTTAACAAATAACATAATCAAAATCGTTAATTGACAGTTCTCATTGAAGAAACTAATTTCCATTCATTGGCTATGACATTAGTTTAATAGTATTAAATTGAGGGCTTGTTTGGATACCTTTATTGCTGAAAACTGAAAACATTATAGCAAAATAATTTTTAAATGTGTGAATAGTGCTGTGGGACCTAGTTTTAAAGTTGTTTTTGTTGAAAAAATACTTGTGGATCCCGTGAACAGTGCAGGGGACCCACACAAAAAACGCAAACGAGCGTTTGCTTTCCTTTTCAGTGCAATCCAAACGTGCCTTGAGTCTACCCAAGCATTCAGCGATATCCTTACTCCCATCAACCATAACAGGTTTAGATTGGCTGAAATCACAAACATGTATTTTATGATGTGATTTAATCAAAATTAATGCAAAAATAAATATGATGATAAATATGAAAAATAATTTTGATACACTAAACCTATGTATATATATATTATTTCAATAATTAATAGTAAAAATCCTTCAACAAATATTTAGCAAGATTGAAACCCTGGGAAGCACCTGCACGGATAAGGGTGCAAGTGCGATATAGCACCACAGCTAGCTTTGAAAAAGTAGGACATGAGTGCAGTGGGATATGTTTATTAACTAATTATTAAATATATTTTATTTATATTTTTATATATTGCTAAGAAAATTTTTCATAGTTTAAGAAATTAAATTAAAAAAAAAAAAAAAAAAAAAAAACAACGCACTTGACTATCTAAAATATGCTACACGTTTTCATCACAATTATACTACATGTTAGCCAACTAGCCCCACCCATATTCATTTCAGACCACACATATGCTACATATTTCCCAACCACAATGTCAGTTTCGCCAAATAACTTGAAATTTTGGATTGTGTTTCAAATTTATTCATCTAATCTCATTTAGTCAGCTCTCTCTCTCTCTCTATGCATGCATGTCACCAAAAAGAGCAGGCTATGCGAGGTCAAAAGCTTGAAGAGTTGAATCTCAAAAACTTGTATCAAAAAAAGGAAATCGTGTGGGATGTGCATGCAGCCGCGTCCAGGCCACACCCTGCATCCGACACGGGTGCTGTTATAACGCTGCACTCGTGCTTCCTAGCTAAAACCTATATATTCAGTTATACACACATCATATTAGAAAACTTAAAAAAAAATGAGGAAAGATAATGGAGTGAAAGAAGAAAAATGCAAGGGAAACATAAAATGGCACACCTTATGCCACAACTCACCTACCACTCACAACTCTCCACGTGAGCGAGTTGTGACTCAAGTTGTGCCATTATATGTTTCCCTAGCCTTACTCATAAAAAGAATAACATGTGACTAAAGTTGACAGTACTTTAGTAAACCACAACATTAGGGACTCACTTTGGTTAATAATTCATAAACCACAAACCCAATCCGAATGGAATGTGAGCTTTGTACAAATCTCTTGATCTCCAATTTAACAAATAACATAATCAAAATCGTTAATTGACAGTTCTCATTGAAGAAACTAATTTCCATTCATTGGCTATGACATTAGTTTAATAGTATTAAATTAAGGGCTTGTTTGGATACCTTTATTGTTGAAAACTGAAAACATTATAGCAAAATAATTTTTAAATGTGTGAATAGTGCTGTGGGACCTAGTTTTAAAGTTGTTTTTGCTGAAAAAATACTTGTAGATCCCGTGAACAGTGCAGGGGACCCACACAAAAAACGCAAACGAGCGTTTGCTTTCCTTTTCAGTGCAATCCAAACGTGCCTTGAGTCTACCCAAGCATTCAGCGATATCCTTACTCCCATCAACCATAACAGGTTTAGATTGGCTGAAATCACAAACATGTATTTTGTGATGTTATTTAATCAAAATTAATTGCAAAAATAAATCTTATGATAAATTTGAAAAATACTTTTGATACATTAGACCTATATATATATATTTAAATAATTAATAGTAAAAATCATTCAACAAATATTTAGCGTGACTGAAACCCTAGGAAGCACCTAAGATAGGGCAAAAATGAATTGACCTCTTGCAAATTAATTAATTACCCAATTTAATTAATTATTCAAATTACCTGTAATAGCGTGGTAGTACAAACAAATCACCAAATAACTAAATGCAGTGGAAACTAAATTTGACACAAGTGATTTGTTTACGAATGGGGAAAACCATCGAGACAAAACCCCACTGGGTATTTTAAGGTCACCACTCCCAAGAATCCAGTTTTATCAATCACAAGCGGTTACAAGTATAAGGAATCTTACCAAACCCTTTGGCCTATCCCAAAATACGAACCTACAGTTGAACCCTTACCCCAATTCCCAATTGGACTTGTATTGTAGTGGCAATTTTTCCGTTCAATGCATAATTCCCAGTACGTGACTAAACAATGATGCACGGATCCCAGTACATGACTAACTTCACAACTTGAAGAAGATGTTGGCTGCAAAGTGTTTCACTTCATCAACAATAAAGATCAAGAAGTTCCTTGTTCACAAAACCCTTGGTGTAAAGACGTAGTAGCTTCTTTAGAAAGAATGATGAACTAGGGCCGTTTTTGCATGTATTATTTTTGCATTTGGTCAATCAATGCATGCGCGGCGACCCTTAAAATAATCCTTATATATGTCTAGGGTTGTATGAAAAGAAACCCTACACAAATACATAGAAATATGCGTGTAATCAGATCTGAAAATTTTGATTTCATAATTCTTAACAGATACAGCTTTTGTCAAGAATCTGTCGAGCTTCAACATTAATTCCCGATAGAAATGATTCTGTCGAGACTTCTGTCGAGCTTTAATGAACAACACTTTCTTCACTGTTTCTTAGTCAAATCTTCATGGCTTTAACACTTGACTTGAACAACATGTTTCTTGAAGTCTTAAACTCATCATAGATCTATCCAATTACAAGTAACGTGCATTTTATCAAAGGATTAGCGAATGACATAAAATATGTCTCTAACAACCAGCATGGATACGAGTGCGGGTGTGGGTGTGGGTGCGGGTGAGGGTGCTATACGGCATCACAGAAAGTTTTGAAAAAGTAGGACCTAACTGCATTGGGATATGTTTATTAATTAATTATCAAATATATTTTATTTATATTTTCTATATATTACTAAGCATTTTTTTTTTTGGAAAACATATATCAAGTAATAATTATTATTACAAAATCAATTTGTAATTATTATATATATCACTCTTAAAATATATACTAAAAATATTAATAAATGATGGAAGTGGAGAAGAGTGGATCACAAATGCTTAAGTTAGTGGATATCATTCAATTATAAAAGGAAAAGAGGGGGGGAGGGGGTGGGGGGGGGGTGAAGCATGCAAAGTTGACATTCCAACAAAGTTTTAAAAATTAAATTAAAAAAAAAAATGCACTTGACTACCTGAAATATGCTACATGTTTCCATCATAATTACACTCTAATGTGGGTTTGGATCCGGCGTCTGCGTTTTCAAAGCGCGTTTTCTCTTTTTTTTTTTTTTTTTTTTTTTTTTTTTTTTTTAAAGCCGCATTTATTGACTTTTAGAGACAATATTTACTGTTTATGAACAGTGCATGCACTGTTCATGCATTTAAAAATATTAAAAATAGGTCTCACATTACTATTTACACATTTAAAAATTATTTTGCTATAGTGTTTTCAGTTTTCAGTTTCAGCAAAAATAAGTTGTATCCAAACGGATCCTACATGTTAGCCAACTAGCCCCACCCATATTCATTTCCCACCACACATATTTCCCACCCAACAATGTTAGTTTCACCAAATAACCTGAAATATTGGATTGTGTTTTAAATTCCTTCATCTATTCTCATTTAGTCGGCTATTCATCTCTCTCTCTCTCTCTCTCTCTCTCTCTCTCTCTCTCTGCGTGTCACCATGAAGAGTAGGCTAAGCTAGGTCAAAATCTTAAATACGTAAAGCTAAAAAACTTGTATAAAAAAAAAAAGAAAACCGTGTGGGACGTGTGTGGAGCCACGTCTAGGCCTCAACCCACATCCGACATAGGTACGGCTACCATGCCGTACTCGTGCTTCCCAGCTAAAACCTATATATACATTTATACACATATCATATTAGAAAACATTTAAATTAAAAAAAAAAATGAAGAAAGATAATGGAGTGAAAGAAGAATAGTGATAGGGACAAATAAAATGGCACAACTTTTTTTTTTTTTTTTTTATGAACCATAAAATGGCACAACTTATGTCACAACTCACTTGCCACTCACTACTCACCACATGAGCGAGGTTTGACTCAAAGCGAGGTTTGACTCAAATTGTGCCATTATATGTTTCCCTAGCATTACTCATGAAAGAATAACGCATGACTAAAGTTGACAGTACTTTAGTAAACCACAGCATTAGGGAGTCACTCAAGTTTATAATACATAAACCACAGACCCTAGCCAAATGGAATGTGAGCGTTGTACAAATCACTTGACCTATATATATATTATTTCAATAATTAACAGTAAAAATCATTCAACAAATATTTAGCGAGACTGAAACCCTAGGAAGCACCTACATGGATACGGGTGTGGGTGTGATACGGCGATATGGCAAGTTTTGAAAAAGTAGGAAATGAGTGCAGTAGGATATGTTTATTAATTAATTATTAAATATATTTTATTTATATTTTCTATATATCGCTAAGCATTTTTTATCATATAATGGTAAACATATATCAATTAATAATTATTATATATATCACTCTTAAAGTATATACTAAAAAAAATTAATAAATGATGTAAGTGGAGAAGAGTGAGTCACAAATCCAAAAAAAAAAAACAATGCATTTGACTATCTGAAATATGCTACACGTTTCCCTCACAATTATACTGCATGTTAGGCAATTAGCCCCACCCATATTCATTTCCCACCACTCATATGCTACACTTTTCCCATCCAACACATCACTTTCGCCGGACAAAATTGCTAAATGCCCTTTTTGGGCAAAATAAGCAGCGTTTTGCCCTATTTTTCAAACAAATTAGGGAAATGCCCCTCTTTTGAAACTCGATTTTCTCAAAATCGAGTTATAAAAAAAAAATTTTTTGGAGCCCTATAGCGGCGTTTTCAGAACCTATAGTGACGTTTTGTAACTCCTATAACTCGATTTAATGGAAGTCGAGTTACAAAACGCCACTATAGGTCCTGAAAACATCACTATAGGTCCTGAAAACATCACTATAGGCTCCTTAAAAACGCTGCTATAGGGCCTAAATCGATTTTGAGAAACTCGATTTTCAAAAGAGGGGCATTTTCCTAATTAGTTTGAGAAAGAGGGCAAAACGCTGCTTAGTTTGCCCAAAAAGGGCATTTAGCAATTTTGTCCCACTTTCACCCAATAACTTTATATTTTGGATTGGGTTTCAAATTTATCCATCTATTCTCATTTAGTCGCCTATTCCTTTGTGTGTGTGTGTGTGTGCGCGTTGAAGAGTTGAAGCTTAAAAACTTGTATCAAAAAAAGAAAATCGTGTGGGACGTGCATGTAGCCACGTCCACGTTGCACCCCACATCTGACACGGGTGTGGCTACCATGCTGCACTTGTGGTTCCCAGCTAAAACCTATATATACAGATATACACATCATATTATAAAACATTAAAAAAAATGAAGAAAGATAATGGAGTCAAGGATGTGTAATGCTAGGGACAAATAAAATGGCACAACTCGTGCCACAACTCACCACGTGAGCGTGTTGCAGTTGAAATTGTGCCATTTTTTTGTTTCCATAGAATTACTCGTGAAAGAATGACACATGACTAAAGTTGATAGTACTTTAGTAAACCACAACATTAGGGATTCACTCAAGTTAATAATTATAAACCACAAACTCTAGCTAAATGGAATGTGAGCTTTGTACAAATCACTTGAACTCCAATCTAACATAGAACATAATCAACATTGTTAATCGACAATTCTCATTAATGAAACTAATGTCCTATCATTAGCTATGACATCAGTTAAATAGTGTTAAATTGAGCCTACCCAAGCATTCAGTGATATCAGTACTCCCATAACTGCTTCTACTTGGCTGAAATGACAAACATATATTTTATGATGTGATTTAATGAAAATTAGTAGCAAAAATAAATATGATGATAAATATGAAAAATACTTTTGATACACTAAACCTATAAATATATATATATATATATATATATATATAATTTCAATAATTAATAGTAAAATTCCTTCAACAAATACTTAGCGAGATTGAAACCCTAGGAAGCACTTGCACAGATACAGGTGCAAGTGCGATATGACAACACAGTAATTTTTGAAAAAGTAGGACATGAATGCAGCTGGATACGTTTATAAATTAATTATTAAATATATTTTTATTTATATTTTCTATGTATTGCTAAGAATTTTTTTTCATATAAGGTAGACATTTATCAATTAATAACTATTATTATAAAATCAATTAATAATTATTTTATATATCACTCTTATAATATATACTAAAAAAGTAAATAAATGATGGAAGTGGAGAAGAGTGGGTCACAAATCCTTAAGCCAGTGGATATCACTTTATAAAATAAATAAATAAATAAATAGGAAAAAAAGGGGGGGGGGGGGGGGAAGCGTGTAAAGTTTGCATCCCTACAAAGTTTTAAAAAATAAGTTAGAAAAAAAAAAAAAAAAAACACAAAAAAAACACAAAAACAATGCACTTGATTATTTGAAATATGCTACACGTTTCCATCACAATTATACTAGATGTTAGCCAACTAGCCCCACCCCATATTCATTTCCCACCACACACATGCTACACGTTTCCCACCCACTACATCAATACATCACTTTCACCAATAACTTGAAATTTTGGATCTTGTTTCAATTTCATTCATCTATTCTCATTTAGTTTGCTACTCCCTCCCCCCCCCTCCCCCCTCTCTCTCTCATTCTTTGTCGTTGTGTGCGTGTCACCGTGAAGAGCAAGCTGAGCTAGGTCAAAGCTTGAAGAGTTGAAGCTTAAAAACTTATATCGAAAATAAAGATCGTGTGGGACGTGCGTGCAGCCACGTCCAGGCCACACCCAGCATCCGACTCGAGTGCAGTTACGATGCCCATATATACAATTATACACACATCATATTAGAAAACATTAAAAAAAATGTGAAAGAATGACACATGACTTCAATTATTTCTCTTCAAAGAAAAAAAGCAAATACTGATCAAAGTTGATTCACTTCTACTAAGTATGTTAAATTTGAATATATTATCAAGTATATTTCCAAATGAGTTTCTACTGTTAGTTGTATCGCAAATAATTAGCTAAATTGAGCCTACAATGATTTAAAGTATTGAAATATATATATTATAAAAGAACACAGTGACAGTGGGATCAAATTTTATCCATCCTCAACATCAACTTATCCTCTAATATGCTAAAGCATTGCTGCATCGATTCTTAACTCTAGAGTATTGTCCTGATTGAACATCTGTAAATTTTTTTTTTTTTTTCCACTTTGTTTTCGTGTAAAACATGCTAAGTTGCGCTAAGTCTTTTTATGGAGTCAAAACTTACATAATTTTGGGCCCTCTTTTCATGAGGACTACCTTAAGTTTCCTAATGGAGACAAAGTTACAGATAAAGCTGTTGAAAATTTCTGCAAACAATTTGAGGAAAAGATATTAGCGGATTATATAACACGTATTGGATATTAGACCCAAAAATGCACAATTTATAAATTTTAGTAAACGCATTAAATCATGTTTTGAAACTATAATACGATAAGAGAAATGATATGTCTACAATATTTTTACAACAAATTCTAAGTGGCAGGTTGTTACTGGTTGTTATTGTTGGGACAAAAAAGTAATTTTAGTGTTAGTTTCAAATTTGAACCAATAATAAATAACCACCTGTGATTTGTTGTAAAATTATTGTAGACGTAGTATCTCTCATATGATAATCAAACGGAAAAAATTATTAGGTACTCCCGGAGTACCATAAATGCGTAGTCTCCCTTTCACATGAATGGTGGGTCTCATTAAGAGGAGAAAATACACATTTATGATACTCCGGGAGTACACAATAATTTCCCAACAAAAGGGCACTAAAGTCTCCCAATTGAGAAAAACTTACGGAGGTGGTGTTCAATTCATACATCATGACTAACGTGTGTTGACGTGAGTTTACTTGGCTTTAGACAGTGCTGTCCTTCGTGTGTGTATATATATATATATATATATATATATATCATGAGCAAGACTTAGGTACAGTACTTAGGTGCTGTTCCTTAGGTTCCCTTTTTAAAATTCTGCCATGTGGATTTTTTCTCATGGGAACTTGTGTATTTTTAAGTTAAGTAGCCACATGGCAGAATCTTAAGAGGGGAACCTAAGGAACAGCACCTAAGGTACTGTATCTAAGTTTTGTCCATATATCATAGAAGTAATGAAGTGTTAATTTGGATCTCTTTCAGCCATTAAGCCATCAATGGATTCCAAGACTTCCATTAGGCTTATCATAATCTCGATGCTTTTCTTTCTGTTTCTCTCATCTACAATGGTGGTTGCTGACCCAAGCAATGTCGTCCCACCAGCCAGTGAGTTGTTTAATTAATCTAAGTGTGTTCTCACGCACATGGTTTAAAACTTTTTTATGAACTAATTTTATATATATTCAATTTCTTGTTTTGCTTGCAGAAAAGAAGAGTTCCTTCCCACGAGCAATTGTTGTCCATAGGAAAATTAGACGGCTGCCCCCGGATGAGCAGTCAGGAAAAGATGATCACCATCATCGTTAACATTGCTAAGATGGTCGTGTAATTCTTCAATTCCTGTGGAATGTGATATTCATTTCTCTCACATGAAATTGATTCATGATGAGATTTATTATTTATATGAAATAAGAATGTACAGCGTTATTGTATCCCAAAAATACTAAATAATTTTCAAAGATTGTGGCTATATTTATGAAGTAGTTATGTAATAATTACACTAAAGTACACATTTGGTCTTAAAGTTTGGATTGTTTTCATTTTAATTCTTTACATATTAAAATTTTAATTTTGGCCCTTTATGTTTGAATCCATTTTTCTATTGCCTATTTCCATTAACTATCTTATGACCCTTGGTAAAATATGGACAACATGTTTTAATAAACGACACTTATTTGGTATTTAACGGTTAAATTACTATAAAAAACTAGTTATTGGCCTCTGTTTTGTACGATTTTTTCTTTAATTTATTAATTTATAAATATTATAAATAGTCAGGTTATAAGAAAAATTATTCTTCATCATTTAAAAGAAAATGTATTATGGTTTCAAAAAAGAAAATGTATTATTATTATTATATTACATTTATTATTATTTTTTGTTGTCCTCTTTTAATTTGTGACTAAATTTGATTACACTCCGTCGCCAGTATTCCGGTTCTGGGTTGGGATCTCTAGTTAGAGTTGTCCATTGAGGCTGTGGGATTGTAGCGTTTAAAAGCATTTTAGATTTAGGGATTTTTAAGATGGTTGAGGTTTGGACTGGGTTGTCTGGGTGTAGTGCGAGGGTAAATTTGTCTCACTCATAGAACTGTTTAATTCATTTGGGCCAATAATTGTGTGCTACGTGTTTATAATTTTAAAAAATAAATAAATTTGGCCAATGTCAAATACCACAGCACTCCATTAAGCCACGTATGATCTAAACTAACATACATTGACAGAAGGACGAAAGTAGAATATTTTGTAAAGCTTAGTGTCAGTTTGGTATATGTATTTAAAAATTGAAAATTATTATTTAAAAATATTTGTAAAAATACATGTGAGTAAAAAAGTGCTTAAAAATATATGAAATATTATTTAAAAACTGAAAATAGTTGTTTGAAAATATAAACCAAACACCCTTTAGAGACCCAAAACAAAATTTTGTGTAAGTTTAGATATGAAAATGATATTTTACCCTTTAATTTATTTTAATTTTTAGAAAATTAGAATACCCAAAATTTGAAACCCAGTTTCGTTCCTTTCCTCTATTTTCATGGGATCTTTCTTGCTGGAGAAGGACATAGAACTTGACCTCCATTGAATGCAATTTTCAGAGGTTTAGAACTCCTGTTATTGGCCTCCATCGAGCTTAGGTGCCCACAAGTTTGTGAGCTATTGCACTGGAACCCACTTTTCATTTTCCATAACTCAAACAACTCAAGATTTGGATTAAGGATGGTGGTGAGAGTGGGTTTGCAAACATGAAGGTAAAACCAGTTGGACCATCTGTTTGCTTTGGTTGTGATATGGGATTTAGATCTGGGTTAATACAACAATTAATTATCAATTATCAGAGAAAAATCAAAACACAAAATCAAAGATCAAATTGGAGCTACTTGACTTATAAATGGTTTCTTAGAGATTTTATCGTAACACACGGTCATGAGCCAACAATCCAAAGATGCGAAAAAGCTAAACCTCTGCACAGCCAAACCAATGCTTCTTACTGTTACCAAATCCACAAAAACAAAAACAGAATGTGAATGTGATCGCATTCTATGGCTCTTGTTGCTGTGTTTTACCTTGCGATCTTGGTTTCTTGGATTTTCGTTTAATTTCTAAAATAATTTTTCATCGGTGTGGTGGCGGCGAGATTGGTTTCTGATTTTGGGATTTCTAAAATTTCTAATTTTCTTAAAACAACATACAAATAAATAAATGTTACGTTTTGACAGGTCATATGTTGAGACCTGATGTGTCAATCTATTTTTCTCCAATAACTGACATGGCACCTTTTTTATTTTTATTAGTGAATTAATGACTTTGTATAATTTGAACCACTTATTTCAAAATGAAAGGTCAAGATTAAAATAACTTTATATAATAGAGTACGCTGGGAACTCTAGGAGATTTTGATTTGTCTTTTGATTTTTGTTTTAACTTTTAAATCGTCCAGGATGAGAATTAAAATTTAAATCGTTTTGCTTAAATGGTGTTTAAAGTTTAAGCTATATTTCATAATAGATACATGTATTACCAGGAGGGTTTGTGAATTAGGCTTCTTCCATTATATATAGTAATAGATTTGTGTTAACAATGTTTTCTTTAAAAATTCTAAGTGAACAGAATCATCGAAATTCACCGGCTATGAATAGTTTAAGCTAGAAATGCACTTTCAATTTAGAAGTACATATAAACAATATATCGTCAATTAAAAATATATGGTGAGATAACATGCAGGCAATACTATTAAGAATACTAGCATTTAACCCATGTAATACGATATTATTAATATTATTTTTTCTAAAAAGAAAAATATATGAAGTGTGTCAAATTGAAATAGTTTAGTATGCGTCTTTTTTTTCTTTTTTTGGTAAAAAGATTTGAGTAGTGTTTTGGGTTTTCGGGGACTTTTTTATTCTATTAGCAATAATAACATGTTATGAAGTAGAAATTTAGTGTTTTAGAGACTTTTGGCTTGAAAGAGGTAAGATAGGCAAAAATATTACGTGTTTGTGTTTTGATGACAACCTTTGTAGATAAGCGTGAGGAAAATATTAAAAAAAAAAAAAAATCCATTTAGAGATCAACAGGAATGAGAGAGGGAGAATTTGGAGGTTTCTAGAAATTTTGGATCAAAACTGTGGATAAGCTTTTCGAATTTTGAACTATATATAAAATAGCACTAAACTAGAACAAAAGTTTTGTAGACTCCCAAAAAAAAAAAAAAAAAAAAATCTCTAGACTCTAGTATGGACAAAACAGACTTATTCTTCTACTTACATAATCCATGCCTTACTCTTAATGCGGGCCTTGCTTTGTAAAGCATTTTGATCAAGCCTAAACTTGTGGAAATCCATGGCTTAATTTGTCGCCCAGATTGTTATGATCTTTTCGATGTACCATTTCCTTTTTGGGTTACACTTACACATGCATGGACTTCAATTTACAACAGAAACACATGCAAGGTTAAGCAAATTTAGGGTGACCATTGTGTCATCCCACCGGTGGATCAAATGGATCCATGTAAATATTTGAAGTGACTAACCCATTTCACTACCAAAAAAAAAAATTTGGTCTACAGCCGCGTTTTTAAAACACAACTATAGCTCCTAAAAACACAATTACCTATAGCTGCGTTTTGTAGCGTTGCCTATACACCATGGCAATAGACTGACTTGGAGACCTCGAGTCAAGTGGAGTCTACGGCCTTCCCCAGCAGCGGAACTACACAGACAAGGATCCTTTATAATATTTTTTAAGATATAACCTATTGTTAAAACAGCTCAGCAAGATGCTTCAATGCATCAAGGAGGAGTCCATCTTGCTAATCAAATCAGCTCACAACTTTCAGTTGATCAAGGCATTGATCAATCAGATGCTATAATCATGATTGAAGCAATGCCTCACCATGATCAAATGCTAGACTCAATGCAGTAGCTGATGCCACGTATGCAAGGATTTGGGAAGATGATTGAGCACGTGGACATGAGCTGGAATGAAGAGCTGCAACAGAATTTCCCCTGTTTTTAGGAAATTAGTTATTTTGACAGTTGTACATTGTAGCTTCTAATCTCTGTGTATAAATATAGGATCGATGCTTGTAAACATTATTCAGTTGTATTCATTCAATCTTTGATCAATAAAGATTCAGTTTTCTATTTAGATTGAGAGTACAAACTTTTATATGGTATCAGAGCTTCAAGGTCCTGCAATGGCGTCCAATGAAGCAAACAACCAATCCAACCAATCCATTCATACATCCCCTGAGCCCAACAATGAACAATCCACTCATACAAACTCGAATTCACCAAACAATTCAGCTTCTGTTACTCCCAATCCCTATTTCTTGAATACCAGTGAGAATCCAGGGAACATTCTCGTTACACAACCTCTGTTAGGAATGAGAAATTATCAATCCTGGTCAAGAGCTATGGTGCTTGCTCTCACTGCGAAGAAGAAGATAGGTTTTGTAAATGGAAAGATTGCGAAACCAGAACTTGAATCTCCTTTATATGAAGATTGGGAAAGCTGCAATACCATGGTGCTTTCTTGGATGATTAACTCTATGCATGTGGATGTGTCGAGCAACATCATGTACTGTGAAACAGCAAGGGAGATGTGGATTGAACTTCAGAATGTGTTCTCACAAGGAAATGGACCCAAACTTTACAATTTGCAAACTGAGATCTCTCAAATTCGTCAAAATCAAATGTCTGTGACTGAGTTCTATACCAAATTCAAAAGATTGTGGGATCAATTGCTGAATTATGAACCAATGCCAGAATGCTCATGTGGTGCCATGAAGACCTTGAGTAATTCTCATAACAAGGCTTATGTGATGAGATTTCTGATGGGACTAAATGAGAGTTTTGATACTGTTCGAAGCCAAATTCTCATGATGGATCCTTTTCCCTCAATGAGCAAAGTCTATTCACTGGTTTTGCAAGAAGAATCTCACAAGAGTTCTGGTCATGGAGGTTCTGGTTCTTCTCAGTCTGATACAATGGCAATGTATGCAAATTCCAAGGGAAACTTCAAAGGAAATGGGCGAAAGGAAAGGCCTTTCTGTACTCACTGTAACATGGCAGGGCACACCATTGAAAAATGCTACAAATTGCATGGGTATCCACCTGGTTACAAGCCAAAAGGCAAGCCAATAGCCAATGCAAATCAAGCATCTTTCAATTCTGGAGATGGTGTTTTGACTGCTGGGAATCAGTGTCCCATTTCCAAATCACAATGTGAGAAATTGCTAGCTTTTCTCAGCTCAGGAACCACTGGATTAGAGACTGCTCTTGGTGATCCACATCATGCTGCAAATGCAAGCATTTCTTGTATGGCTACTGGTGCAGGAGGAGTTTCTGGTGAGAGTTCTGGACTGACAGGATCTTCCTCACAATCTAAGGTCAATACCTATCCTGTTTTCAATCCCACACTCATGTCAGGTAATCACTCCAACTGTTTCTTTGAACCTTCTTTCCATCACTCCATTTTTTCTGCTAGAAAAGTTGATAGGACTGCTTTCAATGAATCTGATTGGGTCATTGACACAGGAGCCACAGATCATATGGTGCATTCTGTGTCTTGTTTTACCTCCATTACTAATGTCTTAAACACCTTTGTTAATCTTCCAAATGGAGAATCAGCCTTAGTTACACACATAGGAACTGTTGAAATCTCACCAAAACTCATTCTTTTCAATGTTTTGTGTGTTCCTTCATTCACTTTCAATCTTCTTTCTGTCAGTAAGTTGGCTAAGTCCATTTCTTGCTGTCTTATGTTCTTTGGAACTCTTTGCTTCATCCAGGACCTGGCTCATTGGAGCACAATTGGTCTGGGTAAGGAGTACAATGGACTATATCTGCTGGAACAGAACAGCTCAGCTTCATCAAGATGTTTTACTGGTTTTAATTCTGTTCATAATGTTCATGCTGTCAATAATGTTCATGTGCAGCCACATATTTGGCATTTCAGATTAGGACATTTGTCAAATGCTAAGTTGGCATTGTTAAAACATAATGATGTACCTCTTTTCAATATTAATAAAATGGTTGATTGTGAAATTTGCCCTTTGGCTAAGCAAAAGAGATTACCTTTCACTTATAGTTCTCACATTTCTAGTCATTGTTTTGATTTAATTCATTGTGACTTGTGGGGACCTTTTTCAACTTCTACCATTGATGGTTGCAAATATTTTTTAACCATTGTTGATGATTGTTCAAGATGTACTTGGGTTTATCTACTTAAACATAAATCACAAACCCAAGCCATCTTGGAACAATTTTGCATCATGGTCGAAACCCAATTTTCAAGGAAGGTTAAATGCATTAGAACTGACAATGGAACTGAGTTCATCATGTCTACTTTCTTTTCAAAAAGGGGCATCTTGCATCAACTAAGTTGTGTTGAAACCCCTCAACAAAATGCTATAGTTGAGAGGAAACATCAACACCTCTTAAATGTTGCAAGAGCACTTAGATTTCAATCCAACTTACCTTTACATTTGTGGGGGCATTGTGTTCTTACTGCCACTTACTTGATAAACAGAACCCCTTCTTCTGTTTTAAGTCATAAAACCCCTTTTGAAGTTCTTTTTGGTCAAGTTCCTACTTACTCTCATTTGAGGGTCTTTGGGTGAATCCCCCTTGTGCACCTCTGGTTGCTTCTGACCCCATTGATACTGCTGTTTCTATCCCTAACATTCCTAGTGCAGATCCTCCACCAACCAGAAAGTCCACCAGATCTCACAAAACTCCAGTGTACTTACAGGACTATGCTTGCAATTCAGCTACCATTTCACCATCAGCTGGTTCTTCTCATGTCTCAGGCACTCCTTATGATATAGCAGATTGCCTAACTTACTGTCATTTGGATCCAACTTATCAGTCCTATCTCATGACTGTCAGTCATGGTCCTCAGGCACCTCAATACTTCCATCAGGCTGTTACTAATCCCCTTTGGAGGGAGGCTATGGATAAAGAAATCCAAGCCTTAGAACACACTCACACTTGGGTGCTTACTCCTCTACCACCTGGTAAAAGAACCATTGGATGTAAATGGGTCTATAGAGTGAAGCTTCATCCTAATGGAACTGTCGAGAGGTACAAAGCAAGGTTGGTTGCTAAAGGGTATACTCAAAGGGAAGGGCTGGACTTCTTGGAGACTTTTAGTCCTGTTGCTAAGACTGTTTCTGTGAGGGTTCTGATTGCTCTTGCTTCAGCAAAAGGCTGGCCTTTGCACCAGCTAGACATCAACAATGCCTTTCTCCATGGTGATCTTGATGAGGAGGTCTACATGGATTTGCCTCCTGGTTTTCACAGCAAGGGGGAGCCTCTCAATTCCACTTCAACTTCCACTCCTTTAGTATGTAAATTGGTGAAGTCTTTGTATGGTCTTAGACAAGCTTCAAGGCAATGGAATGCCAAGCTCTCTGCCACCATTATGCAGCTTGGTTTCAAACAATCTCAGGCAGATCATTCCTTATTTGTTCATGCAAATGGTTCTTCCTTTACAGCATTATTAGTGTATGTAGACGATATGATAATTACAGGAAATGATCCAGCTTGTGTTGCCAAGTTAAAGTCCTTGTTAGACCAGAATTTTGGAATCAAAGACCTTGGATCACTCAAATACTTTTTGGGTTTGGAAATTGCAAGAAGCACTAAAGGTATTAGCATTAACCAACGCAAATATGCTCTTGAGGTTTTACAAGAGGCAGGAATGCTTGGTTGCAAACCTGTCAAGTCTCCAATGGAGCAACAACTGAAGCTTTCCAAGACAGATGGGGAGTTACTTCAAGATGCAGGGCAGTACAGGAGGTTGATAGGGAAGTTGATGTACTTAACATTGAGTAGACCTGATATAGCCTATGCAGTTCACAGGCTTAGTCAGTTTTTGGCTCAACCTCGAATTCCACACATGAAGGCAGCAACAAGAATTCTCCAATACATCAAGAGCACACCAGGACAAGGAGTATTCTTCCCTGTTAACTCAGACCTGCAGCTAAAGGCATTCTGTGATGCGGATTGGGCAGGGTGCCCTGACACAAGAAAGTCTCTAACAGGTTATTGTGTTTTCTTAGGGGAATCCTTGATTTCTTGGAGGTCTAAGAAGCAGGACATAGTGTCCAGATCCTCTGCTGAAGCAGAGTACAGATCCATGGCCACTACCACATGTGAAGTTGTTTGGTTGCTCTACTTGTTAAGGGATTTGCATATACCACATGAGAAACCAGTGCTAATGTACTGTGATAACCAGGCAGCCATACATATCTCTTCAAATCCTGTATTCCATGAGAGATCAAAACATATAGAAGCTGATTGTCACATAGTCAGAAACAGAGTATTGGATGGCACCATCAAGATGTTCTATGTCTCTTCAAGGAATCAGTTGGCAGATATATTCACCAAAGCACTTGGTGTTGAACAATTTTCCAGATTGTTAGCAAAGCTGGGAGTCATCAACATTTTTACTCAGAAAATTCAATATCCAGAATATCAAAAGCATAATCAAGACACAAGAGCCTTGCTCTTGAGGGGGAGTGTTAAAACAGCTCAGCAAGATGCTTCAATGCATCAAGGAGGAGTCCATCTTGCTAATCAAATCAGCTCACAACTTTCAGTTGATCAAGGCATTGATCAATTAGATGCTATAATCATGATTGAAGCAATGCCTCACCATGATCAAATGCTAGACTCAATGCAATAGCTGATGCCACGTATGCAAGGATTTGGGAAGATGATTGAGCACGTGGACATGAGCTGGAATGAAGAGCTGCAACAGAATTTCCCCTGTTTTTAGGAAATTAGTTATTTTGACAGTTGTACATTGTAGCTTCTAATCTCTGTGTATAAATATAGGATCGATGCTTGTAAACATTATTCAGTTGTATTCATTCAATCTTTGATCAATAAAGATTCAGTTTTCTATTTAGATTGAGAGTACAAACTTTTATACCTATAAAATTAGTTGGCACCTCAGCACCAAAAACTCTTAGTTCTGGCCTCGTCCATAAACTTGTGGATTTGGAATCAATATCATGTGTTCTCGTATAAGATTTATGTTCCAACATCAATTATAACATACCATGTATTTATGTTTATTCTCTTTATAAAAAATCAAATTAAAGTTTAAAAATTTATAAAAATAAAAATTAGACACATGACATACCATAATTGGAGTATAAAATGAGATTGAAGTTTTGTGTTATGAACTTAATATGTCAAATGAGAACCAAGCCAAGAAAGTCATCATTGACTCCAATATAACCATCCATGCATGAACCTAATTACCAAACCAGTTATTCTAAAGAATATCCACTTGTCCGTGCGTAGTTCTTCTTTCCTTGGAACAAAGACAAGGTTGCTAATAAAATAGAGGTATAAAAGGTTGATGTCTTGCTCATATAAAGTTAATTTAACATTTTCACGCATATGGGGAATTGAGAAAGCATTTCTGCATTTAAAAAATAAAAGCCATCTAGCTAGTTGCTCGCAGAACTTTGAAGAGTCTAAATTGATTATAAGTTGTAAATCTTGAATTCATCGTCACTGTCTAACATTGTTATTTAGTCCACTTGTTGTTTGCCTCATGTGAAAGGGAGGGTGGACACGCGTTGCCTTGCTTGTAGACTGGAATATGGATGACTAGCCCCAAATCCAAGTGAAATCATTATCGAGGCATGTTGTTTTTTTTTTTTTTTTTTGAGAACGTATTCATCTTATGTTGAAAAACCTTATTATTTTATATAATAATCCTACTATTGCAACTAAAAATTTTACTACTTTATGCAAAATGAAGTCATTCAAATATGATGCTAGATCATATTTGCAACAATCAACGTAAAATCCTAACTTGATTTATGGTAATAAAGACTTTGAATTTATTAATACCATATTATATACTATATAATAAAAGATAGGTTTTAGAAGTCGTGGTTGATCCACCTTCTCCAAGTGAAAATTCTATTAATTGTCTCATAGAGCAATATTGCCTCAAGAAAATATCATATTTAATTACTAAATATACTATTTTATCAATTTCCATATAGAAACACCAATTAAATTGTTCTTATCAACTTTTCCTTTATGGCTTCATCATTTTTTTTTTTAAGGTTTAATTGTTGTTATCAACATTTTTGTCTTTTCACTTTTTTTTAAAAAAAAAAAAATTATAAAATGAGTACGAAATCACTTTAGGCCACTGTTTAGTGAAAAAAGTGGTAATCGGTAAATCGGCAAGATTATGCCAAATCAAGTTGAATGATTTTTCTCTGCTCACACTCTCAATCTACTTCCAATGATACGATTATATATATATATATATCTCACTTTGTAGTGAATTGAACGAATTTCAACATTCATAATCACTAGGATTATGCCAAGTCAAGTCGAAGTCTCATTGTATTAGCCAAATATTCTAAATATCTTTATTTGAAATTCTAATATTTGAGTGACGGAATGCATGTGTTTTGAAAACTTATATTTTTCATTATGTAAAACTTCTACCAAAAATAATTATTGTATATTTGTAATTACAATTTTTTCTTTTATGAATATGTAATTGCATTTGATTAGGAACTTCATTTTCTTCCAATGCATTGTTTTGTATTTCAACGCTTAATCTGAGAATTTTTTTTTTGGTAAGAAAAAAATTCCTTCTAGACATTTTTAATTGAAAAACTTATATCACTAACCTTTTTGTACTAACAAACTCTAGCAAGCTTCCAATCAGATTGACAGAATCTAATTTGATGTATCATGTGTTAATGGTCAATACAACCATCCACGAATCTAAATCCTCTTTCCTTAGGAACAAAGGCATAGTCGGTATTAAAATAAATGTATTTAAGGGTTTTTTTTATAAATAATATATTTTAATGTTGATATCATGCTCATGATAAACTTAATTTAACATTTGCATGCACATGTGACATACCGAATTGTGAAAGCATTTCTACATTAAATAAAAACAAGCCGTATTGTTTCATGCAAAGACTTTTCAATTGTCCGAGGATTTCCATTTTGACCAATTCCTTGCATGGCAGCATGAGTACTAGTTTTGTTTTTTACTTGCCACCACTCATTGGTCACTATAATAAACCATCTATAAATAGTTACAAAAGTGATTATTTTGTGTAACCCAATTCAACTTTCAAGCTACTAATTGACATTCTTTCATTTGGTTTTCTCTCTTCTCTGTTCTCACCCTTAGAACCCACCAAATTTGAAGTAAAAAGCTCCCAAGATTGAGGGAGATGATGGAAATTATTTCTCATCTACTTGCAATTTCGGGAGTCTTAGTATTGGTGTCACTTTCATACAACCTTTGGAGGGTTAGAATTGTTGGTAACAAAAATAATGGTATCTTACCCCCGGAACCATCAGGTGCCTTACCAATCTTAGGTCACATTCATAAATTTCTTGGTAAAATCCCAATGTTCCGAACCATGGCAGCCATGGCTGACAAACATGGTCCAACCTTCATGTTCAGATTCGGCATGAAACGTGCACTTGTGATTAGCAATCATGAGGCAGTCAAGGAGTGTTTCACTACAAACGACAAGGCTTTCGCATCTCGTCCAATGTCCAGCCATGGAAAGTACCTTGTTTACAACTATGCAGCATTTGGGTTTGCACCATATGGAACATATTGGCGAGAGATGCGAAAGCTAGTCATGATTGAACTTCTCTCTAGTCGCCACCTAGAGACTCTTAAAAGCATGAGAGTCTCTGAGGTTGACACTCTGGTTAAAGATTTGTACTCTCTTTGCAAAAGCAACAAGCGCAACAACAACCAAGCTAAGGTGGTTATTAGCGAGTGGATTGGACGCCTAAGCTTGAATATAATCACCAAAGTGATTGCAGGGAAGAGATATTTTGGTAATGATGGAAATCATGAAGAGGCACAACATATAGGGAAAATTATTAAAGATTTTATGTATGCAGCTGGGGTCCCAGTAATTTCGGATTTAATTCCATTTCTAAAATGGATTGATCTGTTTGGGCAAGTGAAATTCATGAAGCGTGTTGCAAAGGAATTTGATTCTCTAGTAGGAAGTTGGGTTGATGAACATTCTACGAGGAGGGTCAATGGTGATGAGCCAAGTGACAAGTTGGACTTCATTGATGTGATGCTATCTAAGATTGAGGAGAACCCTATGTTTGGCCACACGCGTGAAACCATCATCAAGGCAACAGCAACGGTATGTTTTTGTCTTATAAAGTTAAAGACATCCAATTTTACAATTTGTTAATTTGTGCCATTATAAGCGGTAGACATCTTTTGCCCTCTACTCCACATACACCCAATGTCTTAAAGAGTTTTTTTTTCACCTAAATATGACATCCATGTAGAGATTGTATGAGAGGAAATTATAACATACTAGCTAGCGAGATCACTAAAAAATTCCACTTAATTTAAAAGAGGCAAGTCTTCCACCTAATACTCCCGTGCACACAGAACCGAATACAAAGCCCACATGTAGTACTTTTAGAACACATGTTGTGCTTGTGCCATGCCTAATACATGAGCCCAAACTAAGGCCCTTTATAAATGTAAACCTTAAACCCATAAAAGGAATATTCCTTAGTAAGTAACACGAAGGACAATAAAATAAAACCCAAAATTACAAGAGGAAAAACCAATACCCTGGCTACTACTATTGAAACATCCTTCAACTAAAGTGGTATTCTTTGTTTGTCCTAACCCCTAATTGATAAATCTTTGAAACAAGCAGAGCTAGTACTTCATTCATAATGGACTAGAGAATTTTAGGAGTTGCACACCGTAATTAATCAAGGTCCGAGTCCTAGTCCTAGTTCGACTTCTTGACATTTGTTCATTCCAATAATATCATAGTTATAAGTTATAAAATATATAATTTATTTTACTTATAAATTGCGGTGCACTAGAATGAAATTCTAATTCTAATTGTGGTCTCAATTACTTGTTGTAGATGCTCATCTTAGGTGGGTCAGACACTACATCTATTAACTTGACTTGGCTCTTGTCTTTATTATTAAACAACCAACATGCTTTAAAGCATGCCCAAGAAGAGCTCGATCTCAAAGTAGGAAGAGAAAGATGGGTGGAAGAGCATGATATAAATGACCTTGTTTACCTCCAAGCCATAATCAAGGAATCCCTGCGCTTATACCCACCAGTCCCTCTGTCTGTCCCACATGAGGCAATGGAAGATTGTCATGTATGTGACTATTACATTCCAAATGGTACTAATTTGTTTGTAAATGTGTGGAAGTTGCGTCGAGACCCAAGAGTTTGGGAGAACCCTGAAGAGTTTTTGCTAGAGAGGTTCCTCACAAGCCATGCAAATGTAGATGCTTCAGGTCAACATTTTGAGTTCATACCATTTGGTTCTGGGAGACGATCTTGCCCTGGTTCAAAATTTGCCTTTCAAGTGTCACACTTGACTCTAGCTCGCTTGCTTCAGGGATTTGAGTTTCAAACACCATTGAATATGCCAGTGGACATGACTGAAGGCCTAAGCATTAACTTGCCCAGAGCAACTCCTCTTGAAGTTCTCCTCACTCCTCGCTTTTCCTCCAAACTCTATCAAATCTAGACAAATATACAAACAATGCTTGCCCAAAGTATCTGTAGAGTGCACCTTCTTTTGAAATTAGACCCCAACGTCAGATAAAAAATAGAAAGGCCTTTTTCTTTGTGTTGTGTATTTGATCAATTGACCCGATCGGAAACTTTGTGGTGTTTTGATGTCATTTGGGGCGGATTGGTGGTTTGTACGGTGGTTTTGGAGTGTAATGGGTAACGGATTGAGGCGGTGACAGGCCAACAACAATGGGTCAGCTGTGTTTGTGTGGTTGTGGGATGAAACGGTTGTGGGTCTACAGGGTCTCTCTTCCCCCTCTTTCTTTATCCCTCAGTTCCTTAAATTTCTCAAATCACTAAATTTCTCAAATCACGGGCTGAGGATTTGTTTTGTTTTTCCAGTGGGCTAGGGATCGACGTCGTTCACTTAGTGTTTTTTTTTTTTTTTTTTTTGGTAATTAACGTTTTTCCTTTTTTTTTTTTTTTAATTTAGAAATTTAAATAAATAAATAAATAAATCATCCAAAACTAACCGTAGCACCTAACGGAAGACTAAGGAGTACTGAATTGATTATACTTTAAATTTAAAATATTGAAATGACAAAATCAAAACTTAAAGGACTGAATTAACAAAAAGTAAAATTTAGAGGGTCAATTTTGTATTTTGACCTTTTTATTTTTTATTTTTATAATCAGTAATAAAATTGGTATTTAAGTGTCCAACCCATTTATTTATTTATTTTTTTGGTCAAAATATGTTTATGTGAGGGAGGCTACTCCATACTAGAGCTAGGGCAAGTCACAAGCCTCAGAAGAAACTTACATTAGACTTATAGATCGCTTATCAAGAAAAATTGCTAGCAACGAGACTTAAACTTAGGCCTTTTGGACGAAATGTTTGAGCCTTATCAACTAAACCAATTCCTATTGCCAATCCACCCCATTTATGTTAGTGCTTAAACTTATCTGTTTGCTGCCCCTACATTAGAGAAATTATAAAGTGTACTTTGGAGGACCACGACTACAATGGCTTATGGTAATAGCAGTAATCCACTTCCCATCGACGCTAGCTAGACTAGCTCTTCAGCTTTTTTTTTTTTTTTAATTGTAATTTATTTATTTATTTTTGTAATAATATGAGAACTGCACTAGCTTGGCTTAAGAACAAGGAAGAGTTTGTATTGGGTCCATAATAAGTTATTAACCAACCCCAACCCCATCAACATTAATCTTAATATTTTTCATTGATTATGGTGTGTTTGAATACCGCTTATTTTACTGAAATTGAAAACTTATTACTAAAAGTACTGTAGATAAAGGTAAAAATTAGTTGAAATAGTAAGTGGGGCTATGAATAGTACCAAAAATTGTAGTGAGATCCATGAATAATAGCAAAAATAAGCTGAATAATAAAATAATTTTAATTTTCCATCCTAATTCAAACGCACACTTAGGCTGCGTTTGGTAAGATATAAATTATTTTCTAAGTGTAAAATAATTTCAACCGAAAATATTTTCAAGAAAGGAAAATATTTTCTAGTGTTTGGTTGCATTTTAAAAATTATATTAGAAAGTATTTTCAAGTGTTTGGTAACATTTGGAAAATGCAAATTTTCTACTAATTTCTCACATTTTTTCGGCCATTTTCTCAGCTTCCAAACAAATTTTATAATAGAAATTGGCAATATATAAACTTTTAAAAGAAACAAAAATCAGATTAAAACCATTAAAACTCTCAAACTCGGTCAAACCAGAGAAAGGGAGGAAGAAAGAGTGAGAGATTGAGGGAAAGAGAGAGGTAGATCGAGAAACTTGGTTGAAATTGAGTCAAGAGGGGGGTTGATCTAGAGGCGGTGACGATGAGATCAGTCATGGATAGGTCCATCTAAAGGGCGGTGGCTGGGTTCATCAGGGAAATGCAATGCTCAGAGATGGGTTTGAGCATGACGGAGGAGCTGAGGCGGCGCAATCAGGAGAAGAAAAGCCAAGGAAGACAAGGAAATAGTACTGACCAGCGCATGGAGGGGAATGAACGGCACGATCTAACCCAGTGGCGACTCTAGGATTTTCGGTTATATATATATATATATATATATATATATATATATATAGATAGATAGATAATTGGGCTGTATTGTGTATGGGTAATTAATAGTATATAAATTTTTTTTTTTTTGCCAAAATACAAAACTGACCCTTTAAATTTCACATTTTGTCAATTTAGTCCTTTAAATTTCAGTTTTGTCATTTCAGTCCTCTAATTTTCAAATATAGTTAATTCAGTCCTCCGTTAAGTGCTGAAGTCTACTAACCAAAACGACCACATTTTGGATGTAAGGGTAACGACATCGTTCCCCAACCCACTGGAAAAACAAAACAAATCCCCAGCCCTAACCTGAGAAATTTGAGGAACAGAGGGAGAAAGAAAGGGGGGAAAAGAGAGAGGCCGAGAGAGGAACAGAGATTGGGAGAGGGGGAAGAGAGACCGAGAAGGAGAAGAGAGATTCGTGGTGGCTCCGCTCCGCTCTGTCGGGCTAGGGTCTACTTGGCGGCTCAACACCGTCGAGCGAGCGTCTACTCACGGGCCCTCTTCCTTTAGAGCCTCATCACTTCCCAACAAAACCTTCAGCTGCTTCAAGAATGGTCACCCTGTACACCCACACACACCATAGCACCATGGAATGTTGTACCTGTCAACCATGGTTTAAATAATTTTTGTGATTCTGATATTGCCACTAATCTGGAAGTGTACTGGATTCTGATTTATATGCTATATAAATGAAATAGAGTACTCATTTCTAGCATTTTCAACCTGCAAAGTTTTGAATTTTGGATTTTCGTCTTGATTTGCTATGTGGGTCTAGTGTATTATAAGCTCACTGTCATTCAAAGCTTAGGAATTCTACTTATTTCCTACCTTACAATACAGATTCTTATGGTACCTAGTTAGACCCCAACGTCAGATAAAAAAAAAAGAAAGGCCTTTTTTTTTTTTTTTGTGTTGTGTATTTGATCAATTGACCCGATCGGAAACTTTGTGGTGTTTTGATGTCATTTGGGGTGAATTGGTGGTTTTTATGATGGTTTTGGAGTGTAATGGGTAATGGATTAAGGTGGTGACAGGCCAACAACAATGGGTCAGCTGTGTTTGTGTGGTTGTGGGATGAAACGGTTGTGGGTCTACAGGGTCTCTTCTCCCTCTCCGTCTCTCTTCCCTCTCTTTCTTTATCCCTCAGTTCCTTAAATTTCTCAAATCACGGGCTGAGGATTTGTTTTGTTTTTCCAATGGGCTAGGGATCGACGTCGTTCACTTAGTTTTTTTTTTTTTTGGGGTAATTAATGTTTTTCATTTTTTTTAAGGCAAAAATGTAAAATTGACTCTCTAACTTTCAGCTTTTTTCATTTCAGTCCTCTAATTTTCACTTTTGTCATTTTAGTCATCTAACTTTCAATTGTTGTCAGTTTGGTACTCTGTTAAACTCTAGTTATGTCCTGTTGTTAATTGAGCCAAAACGACGTCGTTTTAGTTTTTTTTTTTTTAAATAAATTTCGGAATATAAAGAAAATTATAAAAATTAAAAAAAAAAAAAACTGATATTAACGTCGCTTTGCCCGATGTCATAAAAGCCTCCATCCGGCCCGACATCGTCAACTTTGTCCACGCCCAGATCTCCAACAACAAGCGCCAACCCTACGTTGTGTCCAAGAAGGCTGGACACCAGACCTCTACCGAGTCCTGGGGTACCGGACGCACCATGTCCCGTATCCCTCGTGTCCGCAATGGTGGTACCCACCGTGCTGGTCAAGGAGCCTTTAGAAACATGCGTCGCAGTGGTCACATGTTTGCTCCTACCAAGATCTGGCGCCGTAGGCATAGGAGGGTCAATGTGAACCAGAAACGATACACCATCGTTTCGGCCATTGCTGCTTCTACCATCACATTTCTTGTTCAAGCTCACGGTCACAGAATCAAGTTTGTTCCTAAGTTCCCACTCGTTATCAATGACTCGGCTGAGAGCTTGGAGAAGACCTCTGCAGTTTTTTTTTTTTTTTTTTAATATCAGTTCTTTTTTAATTTTCTTTAAATTCCAAATTTTATTATTAAAAAAAAGTCAAAACGACGTCTTTTTGACTCAATTAATGGTATGACATAACTGGAGTTTAACGGAGTACCAAATTGACAACAATTGAAAATTAAAGAACTGAAATGACAAAACTGAAAGTTAAATGACTAAAATGAAAAAGACTGAAAGTTAAACGGTTAGTTTTACATTTTTGCCTTTTATTAATTTAGAAATTTAAATAAATAAATAAAAATCATCCAAAACTAACAACAAGAAGACTAATGAGGAACTAAATTGATTATACTTGAAATTTAGAGGATTGAAACAATAAAACCAAAACTTAAAAGGTGAGTTTTGCATTTTGGCCGCAGTTTTTTTTAATAAGTGTTTAGGGCCCTTTTTCGATTGCCCAGCCATGTGTGGTTCCTTGGAGGGATGATTTTACTAGGCCCGGGTTCTTTTTGGGGAGTTGCCTCCAAAACTCAACATTGGGCCACGTGGTCCAATGGCTACCGGCGTATTTTTAAGCCTATAAAACCATTAAAGCCAAAGTCTAAGAATCATGATAATGGTCGAATAAATATACAATATGCGTTTGATATAATAGCTTTGATTAGTAGTTGTAATAGTAGTTGAATAAAGTAATTTATTTAGTGTTAAAGTAATCATGTACTCAATGATGTAAATTTAAAGATATAGAAGTAAAGTCACTTATCTTTGTATAGTTTATAGCTCCAGCTGTGTAGCATCAGTGAGTTGATAGGATTCGAACAGAATGCCAGCGATAAAGGCTAGTTAAGCTTGCCCCTCCTATCATGCATTTAAATGAGTTTAAGCCTTGGTTAATAGTTATAATAGTAGTTGGAATAAAATAATATGTATTTAAATGTGAAGTAATCATGTAATGATATAAATTTAAAGGTATGGAAGCAGAGTCACTTATCTCTGATGGTTTGCAGCCCAGCTATATAGCTTCTGTGAGTTTTTGTATGGAGTATTTGTGCCTTCTAAGAGAAGGGCTTTATGTAAAAAGTAGTTGTGCCTTCTAAGAGAAGAACTTTGATATGAGATCTTGGTGCCTTCTAGGAGAAGAACTTTTAGTATAAGTGTTTGATATCTCTTGAGAGGTTTGGAGATGGTAAAAGATATAGATGTATTGTAGGGTGTAGTATTTGTAACATGTGTGATGTATGGAAGTATGAGAGATATGGAGATTAAAGATAGTAAAAATATGAGATTATAACTGCTGGAGAAGTTGTAGAGATTGCTTTCTAAGAGAAAAGATTTTGTAAGAGAAGAGTATAGAGATGTGTTTATAGGTAGCAAAACAATAGAATTTCAGAGTGAGAGAGTATGAGAGTAGAGCTTAGAAGAGTTGTGATGTGTTATATGTAATGGTGTAGCAAGTGTGTATGAGATTGTGTAAGAGAAGTGAAGAAAAAGATGTTTAGAGATATGGGCAGCAAGATACATGTATTTTCAGAATATGGAGAGTAAGATAATGAGTATAAGAGCACAGGAAGATAATCAGAGGGAGAGAGAAGTTTTCTAGAGAGTTCCTCTCCATTGGTGTCCCCCTTTGAGGTGTTGAGGAAAGGCCCCTTTAGAGTTTAGTTTAAGGCGATATTTTAGCAAAGAATATCAGCCAAAATCTGTCCTAAATAGCAATGAATCTTCAGAGAATCCATCTTAAGATTTGGGAAAAAATGGTATGTTTAGCTTTAAGATGTTCTTGCTATATCGGGTAAGAGCTGCTGGGGAAAAAACAGCAGAAAAGGAAAGTATTTTAACAAGAGAAAGGTAGTTTCCTTAGTCGGTTTTGGTTTTAGCCAAAAGTTGAAAAATCAGTAATGCTTAGACTGCTGGGTCAACTGTCACAGCTGTTCTGAAAAAGGCTATCTCAGCTGTTAGGAAAAGCTGTGACAGCTATCATGAGACAGCTAGCACAGTTGTCATAAGACAACTGTTTGCTTTAGGCAAAAGCCAATGAGGTCAGATGGATGATTTCAGACTGCTGGAGAGGTCATTTCATGGATTATGCTGAAAAAATGTAAGATCTCTTTGAAGGGTATCTTGCTAGTTTGGGTATAACAACTAGTTGCTGGGATTTCAGCATTAAATGGTTGATGATATCACTTCCAGCCAGGTGTCAAGTGTTGAATACACTGCTAGGGTTCAGCTGGAAATGTTTTCTTTTTCGAGTGTTTGTGTTTTTGGTCCAAGGTTCCATTACAACACATTTCTAGTAAGTAATAGAAGGGTTGGTTGAAAGTGAATGAAGCTTTAGAAATTTATTCAAGGTCTCATTGTGTTGTGACATAATCTTGGTGAGTGAGAAGAGTATTAAACGCTCTGCTTTGGCAACTGGTAGAGAAATATATGGTCTGATTGTGGCAAACAGCAGCTGGGTATTTAGAGATATCATAAATATTTTGTATATAGTTGGAGATAAAAGATAGCCAATCAAATTAGGCCATGTGTTTGAGTTGTAATTTAGCTGAAAGTAGTAATGTAGTTTATGTAGAATAATATAATGAAGTTTCTAAATTTGTATAGCAATAGCTGGGGATTGAATGAACAGTTATTTTCTCAGCATTCAGATGGCTGGGGATATTGAGCATTTGTCATATGATGAATATCAAGCTTTAGGAAAAGAACAATAAGGAATTTTATCATCTAAAGTGCTATGTGATAAGAGATACTTACCATATGTTACCCGTTACACACGGACTCGTCAGAGTTCAAGGAGTTCGAGAAGACACGCCAAGCAACATATCTCTTTTATCAACTTTAAACCACTGGAGCTTTACTGAACATACCTCTTGGCTCTCTAAACTACGACTCCCAAAGTTTTCCCAAATAGACTTATGAGCTTAGATCATAAGCCAAAGATGAGATGACGTACATCGGGTTTTGTTGTCATTTTGTGTAAATATGGGCTCTTGTCGAATGAGCCGCTTGCCATGAATATGAGAGAGGTAATATGGGCCGTGAGCTTTGATTCATTGCTTAAGCCCGATCCATATGTTAATGTTGATGATGTCGTAGGGTTATGATCCTAATTGATGAAGAGGAAATGTGGACTATAAATCCGCCTCTTGAAGTAAGGATCTCGTGGGCCATGTGAGCCTAATCCATGTAGTTGAATGAGATATGAGCTTATTTTGGGCTTTAAATAGATTTACCCAAAAAGTCAATAATATGTTGATGTGGCATAGGTTGCCAATGAAGTAATGCCACGTGGGCCGAAAAAATGGTCCTCAACAATAAGTAATAAAATTGGTATTTAAGTGTCCAACCCGTTTATTTATTTTTTATTTTTTGGTCAAAATATGTTTAGGTGAGGGAAGGCTACCCCATACTAGAGCTAGGGCAAGTCACAAGCCTTAGAAGGAACTTACATTAGATTTATAGATCACCCATTAAGGAAGACTGCTGGCAGCGGGACTCAAACTTAGGCCTTTTGACCTAAATGTTTGAGCCTTACCAACTAAACCAATCACCGTTGCCAATCCACCCCATTTATGTCAGTGCTTGAACTGCCTGGAGCTTTTTAAAGTGTGTTTATCTCATACCTTTATCAACTTTATATAAGCCCTCATTAGCCATGAAATTGTAAGGATTTTTTCCAAAAAACTTTTGAGAGAGAAAACACTAGCTACACACTTGAGAGTTAAAGATTGTATACTCACAATCATCTACACTATTTCTCTAAAGTTTTCCTCTACTCCTACATCTCCATCTTAGCCCAAACATTTACCTCACCCAATTTGAGTGTTGAGAGAAGTTTTGTTGCATATGGGAAGTATTGGAAGAAGCCATCAACTGCCGGATGCAATTTGGAGCTAATTGCGGGATCTAGATAACTAGTGAAGACATGGCTCCGTGAAGCCCGTTAGTAGTTGGAACTTGGAGGGTTTAGGTACATTAAGTAGATTAGGCTTGAATTGTCTTTTTGATATTTGTGTACTCTAACTTTATTCACTAGTGGATCGATTTCGGCCTGATATTTGTCTTTTTTATACCGAGTACTTCGGTTTCCTCTTCGATAATACGTCTCAGTGTTATCTTGCATTTGCATCTCTCTTCCCTTACTCTTTAAGCTTTAAAGTTGTTGTTGTTGCTTGTAGTTATGGCTTAAAGAGTAGTTTTGGTTATTGCGTTTTATTTACTCTTGTTTTGCACTTAAATAAGTTAAAGTAAAAGCAATCAAGCTGCGTTTTTAAAATTTGGAGTCTAAATAAGCTATAGTATTTTACACTATTTGAGCCTTCACATTTTATTGTTCAAATTAAATTTTACAAATCTAAAAAAGTACAGTGTCATGTCATTACAATTTCAAATGACATGATAGTCTATACAATATTATATCTACAAAATAAAATTTTAATCGTAAAATAAATGAAATGGACAAAACTTCAAATGGAAAGGATTATGTTCCTTACTTTACATACTTAACATTGTCATATAATGTGCTTCGTCATGTGTCTTACTCTACAAGTTTATTAAAATTACTAAGATAGTCTACTATATGTGATACAACATTAATAAAGTTTCAAAAATTCTAAAAATTAAAATTCTATTACTACAATTGAATAGACCCCATATTTGAGCGCCAAATTACAATTTATCATGTTATTTAATCTATTCATCAAATAGACATACTGTGGTAGTATGGTGTGCTTCGTCATGTTTCTAACTCTAACACTGTCATACAATGTGCTTATATGTAATATATTAAAACAAAGAAGTTCAATAAAGGATTCAAATCAAATTCTAATTGTACTCTTATTTTGTTTCAAATGCTAGCTATTCTAATTAAATTTTGCACCAGGTGTCACTACCTATCTATTTCAATTTTGCAAGCACTCTAGTTCAACAGAGAAGTTTATTACTCTTATTTCCAACTTAATTAAAATTCGATTCGAAACTATTTCCAGCCAATTTGAAACTACAACCTCAATTTGGCCATTCAAAAGGTTTTGGATGTATTCCAACCATTTTAGAAGTTTTGGAATACTTTGGAAATTTTAGAGGTTTCAATGATATTTTGGTCAATTTGGTGGATTTGGGCATATTTCAATCATCCTAGAGGTTTTTAAAGGATATTTTTATCATTTTGGAGGTTTATGGTGTATTTCATTCATCTTTTTGAAATTTCAAGGATATTTTTGTCATTTTGGAGGTTATGGTTCATTTCATTCATCTTTTTGAAATTTCAAGGATATTTTAGTCATTTTAGAGGTTTTTGGTATATTTCAATCATTATAAATGAATTTTCCGCAAGTATTTTGTCATTTAAAGGTTTTAATGATATTTTGATCATTTAGAAGGTTTTAGGTATATTTTGTCATATTGGAGGTTTTAGAACTTGGTCATTTTGAAGGTTTTGTGTGTATTTTGATCATTTTAAAGGTTTTATAGATATTTGGGTCATTTTGGAAGTTCTAGGTATATTTTGATTATTGTCAATGTTTATGGAGGTATTTTGGTTGTTTAGAGGTTTTAGGAGTATTAGAAGGTTTTGATGTATTTAGGGCAATGTCGATTTTTTTTAAAAGGTGTATTTTGGCTATTTTAAAAGTTTCTAAAGTATTTTTGTCATTTTAGAAGTTTTAGTATATTTAGCTACTGCTGTGGTGGTTGTGAATTTTGCTCATACATACATAATTGATTAGATAAAAATGTCTATTGGGTTTTTTCTTAAATAATTGGGTTGTATTGTGTATGGGTAATTAATAGTAGAGAAATGATATGTCTATAACATTTTTACAACAAATCCTAAGTGACAAGTTGTTACTGGTTGTTATTTTTAGGGCAAAAAAGTAATCTTAGTGTTAGTTTCAAATTTGAACCAATAACAACTAACCACTTGTGATTTGTTGTAAAAATATTGTAAAATTGTTGTAGACGTAACATCTCTCTAAGTTTCAGTTTTATAACCACGTTTTGGGTGTTTTTTTTTTTTTTTAACTTCTCTTAAAAAAAAAAAAAAAAACTTAAGGGGACTGGAAAAACAAAATAAATCCCCAGCCCTGACCTGAGAAATTGAGGAACTGGGGGAGAAAGAAAGTGTGGAAAAGATAGAGACTGAGAGAGAAAGAGAGATCAGGAGAGGGGGAAGAGAGACCGAGAAGGAGAAGAGAGATTTGAGGTGGCTCCGCTCCGCTCCGTCGGGCTAGGGTCTACTTGGCGGCTCAACACCGTCGAGCGAGGGTCTACTCGCGATCCCTCTTCCTCTAGAGCCTCATCACTTCCCAACAAAACCTTCAGCTGCTTTAAGAATGGTGACCCTGTACACCCACACACACCATAGCACCATGGAATGTTGTACCTGTCAACCATGGAATGTTGTACCTGTCAACCATGGTTTAAATAATTTTTGTGATTCTGATATTGCCACTGATCTGAAAGTGTACTAGATTCTGATTTCTATGCTATATAAATGAAATAAAGTATTCATTTCTAGCATTTTCAACCTGCAGTGGATTTTCGTCTTGACTTGCTATGTGGGTCTAGTGTATTATAAGCTCACCGTCATTCAAAGCTTAGGAATTCTACTTATTTCCTGCCTTACAATACAGATTGTTATGGTACTTGGTTAGACCCCAATGTCAGATAAAAAAAGAAAGGCCTTTTTTTTTTTTTTTTTTTTGTGTGTGTGTGTGTGTGTGTGTGTGTGTGTGTGTGTGTGTGTGTTGTGTATTTGATCAATTGTCGGAAACTTTGTGGTGTTTTGATGTCATTTGGGGTGGATTGGTGGTTGTACGGTGGTTTTGGAGTGTAATGGGTAACGGATTGAGGTGGTGACAGGCCAACAACAATGGGTCAGCTATGTTTGTGTGGTTGTGGGATGAAACGGTTGAGGGTTTACAGGGTCTCTTCTCCCTCTCCGTCTCTCTTCCCTCTCTTTCTTTATCCCTCAGTTCCTTAAAAATTTCTCAAATCACGGGCTGAGGATTTGTTTTGTTTTTCCGGTGGTTTAATTTAGAAATTTAAAAATCATCCAAAACTAACAGCAACACCTAACGGAAGACTAAATTGATTATAAGAGGATTGAAAATTTGAAATAACAAAATCAAAATTTAAAGGATTGAATTAATAAAAAGTAAAATTTAGAAGGTCAATTTTGCATTTTGGTCTTTTTTTTTATAATGAGTAATAAAATTGGTATTTAAGTGTCCAACCCATTTATTTATTTTTTATTATTTTTTTTTTTTGGTCAAAATATGTTTAGGTGAGGGAGGCTACTCCATACTAGAGCTAGGGCAAGTCGCAAGCCTCAGAAGAAACTTACATTGGACTTATAGATCGCCCATCAAGGAGGACTGATAATAGTGAGACTTGAACTTAAGCCTTTTGGGCGAAATGTTTGAGCCTTACCAACTAAACCAATCCATGTTACCAATCCACCCCATTTATGTCAGTGCTTGAACTCATCTATTTGCTACCCCTATTTTAGAGAAATTATAAAGTGTACTTTAGAGGACCACGACTGCAATGGCTTATGGTAATAGCAGTAATCCACTTCCCATCGACGCTAGCTAGACTAGCTCTTCTGCTTCTTTTTTTTTTTTTTTAATTGTAATTTATTTATTTATTTATTTCTGTAATAATATGAGAACTGCACTAGCTTGGCTTAAGAACAAAGAAGAGTTTGTATTGGGTCCATAATAAGTTATTAACCAACCCCATCAACATTAATCTTAATATTTTTCATTGATTAGGATGTGTTTGGATACCGCTTATTTTACTGAAACTGAAAACTTGTTGCTAAAAATACTATAGATAAAGGTAAAAACTAGTTGAAATAGTACAGTGAGACCCATAAACAGTACCAAAAAGTGCAGTGAGACCTATGAATAATAAAAAAAATAAGCTGAATAGGAAAATAAATTTAATTTCTCATCTCAATCCAAACGCACACTTAATGTAGAGATATCACTGGCTGTAACTGCCAAGGTAGCCATATTGGACATTGGTCAAAATCTGCTAAAGTTTGACTCATAAACCAAAAATTAGATCTGGTTAGCCTGAAGTTCATCGTCCAAATAATGACAAGGCAGCCCATATGAAGCATGTGAAAAGAGATTACAACAGGGCAGCCCATATGCTTGCGCAATATGCAAGGCAGAAGGAAGAGTCTTATATTTGGAAGGGAGTTTGTCCTCCCATGGTGGCTCATGTTATTAAGGAAGGGGGTATGTAGCTTGTTCTGTATTGAGTTTTCCTTTTCTCTTTGTTGTACTCTCTTTTCTATTTGATAATGAAATTCCAGTCATATTGCCATCAAAAATAATAATAATAATGACAAGGAAGAGCAAAGAGGTTGGGTTTGAAATAGGCTACATTGGTTTGGGCATATACCTTTATTTTAATTAAAAGATCAAAGTCATCAAACAAAAGGACAAAATTGGGAAATGCCCTGTTTGGGCAAAAATAGCAGCATTATGCCCCCTTTCCCAAACTAACTAGGGAAATGCCCCTCTTTTGTAACTCAACAAATGGGAAATCGAGTTATATTAAAAAACTCGATTTTACTATAATCGAGTTTTGTGTGAACTTTGTGCCACGCAGACAAAATAGAAGTGGCTTTTTCCAATTATGTATGCACACATAACTCGGTAACTTGTAAATCGAGTTTTCTGAACCTGTTACCATTTCAAACCCCAACGTCTCAGAAACTGTTCACTCTCTCCTGTATACTCTCCCTCGCTCTGCCATCACTCTCTCATGTACTCTGCCTCAACGTCTCCCTCTCCATTAGTCTCACTCTCCCTCTACACTTTCCCTCACCCTCTCACTCTCCGTGGTGCTTTCGTCGAACCCTCACCGCCGCCATTGATTACAGGTACGTTGCTCTTCTCTTTCTCTTGTTTTGTGTATCACAACTGACCATAATTAGCCTTGCATGCATCTTGTTGGTTTAGAAAAAGG